>OX578149.1:47722725-48080445 GCA_951213105.1 Amaurobius ferox
TTCGGCATAGTTTACCGGATCGGAAATGAAACGTAAAGGCGTTACCGGCTGCTTATTTGTTGGGAAGCGGTCGCTCCACAAATTTATAAGCGTCATTCTGGTTGTTATTTTCTGGTTGAAAAAGAAAATCACATATTTAGATTTCATCTGGGGAAGAAGAAGAAACTTCATGCAAATTTCGCAACACCGAATGTAATGCCTTATCAGTTTGTAGCAGTTATTCGCAGCTCTAACCTTTGAGAGGGCGATCGCCTGATCTGTCATGTCTCGACTTCTTTTGTGGGGATATCTCAAGAGTGACATCCCCATCAGAGTCTGTGACATTCCCCTTGAATCTGTAGAGGAACTTGTCGCCAGAATTTCGGCCGCTGCTGCCGTAGGGCACGACATGCCTGGTCTGCTCGAGAGAGCTCGCCAATCCCCCCATTTCCACTTTGAGACGTGCATTTAGGTTGGCGGTCTCTTTTGAGCCATTACTGCAATTATTGTTTATTAAATGTCATTTTATAACTTCTAAGTTATTCTTGTGTTTTCGGTTTCACCATTAAACGCCTCATCGGTTTCATTATAATACTCCCACTGACTGGCGCCTTTACGTTTCATTATATATATATATATATATATAAGCGTTTACGTTTCATTATATATATATATATATATATATACCATTACGTTTCATTATATATATATATATAAGCTGCTAACACATTGTAGTACGTAGTGAGATGTTTGAAAGAATATTTTGATTTTTTGAAATGATGAAGACATTGCAGAAGAATGTTTTTACGGACGGTTCAAAATATGTTTCATTCGTATTAAATAGTAATATAAGAAAATGAAAAAATGAACTATTTTAATGATATAGACATTTTATTAAAAATGAAAATTAAGTTATAAAACAAATGACGATGGAAAATATAATTATTTTGATCTTAAGAATCAAGATTTTTTTTAAATTTAAATATGGCAAACAATAGATAATTCCTTGTGTCACACTGATATGAGAATGTAGATATCTAAAATGTGGCTTTTAATCATAATTTACGAATGAATATTCAAAATGCTTGAAAATTTAATTTTATTTATTGAATAATACATTGAGTACACATACCATAACGGCAGGAAAAATATATTGTATATTTATTCTCTATAGATAAATAGTGGTAGCTAAAAAGTTATAGACAATTAAAAAGAATTCAATAACGATACAGTAAAATACTATTCAAACGAAACAAATATTTCTAATGTTGATGCTGAACATTTTTTAAATTTTATAAGTTTTTTGGAAAGGTATAACAAAGTAGAATCTTTTTTAAGCTCTTTCATATTAAATTAGAACCCACAAAGAATGAGAAAGCAAATAATTTTATTGCATTATTGAAGCGACTATAACTCCACAAGAAACACACTCCGCTTAAACATTTTGTAAAGAGAAAAGTTTCTGTTTGATTAATATTTCTTTGAGGTTACTTCGCATTGTTACTTGCGTATGAAAAAGAATGATATCATTTCCTTTCGCTAAAAATGCTTACATCGCTTATTGAATGAAAAATCAATAAAAACAAATAATTTTGAAGTATAGTGGCCATAAAATAAAATTGAATTTTGGAGCAAACCATAATTAAGTTTTTTTATTTGAAATAAATCCTGAGACTTTTACGTTTCAAATAAATCTTAATAGTGTAGTTTTGAAATACGTATAAAGGTCATCAATTTTTATGTTACAGGACATTGAAAGAATATTGCTTCGAATTTAATGTTTGAACTTATTAGATTTTTTTTTGTCTACTTATTAAATATTCAATATGGTATATATTTTTAGAATTATTTGAAACTGTATTATCCGAAAAAATTTATCTTGAAGTCTTGAGTACCCAGAACAGGATTTTATCTACAATTTTTTGTTTTGTTATTTATATAGTGTGGAATGATAGATATTCATTTACAATGTTATTGGATTATTTTCTTCCGATTTTCTCAATTGTACACAATGTTCAATTCCAAAATAACTGTCTCAATTGTTCACCTAGCTCTCTTTTGCTACATTAGATGTGCACGAAATATAGGTTAATGTAAACATTTAGAAACATTTTTGAGAGAATAGTTTTACACAAAAAAAAAAGTGTCCAATTCCAATTTATGGATAATCAATATTTGACGTTTTCGTTAAATGGTTATTCACCGGAAATAATATTGCACCGTGAATTTGATATATGATTATTTTGAATGTTGAAGAAATAGAATCAACGTATTGTGTCAGAAAACATATTTTTAAAAGAGTGATTAATATCGGTCAAATTTTAATTCATGTATAAATCAACATCTTGACTTTTAGAAATTTTTAAACACCAGAAATTTTAATTAATTTCAGCCATTAAAAATTGTTGAATAGCATTTTTAAAGACTGTATACGGTAATTTAAGTAAATATATGTTTCACACATTTTTATTTCAAGTTTATGAAGCTTTACTTTAATTTGGCGACTTGGCGTCATTAAAATACAAAATTTATGCAAAATAGTAATTAAGAAGTGATCAGAGAGCGGTCATTTTGCTAGATTTAGCTCGACTTAATTTCACGCAATTTTCCTGTGTGACGTCAAGAAGCGGTCGCTTTCCCGAGGAAATTTATATTTCAATTCGCATTTGCTTGTTCTTGCCTTGATATTGAAATCTTGGTATCATGTTATTTATTTTCTTTCTATTTAAAACCAAAGTCTTTCAAAGCTATCTAACTAGCATGTATTAGTTAAGTTAGTATTTCATTTATTGTTTAAATGTCAGTTTAGTTTTAATATTTTCTTGTGTTTTTTTCTTTTTTGATTTGAAAGCTTGTTTTCTTAATGCTAAAGTCTTTAACACAACTCAATTTTTATTCTTTTAGCAGTTTTTAGCAAAATGTGCATATTATTTTTTTATACAATAGATGAAGACGGGGTCTGCCTCGTGGTCGATACTATAGGTGTGCAAGGATTCTGCTTTCTAGGTCGCCAAGTGGGTTATAAAAAACGTTTTCTTCAAAGATGAGAAAAAAATATGCAATATATATTTCATAGTTTTTTTCTTAGATTGTTCTGAATCCAGTTCTACTACAGCCTTTAATAATGTATATCCTTTCGGTTTTCACATTTGTACCCAACTCATTTTTCTGACTTTGGATTTGTGGGTCCTCTTAGCACTAATGAAGATAGTCTAATTTATCCTTGAATCAGATGTATGCTGCATTTTATTTTAATGGTTGAATTACATTACATATTTTTTCTGAATAGATGTAGGTCATTCCACTTACAGCATTTTAATCATGACTCAAGTACCGAACATTTTTTTAATGGGAGGGAAATGGACTGTACATTCTGTTTTATTTTATTTGCATAATATTTTGAACCTTTTAAGGCAATTTTTTTATATGTTTGATTTTTTGTAAGGTACATCTATATTATGTCAACATGTTTAAGACTTCCATTAAAATGATATATTTTTATTTTACTTGTTACGGAGGTAAGTCAAAATTAGTGGAGAGTCAATTTTGGGGGGCGAGGGGGTTAAATATGTTGCAATTAAATTCATACCATATCCCCATGTTTGATATTTTCCTTGAAAAAAAAATGAATCTTTTGTTTTCATTTTTAACTAGTATTTAACCCCTTCAATGACAGAGACTAAAAACCCAGCTCAGCTAGAATCTGACCCATGGTCGATGTTATAGGTGTACAAAATTTTGGGTCTTCTATGTCATGGGAACTGTTGGAATGTTTGGAAAGACTTTTGATACCTCTCACCCAGTGTTTCTTTGAGGTACACCACCGGGGGGGGGGGCGATTCGCCCCCGTAGATATTTTATGAAACCTAGTTTCTATTTATGTGGCACAGCATTTAGATATATTTATATAGGGCAAATAGAAAACTTACCCACCCTTAACTGCCCTATCGCCCCCCCCCCCTTCGTCCAAAAGTCCCGAAAGAAACACTGCTCCCACCTATTTTCCGCCTTCGGGACAGAAATAAAAAAGTGGTGATACGAGAAAAAAGTGAATTGTGGCTATTTCAGTGCTTTGAGGATATAACCCTCTGTTTTGTGAATAAATTGATCATTTAATTATTACTTATTTAATTATTGTTTTATTATATCTGAAATGTTGTTTTGTGACCTTGATAGTTATCTAGATAGATATCTGAAATGTTGTTTTGTGTCCTTGATAGTCATCTAGATAGATATCTGAAATGTTGTTTTGTGTCCTTGATAGTCATCTAGATAGATATCTGAAATGTTGTTTTGTGACCTTGATAGTTATCTACATAGATATCTGAAATGTTGTTTTGTGACCTTGATAGTTATCTAGATAGATATCTGAAATGTTGTTTTGTGACCTTGATAGTTATCTTGTTGTTAGATGTACATTCATTCCTTCTGTTTACACTTACAGGTGTTGTTGATAAAACGTTAGTTATTAATAAATGAATAAACGTTAGTTATTTAAAAATAATTCTTTTATACTGAAAATACATCTTTAATTCCAAAGAATACGTCCTAACAATATGATTATTTGGTTATGAAAGTAAATTTTTACATTATGTAACCAAGATTTACATTACGTAATGCTTTTGTTTCTGTGTGTGTTTTTGTGGTGGTGGTGGGGGGAGATTTCCATTTATTCCTTTGCTTCGAAAACTTTCATCTATTTAACTAATAACAGTTTCACGAAAGATGCGAACCTCCCCGATGGAAGATTTACCAATTAGTCCAAATATTTTCATTAAAAGTGCTGAGAACGTTTTGTTCTTAATTAGAAAAAGTCCGTTTAAGGATTTATGATGGGAACTTGTGTATGTAATTTCCAGATAGTGTTTGGATAAGGAAGTTTTGTTCGTGCAAATTATAAAAAAAAAACACTTAAAACGTTTCTAATACCAAAAAAGTAGGTTATAACAATAAGAAGTATCTAGAAAAGGTGAATGAATTTGCTCACAAATAAAAATGGCGAAAAGTTAGGTTTGTTGAAGATCATCTGTTAAAGATTGAATGGTAATCTCATGTTTATTTTTATAATTGGAGGTATATTAGGATCGCATTTCAATGGAATAGAAATGTTGCATTCTTATAAAGCTAAGTGTTACAAAAAGTTCTTTATTATACAAAATAAATGGGATAAAAATGTTCCATTCTTGCATCAATTAGTTGAATAGAAGACACTTTTAGAAATTATCTCTTCCAAATTTCAAGAATAAAATTTACTTTTACCGAGCTGGTGACGATGCATATTTCGTAGAAGCAAAATATTATTATTACATATTCCACTGATTACTACATCGATGGTTTACTTACTCTATAAGGAATTGCTTAAGTGCTTCAGGGTGTTCGCGCAAAAAATTGTATTAATGGTGATATATTTATTTTAATAATTTTTTTTTTATAACAATGCAATTTTTACACATAAGATTATTCTATTTTTCTCTTTCAATGCATTATATCTCTAACATACTTGTCTGATACAGATTAGATCTGCCTTCTGGGTTGTGCCAAGCTTTGTTCAAAGTAGATCTGTACCCTCTTTTAAAACAAACATATTCGTGGTGGGATAGCCCGAATATGCTCCCGACCGGGAATTGCTATTGAACGACCCGAGTTCGATTCCTGGCTCAGCTCAAACTGTCCCAGTGTCTAAGCTAAGTACGGACACTTTAAATATGTGGATAACGTAAATCTTTCGGAGAGGTTGGTAGTAGAAAAAGAAGGGTATGGCTCCTGTGGACTTCGCCCCCACTGGGCTCCGGTCTGAATTGAATAGCACTATCCTGGCCGTCTAAACATTTACCTTACACTTTCGAATAGGTCGGACGGTTTGGGTCGAAGAAGAAAAACATATTTTAAAAAAATACTATCTGTTTATTCATGCTTGTTATTACCGCTATGATCTCTTACGCAGATCCAGAGGGGTGTGCACACTGCATATTGAGTAAGACTATAGTTTCCTATAAAGATGTTAAGAAATGCAGTTCAACGAGATTTATAATAATGATATTCTGGTGCAGGAAAATAAGGGTCCATTTGCAGAAAAAATAAGGGTTCGCGAATTTAAAATTTTTTTAACAGGTAGTCTTGCAATTACTATTATATAAGTGTATAACGTGTTTAATATGTTTTTGTTTGTCTAGACCTCTCAAAAGCCTCCCGGTGTCCTATAGGACTGAATCTCTGCACACGTATGATATCAACTACAGAATAGAACTTATAACGGAGCCGGATGTTCGATTTATTTCCTCAGGGGCAAGAGAAAGGGGATGGCTTCGAAAATTCTTTCCTGACCTTCCAGACGCTCCTTGGTGACATAGAAAGATGAATCTTTACACAATTGAATTGACCATTGGACAGTATTTAACACATCAGCTGGATTTTCAAAGAGAAAAAGGTGTGTTTTGAAGTCTTTTTAGACGCCCCAAAAGCCCCGCCCTCTTTCATGGGAACCTAGAAATTTTGCTAACTTAAAGTATCGGCTATCAATAGAGCCTAGCGGAGTCGGATTTTCAATTCCCGGGGTGAGAACTATTTTTTTTTTAAATATTTTCCAGACACTCAAGCATTTCAACTATGACTTAAAATGCTGAATCTTTGCACAGTTATAGTATCGATCACTGGATCGCGACCCATCGGATTAGGTTGTTCGATTTTTCTCCCGGAGCAAACAAAATGAAGAGGGGGGGGGGGTGCAAAGTCTCCCGAAACCCTCTTGAAGCCGGACGCAAAAAAATTATCTCGACCACAGAACAGAACCCAACTGTGTCAATTTTCAATTGAGATAGCTATCTTCAACCATAATCGCCATACATTGATAAACAAAATAAAACTTATTAAAAAATGTTACAGCTTAATTTTTTAACAGTGTCAACTTTTGTGTTTTAAATACTATTTGTCTATAAAAATTTTAGTACATACCAATTTGTATATGTATGATTTTTTGGGGTGTGATTCTTTGCCTACCAATAACTCTAATCCTTTATATAAAAAGCTATGTAGGTCCCTCCTTCGCGAGGTGTATGTGAGGGTCAAATTCAGAAGTTCTGTTACAACAAGAAATATTTTCTTTATCGAACTGTTTTAATTTTGATATTTCAAATAAAATAATCAGCTATTTCGCGTATTATCATTTATTACTTTTTTTTGCTAATAACTGTTTAAAGAAAGCGCTCTTTCTTCCACATTCATTTTTATCCAATTGATACGATCGTTTTAATTTGAAGTGTTGCAAATGTTTTGTTCAAAACTAGAAAAAGTCCATCTGAGGATTTATAGACGAAAAGCGTGAGTATCATCAGTATTAGGATAAAGAAGTGCAGATCAATTATAATTAAAAACACTTAAGGCGTCTCTGATAATTACCAAGAAAGTAAGTTCTAAGAATAAGATGTGTTCAGGCGTATTGACACATAAATAAAAATGGCAGAAATGGTAGGACTTTGGAACTTTGGCGATTATTATGTGATACAGAAAATTGTAATCTTATTTATTGGTTGAACTTTGGACTTTGGCGATTATTATGTGATACAGAAAATTGTAATCTTATTTATTGCTTATCATTGTGAAAGTAGTTTCAAATTGCATAAAAAATATCAAAATATCACATGCAAATGAAGCCAAACTTAATAAACGTTCTTTATTAAGAATGTTTAATGAGATACGATTTTTTTCTTACACTAATTAACAGAACTATCATATCTGATGAAGTTTTGGCAACTTTTTATCAAATATCAGTAAGTAAATGTGAGACCAGAAATAGATCTCACATGTGTTTTGGTGAGACAGGTTTATGCCAGTTATTTATTGATTCGAAACTTCGGACAATACTGCCAGTCTGAGTGACGCCGAGGTTTACAGCAAACCATAAATTTAGGAGTGTCAAGACAGAGGGGGCCCTTACGAGGATGTCAAATAGCGACATTGGTTCAATGATTAACCAATGGAGAAACTTATTGTTACGTCACACTGAATGCTGCAAATGAAAGCAAAGGGGGAGTGACAACCCCAAGGGAAAAAGGGAACCACAACTTGTGACCGAGGAAGGACGTCAGAGGCAGAAGATGAGATATCTTGGAGACGATGACTTGAATTGAAATACAGACTTGTAGAGTGTTCCGTAGAGGTTCCAAAATAATGGAGATCTATTGATGTGTGAGTGCAATCAGAGTACGAGAAGGAGCCACACACGGAGAGTTATGGCGGGTACGAATTACTGATGCCAGCATTTTGATATATGATCATAGTCCAAAACAGCCTTGAAGGTATGTGTTCATCAAATAACTTTAGGTCTAGAAACGTTTAGGCAAATTAAGTGGTCTCACGTGTTCCCCCGCCAAAACTAATAATTAATTGTGTAATGAATTAATAAGTGTTGATGTTGTTAACAAATGTTTTATTGTTAAAGTTTAAATGGTGCAGTCAATAAGTATTATAATAATTAATATTCCTTTACAGGACTCACGCAAGGTAAATAAGGGTAGTAAGGTTTATAGCGCAAAGTAAGGTTTATAGCGGCACAATAAAGCAATGTACGATTTAATTAATAAATCCACTATGTATGAATTTACGGCCATGTTAAGAGATAAAGATATGATAGATTAGTGATAATTAAGCGAAAAGTTCACCTTTAAGTTATCTTTTTTATTTGTTGCCACAGTAAACACAAGCAAGTTTGACTTAAACCTGCAAATGCATATATTTTTAATTATCTCGATTTTTTGTCTTTTGACTGTGTATACAAAGTTTTAGACATAAAGATATAAATTATGCACAATGACCATATCTCATGACCATATTTTGCCCAAGAAATGTATATAAAGTACAAACATTTTACCATATCGCTTTCACTGTAAACGTAACACAGCTATCATGAACACAATGAAAGAATGATTAGTTTAGTCAAAAAAGAATAATTCTTTTATCAGTTAGAACATTTTTAAATTAAAAATTGTATTATTAAGAATGCGATACATGTTTAAATTCGCGAAATACATTCCATAAATGTAAGTTAATTTGCGTATATAAATAACATTTTTAGTACATATTTTCTTATTCAGATTATAAAAATGCCTCTAAATACGCAAAATATCGTCAACAATGCAGGTAAAATCGTTGACGAAAAATTAAAAGGAAGAGATATGGGATGCAAATGAATGGACTATTTTTATATCCAAATTTTCAATTAAACTTCATAGTTTTTACTAAATTCCATTTTTGAATTAAATGCGACTTACTTATAATTCGACTTACTTATAATTACTCGACTTACTTATAATTCCAATGTGCCGTTTTTCTTTATTTTGAAATTTTTTCTTATATTCTGGATATCTTCAAATTTTTATCGATTTTCCCGCTTAATAGTGTAATGTTTGCGGCGGCAAAAGGATTACTTCTGTAAACGAGTACATTAAAAACTAAATTATAATTTGAATCCCAATTAAAAAAGAAAACCTTTCACCAAACGAACATGCGTTAAATAAGTAAATATTTTTAATATTTCCTGCAAAGGATAATAGTACGAAGGTGAATATCGTGACTATTTTAAAAATTTGACTTTCTAAATTGTTATGTATTTATATGTTTTAATCAATGCGTGAACATAAAGGAATCATTTTTTTTTTCAATTAATAACCATAGGATAGATATTTCTTGAACACAGTGAGCCATTCAAATTCAAATTATTCGCTTATTTTTATCAGCAAAAGTAACAGGGATATTGCTGTTTAGGTAGACTGGAACAGGGGATAGATCGCAATTGACAGTGTGTAGTTTTTCAAAAATCTAATAAATATTCTAAAATAAATATGCTTACAATGTTAAACCATTTCCCTTTATTTATAAATGTTTATTTAAAAGTGAATGATATTATTTATACTATGTGTTTTTGTTTTACAATATTAGGGGGATCTATCCTCTGCTCATTATGCTTTGCCAACTACCGTAACTCGCCTCGCCAACTACCGTAACTCGCTGGCGCTCTCAGAGCTATATTCTTGAGCTATTTCAAACCTCAGTAAAGTTTTAATCGGTAAACAGTTTATTTAACCCTGTCCCCTAGTATTTATCTACAAATGTACCAAATTCCGTATTTTTGTATGCTATAGATTTTGCGGTACGAAACAAAGAAATTCGATGGACGTGCCGATACGGAAAAATATTTTTCACTTCAAAAATGCATAAAAAGTAAAATATCTCGTAAACTACATCGAAATTTAAAAAAGTGTTTCGTCCTTCAAAAATTCGACTACATAGATTCACGGTTGCAAAAATTAGTGGGCTATCTATTGTGCAAAAATTAGTGGTCTTGCTATTGTTGTTCTTGCTATTGTTAGTCTACCCAGGACGCGAACTCACAGCTCAAATATTTTGTCTTTGACATTAAATATTTCTTAAACTAAAATTTATACCGAAAAATAGTTTATTATTTCAGCATATTCCCCAATCATTTTTCTACAAGTGCACTAAATTTTATATTTTTGTATGCTATAGTTTTTACAATATGAAGCAGAGAAACTCCAGGAACGAGAAATTTGCCAAACAACGGAGGCGGGGTCAGCTACTTTTTTTAATATAGAGAGATATATTGCGCAGTTTTGTCTTAAACTGTGAAAAAAATATCATAAAACATTAAATAAGCTCACTATTATTAAATTAATGAATATTATTAAGTAATTTCGAAGTGAGTTAGTTACTTTTGAAGTTTTGGCAATACATCCATTAACTTTCAGTGAGACAGAGTTTCAAAAAACCTCTTTGTTGTGTTATTGTTTATCCACACTGTCGAAATCTGTAAATAATGTAGGGGAGTCACGTGTTGGCTACACAATGCATGTTTCTATTCATGTAATAAATACTTCAATTCACACTACAAATGTTTTACACTACCCTGATCTTGCAATCTTATTATTTATAGAAGATTGTAAAATCGACGAAGAAAAACTCGATCCTATTTAAGTGACTGCCACTTTTCTATCAACAATAAAAGGATAAAGAAAAAAAAATCAACTGCACCCAAGAGAACAATTTTCAGAAACTAATCAATGAGCAATTCCAATTTACTTTCTGTCCCTTTAATGTCTCTTCCTACGTCTAGATGAGATTGAATGCTTCTGTCTGTGATTCCATTACACTATTTCAATTACACAAATGATAATGAATATAGCGATTAGATTCTTATAAGATTTTAGTTGTCCTGGGCTATGGTAGGTTAGCTGGATTAAAGATTTTTCTCACGATAAAATTAATTTTCTTTTAAATTAAGAAGATAATCAAGAGCTTCGAAAAAGATAAGGCGTTTAAAGAATATAATCAAAAGTTTTTAAGAAGGTAATTCCTCTTACAAATTTTACAGATATTTTACGGTATTTTATCAATTATTTATTTTATATTAAAATTATATTTGGAAACAATATAATGAAAACATATAATATTTCTAATAAAATTGTTTTTTTTTACTCCTAAAGGAACAATAATATAATTTACTTTTATCTACAAAATATAAGAAAGCCCTTATCTTTATCTACCTGTCTGTTCCACTTAGCTACAAATTTTAAGAAATGCCACCAACTTACCAACTTTTATAAAATACCCCTAATTTGAAGATAACTTAAAACTCGACGTTTTGTGTATTTTCTTAATCTTCGATCCAGTCAGTCTGACCTGCCCGAAAGTGTAAGTTATCTATTTGGAGGGCCAGGATAGTGCCACTCACCCAATTTAGACCGGGAACCCTGTGGGGACAGCATTCACAGGGACAGTTACCTACCACCAACCTCTTAGAAGGGTTTAGTGTCTTTCATGATTCATGTTACTTTGTGGGAATTATTAATTTAGTGTTCTTGATTCAAGATACAGTAGGTTTCACTGTGCGTGGGACAGTACACTTTATCAGGGGTTCTTGGGTGTCGTAAATAACTTTGTTAGTTGGTGGTACAGTAATTATGTTTCGTTAGGAATTGTATAGTAATTAATAATATTGATAGGAAGATATGTGTAATTCGCATGTATGTAGACGTCCAAGTGTTGCAGGCGGACGGGTGGTAGGGAATCTCATATAACTCTATGAACTACGTCATATGCAGGTTTAATATATAGTTAAACTAATATCAATATTGTGATACTAGGATACATTTAGTCTGTGTAATATATAAAGATTCAGGATTTCTGACAAGCATACAAAGGGCCCAGAGTGGTAGTTGCCAATTTACAGCAGCACTAATCCGAGAGGTTAGGAAAGCCATAAATAAGGGGGCTCCAAGTACAGGTGTGGTCGAGTCAGAAAAGTTACTGGAGGCTAAAGATGAAGCCGTGGGATTAGTTAAAGGTTTAACCAATGAGGAAGTGCTGTCGCATCGCCCTGAGGTCAAACAATGAGATACGGTGGGCGTATTGGGATCTCAGGCAAAAAAGAGAACGATATGGCAACAGACAAAAGGTTCAAGAGAAGACTCGAATATGCAATTCAAGGAGCGACACATACGCATTAAGGTTCTCTGACAGTTCAGTCATGTTATGAGGTTGCAACAGGCAGAAGGAAGGTTGATCAGAACAATTAAATATTCAATTAAATAAGCGGAGTTACGCATGAATGTACTTTGATAGTGCAGTCATGTTAGAATATGCAGCAAGTTACTCATACAGTGCAGTGATGGTGCAGTCAGCAGTTAGACAAGAGTTTGTATACACATAAAGCTTTTGTATCAATAGTGGCTTCATAAAATTGAGGCAATGATCTCTGAAGAGGCCGGCGTGGACGGATTCAGACGGACGAGTCTAGAATATGCAAATTAGTGAGTTTTTGTTGTGCAATGCTAAACGACAACAATAGAAGTCCAGCATGCAGTTCAGAGTCTAAATTATTTTTTCGATTTACTTAATTTGGTCTAAAAGGTAGAGTCATAGACTCACCGACGGACCCATTCATATATACATATATCATAGGAAAACGGTTGCTTCTTATTCAGATATGCTCAAAACGTATAAATCCATTCAAATTCGAGATTATATATTTTAACCTCACACAATACCTTCCCGTTAGATACAGTATCTATCGTAGAGAAATAAAAAACATAAATTTGTACATGTCTCTCACTGAAGAATTATTTTTCTCAACATGACGGTTCAAAATGGCGGTTGATATGCGAGTGTATAAGGTCTAACTAGTCTCAAGGATCTAACTTATTTCATATATGGGAAAGTACCTCTATTTGAATTAGTTTTGTATTTTGATGTCATAAAATTAGGCAATGTTCATTTATTTCACGTGATATTTTTTAAATATCAGTTGGCAAGCGTTTATAAATAAGATACTTTAACTTTGCTACTAAATTTGCCAAAAGCGCCAAATTTCAATTTATGTGATTATCCATTAAATTCCAATAACATTGTGGTATGTCGTTTTTAACACTTTACAACAAAGTTGAAAAGTGTTTATGACTTTGTTCATTCTGTCTGTCTGTCTAACTGCCTGTCTGTCTGTAAGTTAGCACGATAACTGCCGTAAAAATGACTTAATCAAAATGAAATTTTAGTATGTTGTTCAGACGGTCTGTAGGACCTATGGGAATATAAATGAATAATATCACCCAATTAGTTTTGGATTGAACCCGGGTTGAAAAAATGAAATACATTGAGCCCTATGGGACCTAATTTTTCAAACATTTTTTAAGCGGATTTAAAATTCACAAATTGATTCGAAAATTTTAGGTAATAGTGAAATTGTTCCATAAAATATATAAAAAAAATTCAGCGAAATATATTCAGTAGTTTTTTAAATAAAAATTAAAATAATAATTACACATCTTATATGAAACGATCATGTGACCATGATATGAAACGATCACATGACCCACTTCAAAATGATATATGGCATCCATCTTGTTTCAAAATCGTGATTATTTAAAGTTCTTTTTAATTTATATTGAGTGTTGTATCCGTCCTAAAACTACTTTATTTTTGCTTAAATTCTGTGCATCTACATACTAAAACAACACAATGACAATATATTTGAGTTTAAATTCTCATTCAAATTTGATTATTTCTACAACTAAGCCTATTTTTCACCTATGTAAAATGTAAACAGCAAAATATGTAGAATGAGTTGTATATTAGAATTACTGTATTTCTTTAACACAAAATAATTCAGTCCATGGAGTCTGCATGGCTGATATGAATGAAATATTAATTGATTTTATAAACAGAAGGACGATTTTTTTCGATGAAGTTTTAAGCATAAAGTTTATGAATTGTAGCTCCATGGTCTTAATTTTTAAATAAAATAAATTATTATAGTATTGTGATGAATGAAATGGAGAAAGTTATGAATGAAATCCTGCTTTTATAGAGAGATCCAGGCGTGTTATGTTTTCTATGACGTCATTTGAATTTATTTCAGTTGTTTTCGATGAAGTTTTCAAATATAATAAATTATCGTAGTATTATGATAGTTTTAAAAATATTACCGTGGAATGTATTGCATTTTAGAGATATTTAAACCAGGCAATTTATATTTCAATGCCGTCATTTGAATGAAGTTCATTTTTCTCAATGAAGGTTTAAGTTTTCAAATATAATAAATCAATGTAGTATTGTGATAAGTTTTAAAATATTACCGAGGAATGTATTGCATTTTCGACTTTTTTTAAATAAAATTGCATTAAAGTTGGAAAGTGTTTCATAATCAATGCTTTAAGCATGATTGATCTTTCTTGTTTAGTTATATTCACATTTAGCGAAGCTTGCATAGCATGAAAATTGTTGAAATAAAAGCAGATTCGCCATTCTATATGAATTTAAGAATTAATAGATATGATTTGGAGCTCAAACCATCGAATTTTAAATATATTTTTGAATTTGTAAAAGAGTTTAATATATTAGCTGCATTGCTTAACCGGGACTGAAAATTCTTTCAGCTGCTTATAGTTAAATTATATTTGCATTAAGTTCAGCTTAATTCAAACACTTTGAAATAGTTTTTCACAGCGTTTCCAAGATAAATGCCAAAGTTTAATTCGTGATTCCATTCCTAAAAGCATTCATTATACTGTGGATCGTGTATATTGTTACGAATATTTGAAATATTTTCACTTTATATTGCCTGTCCTTGAAGAAAAACGACAATCACGGTTAATCATTATTATTATTTGACGGACCGGACCGATTAATTTTGGCGACATCTTTGGTGACCTTGACGACAAATTTGGCGACATATCGATAAATTGGTACCTTTTGGCGAATTCTGGAAACTTCTAACTTTAATTTTGTAGTTTTGTTAAGAGTTTTAAGAGTTTTGTATACTTTTCCACACATACTTTTACAACTACCGGGGGCGCGGTAGCCCTGTGGTTAGCGCGCTGGAGTTGCACTTGGTAGGCCCGGGTTCGATTCCAGCCACTGCCAAAACTGCCGCCGTGTTCATGCGGAGTACGATCACGTTAAACATGTGGGTCCGTAAGTCCTTCCGAGAGGTTGGTGGTAGGGGAAGGAGGGTACGGTCCCTCTGGATGCCTCCCCCACTGGGTTCCGGTCTAAATTGGGAGGCACTTCCCGACCGTTCAAACAGTTACCTTACACCTTTCTGGTACCGGCCGTCCAAATGGATGCTCAAGTCCTTGTTGACGAGCCGGACGGCCTGGGTTTTCAACACCTTTCTGGTAGGTCGGACGGTCTGGGTTTCAACATCAACACAGTGTAACTACCACTTTTGAACCAACGGCCCTACCGTGCTGAAAACACCGGTTCTCGTTAGATCACCGAAGTCAAGCAGCATCAGGCGCGTTTTGTACTTGGGTGGGTGACCACCTGGGAACACCGCGTGCTGTTGGCACATTTCGGGCGCGGTAGCCCGGTGGCTTGCACGCTGCCACAACCGCCGCCGTGTTCATGCGGAGTACGATCACGTTAAACATGTGGGTTCGTAAGTCCTTCCAAGAGGTTGGTGGTAGGGGAAGGAGGATACGGTCTCTGTGGATGCCTCTCCCACTGGGTTCCGGTCTAAATTAAGTGGCAATTCCCGGCCGTCCAAACAGTTTCCTTACACCTTTTTGATAGGTCGAACGGTCTGGGTCTCAACAATAACAATACAGTGTAACTAGACCAACGGCCCTACTGTGCTGAAAACACCGTTTCTCGTTAGATCACCGAAGTCAAGCAGCATCGGGAGCGGTTAGTACTTGGGTGGGTGACCATCTGGGAACACCGCGTATGCTGTTGGCATATTTCGGGCGCTGTAACCCGGTGGTCTGCGCGCTGGATTTGCACGCTGCCACAACTGCCGTCGTGTTCATGCGGAGTACGATCACGTTAAACATGTGGATCCGTAAGTCCTTCCGAGAGGTTGGTGGTAGGGGAAGGAGGGTACGGGCCCTCAGGATGCCTCCCCCACTGGGTTCAGGTCTAATTTGGCTGGCACTTCTCTGCCGTCCATACGGTTACCATACACCTTTCTGGTAGGTCGGACGGTCTGGGTCTCAACAACAACACAGTATAACTAAGCTACCTATAAGCTACCTATCGACTAAGCTACCTATCGTTCAGTTAAAATGAGTTGGCGTGATACCAGTAAAAAGTGAATTGTGAGTTTGAGTTTATGTCAGTGATTGGAGTATATAATGTTTTATTTTTAGATTTAATTGCTGTTTTATTGCAACTGACGTTTGTTTTTGTGATTTTGTTAGTTAGAGGGTTATCAGGGGTATATTGTTCCGGTTTACGATTAGTGGTACTCTTAGAAAAGCTTTATTTATCCAGAAATTCGGACTCATTTTTTTATCCTGAGAATACACTCTTGATTCCAAATGATACGCTATAGCAATATCATTATTTGGTTATAAATGAAATCCACATAACCAACATCAGGGTATATTTTTAGTTCATTTTCATTTAATCCTTTGCTTAGAAAACTTTCATCCATCAACTAATAACAGTTTCACGAAAGATGAATACGATTCTCTCTTTTCTAAGGAAGCTTTGCCAATTAGTACGAATATATTCATTAAAAGCGTTTAGAACATTTTGCTTCCAGTTAGAAAAAATCCGTTTAAGGATTTATTAAGGAAATCTGTGAATATCATTGCCAGATAGTATTAGGATAAGGAAGTTTTGTTCGGATTTATTCTAATTAAGAACACTTAAGATGCTTCTGATACAAAAAAATGTAAGTTCTACGAATAAGAACTAGTAAGAAATGGTGAATAACTTAGCACAAAAATAAAAATGGCGAAAAAGTTGGGTTTCCTGAAGATTTTCTGTTAAAGAGTGAATAGTTAATTTTATATTTGTTTTTATCACTGGAGGCAGGTTAGGATTGCATTTCTATGGAATAAAAATATTGAATTCTTATGATGTTAAGTGTTACAGAGAATTGTTCATTAGACATGATTAATTGGATAAACGTTTTCCACTCTTACATCAGATAGTATAAGAGAAGAAAACTTTAGGAATTATCTTTACCAAAATTTCAACTGCAAAATTTATTTTTACTGAGAGCATATTGACGGCTTATGCTACAGTAGTATGATAAGGTAGAATAAAACTAAATCTACACTTACTTTCACGACTCCTAAAAAGGGAAATACAATGCAGACGTGGAAATCAATAATTACATAACTAATTTTTATGCTGGTTAAATGAAATTTATTTACACATATACAAAATTTACTATGTATATGTGCGTTACAATATTAGTTATTATTCTATTCATTAGCTCAATAATAAGCAAAATTTAGAATACGAGCTTTGCTGTCATTTTACTAAATCAATCTGATTTGTACATTTAATTAATCAATTGAATATTTATTAAATCCAGTTTATCTCGACGACCAACAGTGCATTGCTCACTGAATATAATAGTATTTATCAAACTAGAACTGTTCATTCAATTAAGGTAGACTGTTGCTCATAGTAGATGCTCCTGATTATTCGTGCAGCAAGGCTTTGCTGCATATTATACTTCACATAAATACTTTCACTTAGATATCTTTCGAGCCATTCGACTTTCATGTGGATTTCTTTGCTTCCCGTGCCAAGTCAAGCTCCTACGAGCATTGTGTCAGCAAGGAATAATAGAAATTATTTGATTTTTGTCGAGACTATAATATTTGGGTAGAGTTTGCTCCATCTGGACCATCACTCTTGATTGAAGACTTGACCTTCTCTCTATTCGGATGGCAGGATTTTACTATTTCAGGTTCATTCTGGGAGCTCTTCTCTTTCTATGAGGCTTTGCCTGGATGCTGTACTGGATCAACTTAGTTCTTGAAGAGGATTATTTATTTAACACGCATAACTGCGTTAAGGAAATTCAAACCTGTTGTTAACTATCTTAATTCTTGATTCCATCATTTATATAATGTCAACCCCTTCATTAGTACGGTAATGGTATTTTTAGCGCTTATCTCTTCTCGATATGACTGATAACATACACCGTATATTTCACGAAATCAATATTCGATAAGACAATAATACTATTTTTGCGTATGTACGTCATCACGGTTTTTTTCTGTACTGTCTGTGATCTCCTTTGCATACCCAGAGGAGAAATTCTGCATTAAACACATGTTGAGACATGTTATTACATGTTGAGAAATACTGCATTAAAGTACAGGTTTACTCCCACGCTAGGAAATCCCAAAATTCCTCAGTAACTTTTTAATCTTTTATTGTTTCAATATAAATATTTACATGTACCTACCTGGTATGTTGTAAAACAAGACCTGTCTAGAGTATATGCTGACAACGATCCTCTTCAGCATCCGAGCACCTTTGCTTTCGAATCTTCAAATTGGTAAGGCGAAGACACCTGGTAATGTGATATCGGCAATGGCAGCCACCTCTCACCGTATCTCATCTTTGAGGGTGTTGTTGACGGCATGCTGCTACATATACGGTCCTTCAGTACACTCGTTAAGAACCACAGAAAACCATGACGTTATTGGAAAATGTTTGTGTATCCTAGCAAGAGAATCATCCTATATAAAGGCGGATACCGGTTAAGACATGTTATACAAGGAAGTGTAAGGTAATGCTATTATGGTAAAAATGCTTTGCTGAAATATCAAGGACTGACAAATTTAAAAATTTTGCGAAAAAGCAGCCTTGCAATTGTCTATAAAAATGGTAACGCATAATTTTTTTTAAATGTGTACTATTTTTTATGGTTTGATCCTTTGTGTACAAAACAACGTTAATGTAACTGAAAAATTTGATGTGGGCAGCACGTGACTTTCCCTGCGGATTTATATCCACGTTCTCTTTATTTTAATTAAATTTTATTCACTTTTAATTCAATTTTCGTTCTCATTTGGTAACTGGACTTATTTTCAAAGGTGGCGCAGAGAAAATACGAAAAATCTAAAATGTCTCAAGAACGGCAAATCCTAGTGTAATGGGGTTGGTCTTATTCTTTTCTTCGTTAAAAAGTACGCATAAAACATGCATTTAATGGATATATTTGAGCATACGTAGCTTTTTATTTTAAATTTTGATGATTTTTGCGGGCCATTTTGCAAAACAAGGGCAGGTTATTTTTTTTCGAATCGTACCAAAATCTAATCAGCACCAGGGTGACTCACAAGCGACTTATCTACAGAATTTTGTGAAATTCGGTCCATTAGTTTTTCAGCTAGAGTGGATACAGTCTTTTGCGAGCCATTTCGCAAAAAAAGTCGGGTTCCTTTATCCCGAATCGTACCCAAAACTAATCAGGACCAGATTCGCCCACAAGTACCTACCAAATTTTATGAAATTCGGTCAATTAGTTTTTTAGTTAGAGTGGATACAAACTCTGCACAGACACACACACAGACGTCAGACTAAAATAGTTTTTTTCGTATTCTAGAGGTCTCAAAACGTGTAGATCCGTCGAGAACTCGAGTTGCGATTTTCGGCATGATTCCAATACTTTCTCTAGACATTACTATGTATTGCAGGGAAAGTAAACAGCTGTGCCGGTCCCTTTTATACTGCTTCCTTCTCGGTGAGCTATATAGGAGGGACGAATGCAGAATTTTTTTTTACAGCAAGAAACATTTTCTTCACCGAACAAAATATTTATTTTGCAAATGAAAATTATGTTGCTATTTAAGATGTATCATCTTTTATTCCTTTGCTTAATTTAGCTTAAAACAGCTTTAAGAATTAAGTAAATGGTTCTTTTTTTAATGCAATATGATTATTTTTTTGAAGAGTTTGATTTGAAATAGAAATGTATTTGTAAGGATTTATGAACGGAAAGTGTGATTATCATTACCATTCAGTATTAGGATAAAGAAGTGCAGATTAGTTATAATTAAGAACCATTAAGACGTCCTTGATAATTACCAAGAAAATAAGTTCTACGAATAAGAAGTGTCCAGACACTTTGAATAATTGGTACATAAATGAAAATGGCGAAAACGGTAAGATTTCGGAAAGAGATTAGTATTATGTGATGTAGAAAATTATAATTTTATTTATTACCCATTATTTAGGATTGCAGTAAAGATATCATATACAAATGAAGCTAAACTTAGAAAAAAGTTTTCCATTAAGAATGATTTATGGGATATACAATTTTCCATACTTAAACTTAAAAGAACTAACAACGCTGAAAATTTTTTTTGTAACTCTTTATGAAATTATCAATGATTAAATAAAATCAAGTTTGACTTACTTTTCTTTAAACCTGCAAAAATATATTTATAATTATCTCAAAGCTGTTTTTATATTTCAATTATCCATAAAAAGTTTTAGGCATAAAGATTTTAGCTATGTACTCTTATGCTTACATATTTGACTTTTATCAACTTATAGTCCGGACTTGTGCTGACATTGCGGTGCAGCCTCGGCAGTATCACTTGTCATCTTACTGTTTAATTACCTAGTGACCACAGATGTAGACTATGGCTACGATGAGATCCTCGAACTTCACACTTGGAACCCAACTCGTTTTTAGGGAGCTTGCTCCCACTAAACTTTTTCCTTCTCTGCAGCCTATCCCTTTTAGTTTGCCTCTCTGTTTTGTCGTCCTCCGTCCAAGGTACTGAATAACTATTTCTTAAGCCACATGTGTTTGTTTATCCATATCTAGCATCCAAATAAAGGAATGCTAAGATACTTTCTACTATAAATAATTATGCACATTAATTATCATCTTCGATGTGGGGATACGTGAATTTTCCCACAGATGCCCCGAAATGAAAAGCCTTGGATCTTAGATATTTGACTTTTATTTGTCCAAGAAAAGTATTTAAAATACAAACGTTTTCCCCGCCTGTCTGCTACACTTAGCAGTCTTAACTTAAGATAACACAGTTATTACGAAACTACTGAATCTCAAGTTTTTATTAGAAAGAACAATAATTCTTACATCGATTAGAGATTTTTAGCATTATTAATCGAATTATTAAGTTATATGCGAATAAATTCGCGAAATAAATTTTGTAAATGTAGGATAATTTGCATATAAATACCTATTTAACATATATTTGATTTTCTGTTGCAGTTCATCAAAATACATATAAATGTAGGAAACATCGTTAATAATGCGGACAACTGCATAAAAAATTAAGAATCAACAGACAAAACATACAAGTAAATATGTTTTATTCATATATCCAAATTTTTCATTTAGCTTTATAAATTTTAATAAATCAATTTTTGGACTAAAAGCAACTAAAGGTAATCCATTGTTTGGTATTCCAAATGGCTGAATTTAAGACCAATATGCGTTCTGCTTTATTTTTAGATATCGCTCTTGTTGTTGTTGCTAATCTCCCATCTGGTTTGACGGAGTCAGATCAGATCAGTAAAACCGTTGACTTTAATAAAATCCGATACCAAAAGGGGAGAACCATAAATGTCCTCCCTGTCCAGCCCGAGACAGTCCAAAATATGTTCTGGCGAAGCCTGGACTTGCCGTCACTTAGTGCAAATGGGAAAAGTTTTTTGGCCTCCAGAATACAACAGGCCTTTCAAGTGTCCACTGGCTAGCCGGGTAGACAAGTATTGAGTTGCCTGCCACAAGGAAGAGACAGAGAAAGTCCTGGTCTATTTCCCCTATACCAGCAGTGAGAGGGAGGCAGAAGCCATATTTCTTTGTTTTGGGCCTTTTGCCTCGAGAATAGTTCCAGGTAAGTAAGCTCCTCGGCAGCAGGAACAGGAAGATCCAGTCCCTCCTTAGCAAGGGAATCCGCCAGTTCGTTTCCGCGAATATCCACATGGGACGGGATCCACTGAAAGTATATTTCATGCTGGTGGGAGATGATTTTTACTTTCTGAAGGATAGATAAGCTGGTTTTATCTCCAATGTGGGTCCAGTTTTTAAGGTGTTGAATGGAGCTACGGCTATCAGATAGTATCCAGATACCTCCATAGTTGCCCGCACGCATTATAATCTCAAGTCCCATATTGATTGCTAGTAATTCGCATCGGAAAACCGAGCAGTAGTCGGGATTTCGTTGTTTTATCGAGTATTCATCTGTAGGTGTTTTAATAAAAACTTCACTTCCTGCCTTTTCGTCCATTCTACTAGCATCTGAGTAGATAGTAATATCATTTGGAGGGATTTTGGCAATAATCTCCAGGGCCAATTGTTTAAGAAAATCTTTCTTATTTTGAGTAGTTTCAAAGCCTTCATGGAAATGAACATTGGAAAATTCTACACAAGGATTTAGATTACTATGTATACTATGTAGAAAATGTGGTTCAACATTCTCTGCGATTAGTTGTTGAGATTTAATTTGACTGAATGGACTATTTTTCTTGAGTCTCTGGTTACAAGTCCAATTTTTTAAATAACCGGCAGTTTTATTATCTTGGTTTAGACTGTGAAGTCTATTGATGTGTTTGACCAATCCTGCCAATCTTCTGTCAATAAGAGGCTGCAAATCCGCCTCATAAAGTACAATCTCTGATGGACAGCTTCGTTTCATTCCGGTAATGATGCGAGCGGCGCTTAGCTGAACTCCCTCCAGTTTATTCAAGTTTGTCTTTGAGGCACAGCAGTAAATAGGAAAGCCATAATCAAGAATGGGTCTGATAAGAGCTTGATAGGAAGTCCTGAGAGTAGAAGCATCAGCGCCCCAATCTCTACCAGCTATATGTTTAATGATATTTAAACGTTTCCTGGCTTTCAAGGTTATATATTCTATATGCTTGTTACATGTAAATTCGGGGTCGAGAACGAAACCCAGATATCTAGGATGTTTCTCGTAGGGAAGTCTATGGTGGTTGAGCATTAAGGATGGTTGATAGTTATAGATGTGTTTATTGGTTGTAAAGAAAGTGGTAATAGACTTGGCAGGGTTTAAACTTATCCTGAGCTCTTCTGCAAACCTGGACATGGCTGCCAGTGACTTGTTGAGCTCCAGCTCGACTTCTTTAACCACCTCACCACTACTCCAAAGTGCGATATCGTCCGCAAAAATTCCAATGTTAACCCCGGAGGAGACAGTTTTCTCGAATCGGGCCATGTATAGAGTAAAAAGAGTTGGACTGAGAACTGTTCCCTGGGGAACACCTTGGCTAAGGTGAAAGTTGTCCGAGAGGGTTTTATTGAACTTAACCCTAATAAATCTTTGATTGAGATAGTCAGACAACCAAGCCAAAGCATTACCTCGGATGTTAAAGGTATCGTGTAATTTAATAATAAGTTTATGCTTCCACACTCTGTCGAAAGCCTTAGAGAGATCCAATAGAGCCGCTACACTGTGATGAATAGGCCTGTAGTTCTGTGCATCTCTAATAGTTTGGGCGAAGAACAGAACAAGATCAATAGTGCTATGGCCTCTCCGAAAATCATATTGTTCGCCAGGGAGTAGATTATTGTTGTTCAGAAAGAACTGGAGCCTGATGAGGACCATTTTCTCTATTAATTTACTTATAGTACAGGTCAGTGCAATAGGTCTCTAGTCCTCAGGCGAGCCAGAGTTTTTATTTGGCTTCTTAATAGGTATGACTGTGGCCTTTTTCCACTCTCGAGGCACACGCCCTTTTTTCCAGGAGAGGTTAAACAAGTCCAGCAGTTTCTGTTTTCCCATGGATCCAAGGTTTTGGAGCATAACTCCATGAATCCCATCCGGTCCCGGAGATTTTCTGAGATCCAGAAAAGCCAATGCAAGAAGAATCTCCTGTCCATTAAAATGAGTGATCAGAGTATGGTCTCCATGATCAGTGCTGCGACATCCATGTACAACATTTCTAGCCTTGCGCAGAATCGGTTTATCCTCGCTTGTGAAGTTGAATCTGCTAATTTGTTGGAAATGGAAAGCAAGGCCATTAGCAGCTGATTTGTCGTCTATAAACATTTGGTCATTGTTATCTTTAATTGTGTTGCATTTTTACTTTCCCTGCAATACATGGTAATGTATAGGGAAAGTATTGGAATCATGCCGAAAATCGCAACTCGAGTTTTCGACGGATCTACACGTTTCGAGACCTCTAGAATACGAAAAAACCATTTTTAGCGAGACGTCTGTGTGTGTCTGTCTGTGTGTCTATGTGTCTGTGTGTCTATGTGTCTGTGTGTCTGTGTGTCTGTCTGTGCAGATTTTGTATCCGCTCTAACTAAAAAACTAATTGACCGAATTTCACAAAATTTTGTGGGTAAGTCACTTGTGGGCGGGGCTGGTGCTGATTAGTTTTGGGTACGATTCGAAATAAAAGAACTCGCCTTTTTTTTTGCGAAATGGCCCGCAAAAGCTTGTATCCACTCTACCTGAAAAACAAATGGACCGAATTTCACAAAATTCGGTAGATGAGTCACGTATAGGACACCCTGGTGCTGATTAGATTTTGGGACGATTCAGAAAAAAATAACCTGCCTTTTTTTGCAGAATGGCCCGCAAAAATTGTCAAAATCTAAACTAAAAAGCTACGTATGCTCAAATATATCCATTAAATGCTTGTTTAATGCGTAATTTTTAACGAAGAAAAGAATAAGACCAACCCCATTACACTAGGTCTAGCCGTTCTCGAGATATTTTAGTTTTTTGTACTTTCCCTACACCACCTTTGAAAATAAGCCCGATTACCGAATGAGAACGAAAATTGAATAAAAGTGAAATACATTTAATTAAAATAAAGAGAACGTAAATATAAGTCTGCAGGGAAAGTCATGTGCTGCCCACATCAGATTTTTCATATTGCGTTTGCTCTTTGTTGATTCCCTTGAGTAGTTTCTAAAGTTTTGAGTTTGGAGTCCTGGCATCAATTTTACTGCATAACTCGTTCCAACGGGATCTTTTTAGCCGAGTGTAAGCCAGTTTAATTTCAGCATTGATCTTGCCAATCTCTGGTCTTAAGTTGTCCCCCGAATGCCTGGCAGATTCCAAAAGATGCGTTCTCCTCTCAAAGAGGGGATCAAAGGTGGCGGAATGTTGTGAGAAATAAGGCACAAAACGTTTGATGTTCCCTCTAGGGATGAAAGCCCTGTCGTGCCTGTGAATAATTGCTCTGAAAATTTGCCAACCTTGGTTAACATCTTCCCAGGGTGGCAACGAAGCCAAATCCTCATCAACAGATTCTTTAAAAGATGCCCAATTAGCTTTCCCGAAATTCCAGAATTTATCAATAGGGTACGAAACTCTTTGTCTCCTTCTGAATTCTATAATAATTGGGAGATGATCGCTTCCAATGTTATCATGGACTGACCAAGAGCATTGATTAGATAATTCCGAGCTAGTCATGGTGATGTCCAGAGCTTCAGATGTATTATAGCTAAAAGAGGTATGTGTGGACGTTCCGTCGTTAAGTATCACGTAGTCATTATCGTCAACAAGTTGGAGAAGATCAAGGCCTCTATTATTATCACTGGAACACCCCCAAGCGGAGTGTTTGGCGTTGAGATCTCCTAGAATGATGGAATTCTTCTCCATAAAACCGGAAAAGCAAACAGGTAACTGATTTTGGTTGGGAGGATGACAGACATTGAAAATATTTAATGGTTTTCCTCTCCAGAGGATCCTAATACCCTGAATTTCGAGGTCTGAGTTTTCATCTGAATGAGTGTCTATACTTTGATAGTTGAGGTCTCGGATGAAGAAGGCCAAACCTCCTCCCCCTCCAGAAGCTCTATCCTTCCTATATATGTGATATCCTCTGTACTTCAGCATTGTTTTCAATTTTAATTTAGTTTCATGCAAAGCTATCACTTGGACATTATTAACCTCTGCTATACTTAACAGTTTATCCAATTTAATTCTGGTGGATGGAGTGGGCAATCCATTTATATTACACTGCAAAATCTTAAGGGTCTTGCGTTTGTAGGGAGACTGTAGCACACTTTTCAAACGAGGTCCTTTGTCTAAACCCCGAGCGCGTCCCGGTTTATTCTGCGAGACGGACGATGCAGCATCAGGATTATTTGTCAACTGGCTCATAGGAGTAAAATGCAGCTTCCGTTGTCAAAAAGACCAGAGCACCAAAAGGTGGAAGACTGCCTGGGCTCCAAGTGGTGTTCTTTTTAGTCTGGCACCTACCCTTCGACCTGTCTGGCTAGGGAGACCCTACCAGTAGCAAGCTACTGCCGGCATAGCTCTCCGAGTCATTGGTGCGCACAAGTCTCACCATCCCGACAAGGCAGGAACACCATCGGGATGAGATATTGCTCTTTTGTTCCCCGAATGCCAGTAGAGAAAAATGTCTTTGGTAAATCTAATTTGATAAAAAATTAATTCGTAAAAATGAGAAGCCGCGTTCTTTAGCTTTACAAAATACGTCAGCAATAAAAATTATTGAAATATATGAAAAACTATTGCCAAAATAATCAAACTTGATAAGTTAAAACTCTAGAGAAGACAATATATTGGATGTATTTCGTAATAAACTTGACAAATGTACTTATTTGATCCAAAGTTGTTTCTTTCTGGAATGAACGTGAAAAGAATTGAAAATATTGAAAGAAATTGTGATGATAAAATTTGAACTGTGCATATTGCATCTCTATGCACCGCTGTTAGGTAAATTTGTTAAATTTATTATGAAATACATCCAATTACTTTTCTTCTCTATATTTTTGACTCATGAAATTGGATAAACTTGCCATAGTCTTTCATCTCAATAATTTTTATGGGTGACACTTATATAAAGCTGAAGAACTTGGCTTCTTTATTCACAAGTGTGTTTTATATCGAATGTCTGTCCTTTTTGTAGGTTTTAAACACGGCATTTGCGAGTTTTCGAAAGATTCCTTAAAACTTGGAAAAATTTGCATTTTATCATTTTTCTTTTATTGATTTCTACTATACATTCAGCATACATGTGAATTGTGTATCTTAGACATATTTTTCTGCAGAATTTTTATTTATATCATCCTCTTTGAGAGAAAAATAGAAAATCTGATAATTAGGGCATTTGAAAGATTTCGATTACGCATTACAGTCACTTAAAATTTGATAAGTTATTTAAGTCATCCTCTTTGAGAGAAAAATAAAAAAACTGATAATTGAGGCATTTGAGAGATTTCGAATACTCATTACAGTCACTTAAAATTTGATAAGTTATTTAAGTCATCCTCTGTGAGAGAAAAATAAAAAAACAACTGATAATTAAGGCATTTCAAAGATTTCGAATACTCATTACAGTCACTTAAAATTTGATAAGTTATTTAAGTCATCCTCTGTGAGAGAAAAATAAAAAAACAACTGATAATTAAGATATTTCAAAGATTTCGAATACTCATTACAGTCACTTAAAATTCGGTAAGGTATTTAAATCATCCTCTTTGAGGGAAAAATAGAAAAACCGATAATTAAGGCAATTGAACGATTTCGAATACTCATTACAGTCACTTAAAATTTGATAAGGTATTTAAGTCATCCTCTTTGAGAGAAAAATAAAAAAATACTGATAATTAAGGCATTTGAGAGATTTCGAATACTCATTACAGTCATTTAAAATTTGATAAGTGAGAAATTTCTGAGATTTTTTTAAGAAGTGCAATGGGACACTTAATACGACGAATAGTAAACTTCTAACTTTATTTGTCGGCTTTAGATTTTAAGTAACAAAAGTGCAAATTTCATAGAAAAACAAAATGCACAGTCCTTAGCGCATTGATAAAAAAAATTGCCTCGGGAAAAATAAACCAAATTAATAACGTTTATTCAAATCAAGCCTACACGTCAGAAAATTCAATAATCAACATACTACTTACTATTTTCAGTTTGTGAGAAGCAGGGGAGTGAAAAAGCCACTTGATGGCTCGTGTAAAAAGTATTGGTCAGAGCCTTTGCCATTTCATTTATGAGCAGAAATTAGGTGGTGCTCTTCCGTGAGCTTTAAATTTTGGAATAAAAGTAATTAAAGCTAATCTGTTTTCCAGAATTCTAGGTGGGTGAACATGAGACCAGTATGTCGTTCTTCTTTATTTTGAGTTAATTTTTCCCATATGAGTTCTAATGTGATTCCCCAACATTTTCACACATTGTTCTTCCGTTCTGCGAATGCCAGTGGAGGAAAATGCCAAAAGTAAATCCAGTTTTGGGACTAAAAGCACCTAAAGCTAATATTTTATCCAGAATTCTAGATGGCTGAATCTGAGACTAATGCAGCTTTTCTTTATTTTGAGTTAATATTTTTCATTTGGGCTTTAATGTATTTTCGCAATAGATTTCCAGACATCTTTCTGTCATTCTCCGAATGCCAGTGTAGGGACTTTGGAATATTTAATTTTCGGACTAAAAGCAACAGAAGCTAATATGTTAGCCAGAATTTAAGATGGGTGAACCTGAAACCAACATGCTGTTCTCCTTTATTTTGAATTAAGATTTCCTATCTGAGCTTTAATGTATTTCTTCAAATGATTTCCAGACATCGCTATGTTTTTATCCTAATACCAGTGGGTGAAAATGATTTTAGATTCGCAGAAATTCAGTTTATATCAGAGAGTGTGAATCTACACTCTTGCGTATATCTCTGAGTGTGAGTTCTTAAAACAGACTTCCTTTGTATAACACTTATTCTATGCAATAGTACTAGGAAGTACATATCTGGTGAACACAACACATGACTTTGCTTATAGATTTGTAAATTTAGATGTTATAAAGGGTGAAAATTATAAAGGATGAAAATACTGGAGCAATTTAGAGCTTTCAAAATTAAAATGTTTTTTGTTGTTATTGAATAAGCATACGGTTAATAAGCAAAATACCCTTTATGCGAAAGACAAGGAAAACTAGAGTAACGTAACTAAGTACAAATTACACAATAATGCAGCATACAGCTGTTTCGGGGATACGCTGAATCCCCTTCTTCAGTGTAAGAGAATCAACAAAACCGATGTCTAAAAGAGGAATGGGCACGAAAAGAAGGTCTGTACCCAAGACCTGGATTAAGAGACAGCCAATTAGAAAACAGTACGAAGAACAGTCCAGCTAATCAGAAACGAGAAGTAACACACAAGATTAGCGTGCGCCAAAAGCACACCAAGAATATCCCGACAAGGCAATCTTGTCGGGATATTCTTGGTCCGTCCTGCAAAAATTCACCCATGTAGGTACCTGCAAAAATCAGTGGTCTTGCTATTGTTAGTCTATCCAGGATGCGAACTCGCAGCTCAAATATTTTGTCTTTGAGTTTGACATTAAATATATCTTAAACTACAATATATATAAAAAAGCGGCTTAATTCAGCATATTCTTCAAAGCTTTTTCTATATGTGTACCAAATTTTATATATTTATATGCAATAGTTTTTTCGGTACGAAGCAAAGAATCTCGAGAAGCGAGAAATTTGTCAAACAGCGGCGACGCCAACGTCAGCTACTCTTTTTCAATATAGAGATATTTTAATCAAATTAGAGTTTTCGATTAAAACCCATTTTTATGTCAAATACCATAACGAGTCTACCTCTTTCGTAAATTAAGGACCAACAAAGTTATTTTATCTTTTACCGAGAATTCCGCCCTATTAAGCTGGGAGAAATACACTCTTTATTTACACTTAATTTTTCTCATGGGAGATTTAGTGCATTTCCGCATTAGATTTATCACTTTATTTTGCAACTCTTTAAATGACTCCGAGGAAAGAAAAAAGACTTAACAGTAGATTCGGAAATTGATAGAAATTCAGCTTACTGGAGACTTTTTCTAACTAGTTCTCTTAGATTACAAAGAATAAAGGACATATTTTCTATTAATGATCATTGGCATAGTCGGAATTTTAGCAAATTTAATGGTTGTCAAAAATTTGACACGAAAATTAACTTACCATGTCACATTTGAAGGCGCTGTATCCGGGGCCTTAAGATGTTTCATTCTAATATCTGTACAGATATTGCTAAAACTCTAGATATTGTTAAAATATTATGCACAACCTCGATCTCATAAAAATTTCGTGTAATTTACTGTTCATGATAATAGTGTCATGACAACTCCATGTGCCATAAGATGTTTCATTTCTGATAATGTTCAAAACTCCAGATATTGTCAAAATCATGTGCGCATCCTGGATCTCATAGCAATTTCATGTGCCATATTGTTCACGATAATAGTGTCATGACAATTTCATGTGCCATAAGATGTTTCACTTCTGATATTGTTCTAAACTCCAGATATTGTCAAAATAATGTGCACATCCTCGATCTCATGGCAATTTCATGTGCCATATTGTTCATGACTATAGTGTCATGACAACTTCATGTGCCATAAGATGTTTCACTCTTTATATTGTTCAAAACTCTAGATATTGTCAAAATAATATGCTCATTCTCGATATGGCAATTTTATGTGCCATATTGTTCATGAATCATGACATTAGTGTCATCACAACTTCATGTGCTTGCATGTGCTTGCATATCATGCTTTATAAACCCTTATGCATTTGAAGCTTATTGGGGAAAAGCAACCACACAAATCACGTACTGTTACTAAAACTTATCTGTCATGTTGCATTTGCAGCTTATCGCCAGTTAAATAAAAGTTCCAGAAAATTATGGAAATTCCTCTTAGCACTACTTTCGTACTTAACATAAAATGGAACGAAAATTCGGCGTAGTCGTGTATTGAATCGAAGAGAAAATAAACGTGCAGAGTAAAATGTTGAATGACATTGAATGAGTTGAATCGATTTTAAATGTCATTCTGAATAAGTATTTCAAGCAAACTTTTTATGCGAATGCATTGGTTAAAGAGATGGTGAAGATAAAGAGATGGTTGGGTGAAGATTATGTAAAATGTGATGACCTTTTATACCAGTGTCAACACAATATTTCTAAAAATAATTTATAACGACAGTTTTTGTTTTCACTTTTCCTGCATTACATGGTAAGATAGGAAAATACTCAAATAGGGTCAAAATAATTGCATAATAATGTACTGGAAAGTATTGAAATAGTTTCGGAATTGGAATTCGTATTTTCGACGAGTTTGCAAGTTTCGAGTAATCTATAAAGTGAAATAAAAAATGTTTACATCATGTCCCTCTGTCTCTTTCTCTCTCTGTGTGTGTGCGTGCCTGTCTGTTTATCTGTCAGTGCAATATAGTATGTATTCACTCTAGATCAAAAACTATCCGACGCAATGTCATGAAATTTCGTAAGAAGGTCAAATATGTTTTAGTCTGCTGTTAATTAAATTTTGGTACAATTTTGTAACCTTTTATAAAAGAGACTAAATATGATTAAATGTACTGATTAAATTCTTATTTTATACGCAAGTTGCCACCTTTGATGACCAACCCCGATTGCCTTTAAGAACAGCTATGTTTTCTTCCTCTCTACGGCTGTCTTTAGAAACAGTTCTTTAGAAAGACCTCTGAGATGGCTTCAATATAGGTATGTAGCGGGTGTGTAGGCCACTGAGCTGCAGTACATACTTTTCCGTTACGCGGGCAGGTAGCAAAACACACAAAGATTTCCTAATTCTTACAAGTAGAACTGGAAATAGAGATATATGGAGAGTGGACTATCCACCTAGTGCGTTCTGTTTGGTAAGGGAATTTTGAAAAAACTGGGAATTTTCAAAGTTTCCCAAATCTGAGAATTTTCAGTCATTGCATTTTTCATTGTAAAAGAAGTGTGTATGACTGAAAACTAATATTTTTTATTTTTATTTTTTGCATTCGGAATTGTGAATAGCTGAAGTATGGAAAATTGAGAGATGTTTGTTATATCCAAGAAAAATACTTCAATTATGTGACAGTCCTATTACTTATAAGTAGAAATGAAAATTAATTTCTGAAATAAATGTTAATTTAATATTTAAATATTTTAAAAGTAAAACACTCCGATAAAATACTTATTACAAAGTCATTAATTCTTTTATATGCATTTAATATTGAACGATAATGAGTAGTCTATTTAGCCCCAATAACATTTTAATAATTGTGTGACTAATATAATGTGCATATTTTCAACGAAATTTTTGTAATTTCAAAATTTTAAAAATGCTATTTTCATGGACTTCAAAAAGTAGAACTGAAAAAGGTAAATTTACCTCTAAATTAATACAAAGATTTAGTAAATTTATCTAAATGTCGATCCATTATTAAGGTTTAAACTGAGTAATATGCCAGATTAACCTGAGCAAATTTTTCTAAATTTTTTTTTACTACCTTACTTGAAAAAGTAAATTTTCTTTAAGCGAGCTCCGAAACGGAAATCTTCGGTTACAAAGTTAGAACCCAACTAGCTCTATACCCCTGTTACTAAGCTGATGCTTTTACGACTATGCCGCTGAGACCATACCAGTTATACATTCTATACTTATTATTCATGCATTAACAATAACATAGTTTGAAGTATACAGGATAGATTCTCAGAAATTGAATAACAAAAAGAAAAGGCTTGTGTTTTAAATATATAGACTTTATTTCTTCAAATCAGATGATAATTGAGCTATTCCCGTTCGGATATTGAAAATCATTAAAGAAGGGGGCAGTAAGTCCATGAAAGTTATATTTCAATTTAGAAGTTTATATGTAAAAGGTCAAAATTTGATGTAATTTATCGATTTTCCATTAGAAAGTATAATGGGAATTGGATTTCACATCTGATTGTATTCTCTTTATATAATTCTAAACTAAAATACAGCAATCAAGGGCTTTTTGATTCCTATTATTTTATTTTTTTTTTCATAATGAAAATTTAAATAGTTCCTAGTTTCATCCTTTTTCGTGATTCGAACGGTCTAGTGGTTAAAGTGTTAGATTGCTATTTCATAGATCTGTTGATGACGAGTTCTGTACTCATCTCAAATGCAGTGCTTTTTCGATTACAGTTTTAAACAATAAATGGACAATGTTGTTAGGGTAATAAATTTTGTGTGCTCTGCACCGGATTTATGATAATCATCAATTCAGAGAAAGATATATATAGTCTAAATAAAACACAATTACAACGCCGATCGTAGTGCCGCTTTAAAAGCTAAAGCGAACGTTTTTGTCGAGGGTTCTGTCCCCGGCAATTTTAGTCCTTTTTTCCCTGAGAGTTTGAAGGTGATTTTATACTTTCCGCTCATCCAGAAAGTATCAACTATAAAAAAATTAATTAATTTTGAAAATCGGTTAGATCGATTCTCAAATTGAATAACAGAAAATGCTTGTACTTTAAATATATAGATTTTAGTTTCGATTCAAATCAGATGATAATTGAGCTTTTTCCGAGCGGATACTGATTCTTATTAAAAAGGGAGCCAGGAAGTTCTTGAATGCTATATTTCAATTTAGAATTTAATATAAAAGAGGTAAAAATTTGATGTAATCTTTACAGTTTTCTATTATAAAGTATAATAGAAACTGGATATAAAATCTCATTTTATCCTCTTTATAGAATTGTAAACTAAAATATAGCATTCCTGTAACATTTTTTTTTTATTTTCTTGCAATCAAAACTTAAATAGTTTCTAATTTCAGCCTCTGACGTGATTCAAACGGTGTAGTGGTTAAAGCTTAGGACAGCGAACTGCGGATCTCTTGTTAGCGAGTTCTGTCCTCCCCTCGAGTCCAACGCCTTTTTTAGATTTTAGTTTTAAATAATAAACAAATGATGTTGTCAATGTAATAGATTTTGGAGGTTCTGCCGCAGATTTATTTTAATCGCCAATCCAGAGAAAGATTTATATAGTCTAAATAAAGTACAATTGTGCATCTCATCGTATTACCGCGTTAAAAGCGTGAAGCGAACGTTTTTGTCGAGGGTTCAGTCGCCGGCAATTTTTGCCTTTTTTTCCCTGAGAGTTTGAATGAATTTTATATTTTCCGCTCATCCAGGAAGTATCAGCTAATTAATCAATTAATTAATTTTGGAAATCGGTTAGATCGATTCTCAAATTGAATAACAAGAAATTCTTGTACTTTAAATACTAAAATATAGCATTCAAGGACATCTCTGGTACTTTCTATTTTATTCTCGCACAATGAAAACTTAAATAGTGTCTAATTTTAACCTCTGTCGTGATTCAAACAGTGTAGTGGTTAAAGATCAGGACAGCGAACGCGCGGATCTGTTGATAACGAGTTCTGTCCTCCCCTCGAGTTCAACGCTTTTTTTCCATTTTAGTTTTAAATAATAAACAAAAGATGTTGTCAAGGTAATAGATTTTGGGGGTTCTGCCCCAGATTTATTTTAATCGCCATTCCAGTGAAAACTTTATATAGAAAAAATAAAAAAAAATTGCAACGCCGATCGTAGAACAGCGGTTAAGTGCTGCGGTAGCAAGACGAAGCAAATGTTTTTATCAAGGGTTCTGTCCCCGGCAATTTTTACATACGGTTTTTCAGATTTTTTAAAGGGACATGTTAAAATGTTAAAGTTAAATGCACCAAAATCAAGTTTTCGGTTGTCGCCCTCTTGGCCGAGAGGCTTGGGGCGTCAAGTTGCGGGGCTTCAGGTTAAGGGTTCGATTCTGGCTTGGGCAATCTGGCGAGGTTGAGATTGGGCGAGGTGGAAAGGGTTCTTATTTAGATCTGTTGTCTTAAGTATTTTCTGTCTTATACTTCTTAACTAAATTTCTTTCTTTCTTACTAATTTATCTGCACAAGATGGAGGACGAGCGGTGTGTGAGCTCCACCGTTGCTGGTGGGGTTTCTCTTCGGGCCTGCTGGCTTCGGTGTTGAGCACACCACCCTTCCTCGTCCAAAGTTTGTGCAGAGCTTGTTTTGCACCACGTGACACCTGCTAACGAAGTCCCTAAAATTTATGCATTTTTGAAAACAGTACATCTCTTTTTCCTCCCTTTTCAGAGGCATGTTTCGTAACGAACCGGAAGTGACGAACCGGAAGTGACGACATTTCCGGTGCATCACTTCCGGTACGTAATTTCCTGTTACATCACGTCCGCTACGTAATTTCCTGTTACATCATTTCCGGTTCAAGCAATAAGAAATAAAAAATAAGCCCTCTGTTGAAAAAAGCACAAATGCCAAGAAGCCTCAATGCAAATGGATGGACTCTAACCCACAACCTTTAGAATTAGAGACAGACAGCATGACAACTAAGCCAGCCAGCTTACATGCCATGGATCCTAATTACTATATTTAAAGTTATAGGAAAGACTGGCTAGGAAAAACACAGATACCAAAATAATTCGCTATACTCAAAGTTAATGTATGGCGGCTGTGGACAAACCCGCAGCCTCTGAAACTGGAAACAGACAACATGACCACTAAGCCAGCTAGCTCATACACCTGGTTTCTAATTAATCCCTTTAAACTTAACAGAGACTGATCAGGAAAAATACAGATAGCAAAATAACTCAATTCTCTTTGCGAAGAGACGGACCCGAACCCACAGCCTCTGGAATTGTAAACAGGTAACATGACCACTGAACAAGTCAGTTCGCATACTAAAAATCCTAATTAATCTATATAAACTTAACCGAGAGACTGATAAATAAAATCACGGATACCAAAACAGCTGAAGTCGCAATAAACAATGCGAGCAGACGGAGTCGAACCAACGGCCCCTGGTATGGGAAACAGTCAATGTGACACCAGAACCAATCAGCTCATCTGTTGGAGGTCCTAATTAATCTACTTAAATTTAACGGAGAGAATGATAAAAAACTTACAGATATCAAAAAACGACTCAATGGATTCGAACCCATAGCCTATAGAATTACAGGGAGACAACATGACCACTGAGACGACCAATTCACATGCTAAGAACCCTAATTAATCTATATAAACTTAACGGAGCGACTAATAAAAAAATCACAGATACTAAAGCGATTGAAATCGCTATAGTCAATGGACTCAAACTCACTGCCTTTGGTATTGGAAACAGACAGCGTGACCGCTGAAACCAGCCAGTTCATCTGCCGGAGGTCCTAATTAATCTATTTAAATTTAACGGAGAGATTAATAAAACAAGAAAGATCAATCATGCTTAAAGCATTGATTATGAAACACATTTCAACTCCAATGCAATTTTATTTAAACATCTGTAAAATGCAATACATTCGTAAGTAATATTTTAAAATTTATCACAATACTACATTAATTTATTATATTTGAAAACTTAAACATTTATCGGAAAAAATGAACTTCATTCAAATGACGGCATTAAAATATAAATTGCCTGGTTTAAACATCTCTAAAATGCAATGCATTCCTCGGTAATATTTTTAAAACTATCATAATACTACGATAATTTATTATATTTGAAAACTTCATCGAAAACAACTGAAATTCATTCAAATGACGTCATAGAAAAAATAACACACCTGGATCTCTCTATAAAAACCGCATTTCATTCATAACATTTTCCCATTCATCACAATACTATAATAATTTATTTTATTTAAAAATTATGACCATGGAACTACAAATTATTAAACTCTATGCTTAAAACTTCTTCGAAAAAAATCGTCCTTCTCTGTATAAAATCAATGAATATTTCATTCATATCAGCTATGCAGACTCCATGATCTAAATACTTTTGCGTTTAAAAATACAACAATTCTAATACAACTCATCCCACATATTTTGCTGTTTACATTTCACATAAGTGAAAAATAGGCTTCGTTATAGAAATAATCAAAGTTGGATGCTCATTTAAACTCAAATATATTGTCATTGCGTTGTTTCAATATGTAGATGCACAGAATTTAAGCGAAAATAAAGAGGTTTTACGACGAATACAACACTCAATATGAATTAAAAAGAACTTTAAAAATGACGATTTTGAGACAAGATGGATGCCGTATTATATTTTGAGGTTGGTCACGTGATCAAAAAAATTGTCCTTCTCTTTATGAAATCAATTATTTTTCATTCATATCAGCCATGCAGACTCCATGGACTGAATTATTTTGTGTTAAAGAAATACAGGAATTCTAATACAACTCATTCTACATATTTTGCTGTTTACATTTTACATAGGTGAAAGATAGGCTTAGTTGTAGAAATAATCAAATTTGAATGAGAATTTAAACTCAAATATATTGTCATTGTGTTGTTTTAATATGTAGATGCACAGAATTTAAGCAAAAATAAAGTAGTTTTAGGACGGATACAACACTCAATATGAATAAAAAAGAACTTTAAAAAATCACGATTTTGAAACAAGATGGATGCCATATATCATTTTGAAGTGGGTCATGTGATCGTTTCATATCATGGTCACGTGATCGTTTCATATAAGCTGTGTAATTATTATTTTAATTTTTGTTTAAAAAACTACTGAATATATTTCGCTGAATTTTTTTTTATATAATTTATGGAACAATTTGACTATTACCTAAAATTTTCGAAGCAATTTGTGAATTTTAAATCCGCTTAAAAAATGTTTGAAAAATTAGGTCCCATAGGGCTCAATGTATTTCATTTTTTCAACCCGGGTTCAATCCAAAACTAATTGGGTGATATTATTCATTTATATTCCCATAGGTCCTACAGATGGTCTGAACTACATACTAAAATTTCATTTTGATTAAGTCGTTTTTACGGCAGTTATCGTGCTAACGGACAGACAGACAGACAGACAGAATGAATGAATGAACAAAGTCATAAACACTTTTCAACTTTGTTGTAAAGTGTTAAAAACGGTTTATTTCAGCGTCTTCTCCAGTGCTTTTTCTACAAGTGTACCAAATTTCATATCTTGGTATGCAATAGTTTTTGCGGTACGAAGCAAAGAATATCGAGAAACGAGTCAAACAGTGTCGGCGGCATCAGCTACTTTTTTTTTTAAATATAAAGAGATATAATTCTGTATATTATCATGAGTTATTTGTATATCAGTTTTCAATATTTTGGCTACGACCGTTTCATGGAATTGTAGTTCAGCACATTGAGATCATCATACTATAATACCCACGCTGCGAACTCCCTTTGAGATTTAGTGGTTTTAATGTAAACTTTTCGTATTCGTTTTAATTTCTAAGAATTTCGGTATTTTGTAATTTCAGTTATAATTTAATGGACCTCGGCTTAAAATGTAGATTTTCAAAATGCGTGAAATTCAGTTTAGCACCCTTATTGTACTTATTGAATATTTCGTGATATGATTTCCTAATTTTAAAAATAAAAATATGTTCTTGAAATTTTTTGAGATGAGAAGAAATAACTTCCTTCATCCCCTACATAATAGTGAATAGGAGGGCAATGACACTTCAAATTTTTTATAAGAGATGAGCGACCATATAAAACTGGAAAACACTGCTATAAAACAAATGTGGGCAAACTGTGACTTCCGAGGCTACAATGTGCGGTTCTAGAGACAATATTGAGTTTTATTGCCATTTTCCGTAACATTTAAATAACTTGCACTCTTCTATACTTAAAATTATTTATATATGCTAATTTCGAGTCAGAATTATCCGCATCCACACACGTTCCGATAATGATATATTTCCTCGTTATTAGTTGAAAATGGAAGATTTTGTATCGTCACAGATAATTTATTAGAACATATATATTATAAAAGATTTGACAAAAGAAATTTAATTCTGTAATTTAATTTTTATTCCGGAACCGTTCTGTAATTTAGCAACGAAGCAGAAATTAAACATATTCTGCTTTGGTGTGTAGAACTACTATCTAGCTGTATTTTTACTTTCCCTGCAATACATGGTAATGTATAGGGAAAGTATTGGAATCATGCCAAAAATCGCAACTCGAGTTTTCGACGGAGCTACACATTTCGAGACCTCTAGAATACTAAAAAATCTGATGTGAGCAGCACATGACTTTCCCTGCAGACTTATATTAACGTTCTCTTTATTAACACTTTACAACAAAGTTGAAAAGTGTTTATGACTTTGTTCATTCTGTCTGTCTGTCTGTCTGTCTGTCTGTCTGTCTGTCTGTCTGTCTGTCTGTCTGTCCGTTAGCACGATAACTGCCGTAAAAATGACTTAATCAAAATGAAATTTTAGTATGTTGTTCAGACGGTCTGTAGGACCTATGGGAATATAAATGAATAATATCACACAATTAGTTTTGGATTGAACCCGGGTTGAAAAAATGAAATACATTGAGCCCTATGGGACCTAATTTTTCTAACATTTTTTAAGCGGATTTAAAATTCACAAATTGCTTCGAAAATTTTAGGTAATAGTCAAATTGTTCCATAAAATATATAAAAAAAATTTCAGCTAAATATATTCAGTAGTTTTTTAAATAAAAATTAAAATAATAATTACACATCTTATAGGAAACGATCACGTGACCATGATATTAAACGATCACATGACCCACTTCAAAATGAGATATGGCATCCATCTTGTTTCAAATTCGTGATTTTTTAAAGTTCTTTTTAATTCATATTGAGTGTTGTATCCATCCTAAAACTACTTTATTTCTGCTTAAATTCTGTGCATCTACATACTAAAACAACACAATGACAATATATTTGAGTTTAAATTCTCATTCAAATTTGATTATTTCTACAATTAAGCCTATTTTTCACCTATGTAAAATGTAAACAGCAAAATATGTAGAATGAGTTGTATTAGAATTACTGTATTTCTTTAACACAAAATAATTCAGTCCATGGAGTCTGCATGGCTGATATGAATGAAATATTAATTGATTTTATAAACAGAAGGACGATATTTTTCGATGAAGTTTTAAGCATAAAGTTTATGAATTGTAGCTCCATGGTCTTAATTTTTAAATAAAATAAATTATTGTAGTATTGTGATGAATGAAATGGAGAAAGTTATGAATGAAATCCTGCTTTTATAGAGAGATCCAGGCGTGTTATTTTTTCTATGACGTCATTTGAATTAATTTCAGTTGTTTTCGATGAAGTTTTCAAATATAATAAATTATCGTAGTATTATGATAGATTTAAAAATATTACCGTGGAATGTATTGCATTTTAGAGATATTTAAACCACGCAATTTATATTTCAATGCCGTCTTTTGAATGAAGTTCATTTTTTTCAATGAAGGTTTAAGTTTTCAAATATAATAAATCAATGTAGTATCGTGATAAGTTTTAAAATATTACCGAGGAATGTATTGCATTTTCGACTTTTTTAAATAAAATTGCATTGAAGTTGGAAAGTGTTTCATAATCAATGCTTTAAGCATGATTGATCTTTCTTGTTTTAATTAAGTTTATTTCACTTTTAATTCAATTTTCGTTCTCATTCGATAACCGGACTTATTTTCAAAGGTGGCGTAGGGAAAGTACGAAAAACTAAAATGTCTCGAGAACGGCTAGTCCTAGTGTAATGGGGTTGGTCTTATTCTTTTCGTCGTTAAAAATTACGTATTAAATCAGCATTTAATAGATATATTTGAGTATACCCAGTTTTTTATTTCAGATTTTGGCAATTTTTGCGGGCCTTTTTGCAAAAAAAGGCAGGTTATTTTTTTCTGAATCGTACCAAAATCTAATCAGCACCAGGGTGACCTATACGTGAATCATCTACCGAATTTTGTGATATTCGGTCCATTAGTTTTTCAGCTACAGTGGATACAAGCTTTTGCGGGCCATTTCACAAAAAAGGCGGGTTCTTTTATTCCGAATCGTACCCAAAACTAATCAGCACCAGCCCCGCCCACAAGTGACTTACCTACAAAATTTTGTGAAATTCGGTCCATTAGTTTTTTAGTTAGAGTGGATAAAAAATCTGCACAGACAGACAGACACACAGACAGACACACAGACACACAGACAGACACACAGACACACAGACACACACACAGACATCACGCTAAAAATGGTTTTTTCGTATTCTAGAGGTCTCGAAACGTGTAGATCCGTCGAAAACTCGAGTTGCGATTCTCGGCATGATTCCAATACTTTCCCTATACATTACCGTGTATTGCAGGGAAAGTAAAAATCTGATGTGGGCAGCACATGACTTTCCCTGCAAACTTATATCCACGTTCTATTTATTTCAATTAAATTTAAATCACTTTTAATCCAATTTTCGTTCTCCTTTGATAACTGGACTTATTTTCAAAGGTGGCGTGGAAAAATACGAAAAAAACTAATATATCTCGAGATCGGCTAGTCCTAATGTAATGGGGATGGTCTTATTCTTTTCTTCGTTAAAAATTACGTATTAAACAAGCATTTAATGGATATATTTGAGCATACGTAGCTTTTTAGTTTAGATTTTGATAATTTTTGCGGGCCATTCTGCAAAAAAAGGCAGGTTATTTTTTTCCGAATCGTACCAAAATCTAATCAGCACCAGGGTGACCTATACGTGACTCATCTACCGAATTTTGTGAAATTCGGTCCATTAGTTTTTCAGCTACAGTGGATTCAAGCTTTTGCGGGCCATTTCACAAAAAAGGCGGGTTCTTTTATTCCGAATCGTACCCAAAACTAATCAGCACCAGCCCCGGCCACAAGTGACTTACCTACAAAATTTTGTGAAATTCGGTCCATTAGTTTTTTAGTTAGAGTGGATACAAAATCTGCACAGACAGACAGACACACAGACAGACAGACAGACACACAGACAGACAGACACACAGACAGACAGACACACAGACAGAGACAGACACACACTCAGACGTCACGCTAAAAATGGTTTTTTCGTATTCTAGAGGTCTCGAAACGTGTAGATCCGTCGAAAACTCGAGTTGCGATTTTCGGCATGATTCCAATACTTTCCCTATACATTACAATGTATTGCAGGGAAAGTAAAAACTATTTTTAGCGTGACGTCTTTGTGTGTGTCTGTCTGTGCAGATTTTGTATCCACTCTAATTAAAAAACTAAATGACAGAATTTCATAAAATTTGTAGGTAAGTCACTTGTGGACGAATCTGGTGCTGATTAGTTTTGGGTATGATTCGGGATAAAAGAACCCGCTTTTTTTTACGAAATGGCCCGCAAAAGCTTTTATCCACTCTAGCTGAAAAACTAATAGACCGAATTTCACAAATTCGGTAGATAAGTTGCCTGTGGGTTACTCTGGTACTGATTAGATTTTGGTACGATTTAGAAAAAAATAACCTGCCTTTTTTTGAAAAATGGCCCGCAAAAATCGTCAAAATCTAAAATAAAAAACTACGTATGGTCAAATATATCCATTAAATGCTTGTTTTATACGTAACTTTTAACGATAAAAGGAATAAGATCAACTCCATTGCACTAGGGCTAGCCGTTCTTGAGATATTTTAGTTTTTCGTATTTTCTTCACGCCACCTTTGAAAATAAGTCCAGTTACCAAATGAGAAAAAACAATCATGCTTAAAGCATTGATTATGAAACACTTTCCAACTTCAATGCAATTTTATTTAAACATGTCTAAAATGCAATACATTCCTCGGTAATATTTTAAAACTTATCACAATACTACATTAATTTATTATATTTGAAACCTTAAACCTTCATCGAAAAAAATTAACTTCATTCAAATGACGGCATTAAAGTATAAATTGCCTGGTTTAAACATCTCTTAAATGTTATACATTCCTCGGTAATAATTTTAGAATTATCATAATACTACGATAATTTATTATATTTGAAAACTTCATCGAAAACAACTGAAATCCATTCAAATGACGTCATAAAAAAATAACACGCCTGGCTCTCTCTATAAAAGCAACATTTCATTCATAAATAATTCCCCCATTCATGTCATTCATCACAATACTATAACAATTTATTTTATTTAAAAATTAAGACCATTGAGCTGCAAGTAAGTAAACTCAATGCGTAACTTCATCGAAAAATATCGTCCTTCTCTTTCTAAAATCAATGAATTCATATCAGCTAAGCAGACCCCATGGACTAAATGATTTTGTGTTAAAGAATTACAGCGATTCTAATACAACTCATTCTACATATTTTGCTGTTTACATTTTACATAGGTGAAAAATAGGCTTAATAGTAGAAATAATCAAATTTGGAAGAGCATTTAAACTGAAATATATTGTCATTGCGTTGTTTCAGTATGTAGATGCACAGAATTTAGGCAAAAATAAAGTAATTTTAAGACGGATACAACACTCAATATGAATTAAAAAGAACTTTAAAAATCACGATTTTGACACAAGATGGATGCCATATATCATTTTGAAGTGGGTCATGTGATCGTTTCATATCATGGACACGTGATCGCTTAATATAAGAGGTGTTATTATTATTTCAATTTTTATTTAAAAAACAACTGAATATATTTCGCTGAATTTTTTTTTATATATTTTATGGAACAATTTGAATATTGCCTAAAATTTTCGAAGCAATTTGTGAATTTTAAATCCGCTTAAAAAATGCTTGAAAAATTAGGTCCCATAGGGTTCAATGTATTCCATTTTTCAACTCGGGTTCAATCCAAAACTAATTGGGTGATATTATTCATTTATATTCGCATAGGTCCTATAGACCGTCTGAACAACATACTAAAATTTCATTTTGATTAAGTCATTTTTACGGCAGTTATCGTGCTAACGGACAGACAGACAGACAGAATGAACAAAGTCATAAACACTTTTCAACTTTGTTGTAAAGTGTTAAAAAGTACCGACTCAATGGATTCGAATCCATAGCTTACCAATTATTGGAAAACGACATGACTACTTAGCTCATGGACCGAAAATATTAATTAATCTACATAAATTTAAAGGAGAGATTGATAAAAAAAACACATATACCAAAGTGACTCACGTCGCTACAGCCAATGGGCACGAACCCACGACCTCTAGTATTGGAAACAGACAATGCGACCCCCGAACCCGCCAGTTCATCTAACGGAGGTTCAAATTAATCTATTTAAATTTAACGGAAAAATTGATAAAAAAATCGACTCAATGGATTCAAATCCGCAGCCTATGGTATTATTGGACGATAACATAGGCCGGCCAGATCACATACGTGTAAGATCCTAATAAATTTATTCAAACCTAACGGACAGACTGACCTGAAAAAGTACAAAGCTTGCTATTAACTAATCGACGGCCAAAGACTTTAACTATTAGGCCGTTCGATCCACGAGTAAAACTGAAACTAGTAACTATTTAAACAATTAACATAAAAAAATTAAAAAAAGGAACCGAAGTCCTTGAATGCCATATTTTAGTTTAGAATTATATATAAAGAGGATAAAATCATATATATATATATATATATATATATATATATATATATATATATATATATATATATATATATATATATATATATATATATATATATATATATATATATATATATATATATATATATATATATATATATATATATATTGAACATTTTTATTATACTGTATAACAGGATATTGAAAATGTTATATTTGATTACCCTCTTATATATAAAATTCTAAATTGAAATGTAGCATTTAAGGGCTTATTTACTGTTTCTTTCTCTTTTTGATGGTGCGTATTATGCGCAAGGGAATATGGAAAACTGTCAATTTGAACCCGATTGTATTCATATTAAATATGCCAGTCATTTTATTTAAGGATATAAATATGAATTTCTAGCTAGTGGATGCTTTAGAAAAACAATGCTCATGCATTTGTCAGATCGTCTAGTTTTTCTGATTTGTACCTAATTTAGTAGATTGAGGTAATTTTACTAGAGGAATTTGAATACGAAGCCAGTTTTAGTTTCACGTGTCTATGCTTTGAACAAAACGGAATTTAAGTCAATGCATTTTAATCAATTTTATTTCATCTATTTTCACGCTAATATCAATGTCCACACACACACACACATACATACATACACACACGAAATAAATAAATAAATAAATGATCTTTCTGGAACATATTTTAGTGGATTCTCACTAGCAAGGTATTCCAGAAATCTATCAAACTTTTGCTGACACGAAATCCTTTTGTAATCGCTTTGTATGAACGAAAAAGTAAATAAATATTCGTCTTTTTTCTTTCTTTTGACCTAGACCATCCGACCTAATAGAAGGTGTATGGTACACTCATGTCCAAAAGTTAAGCAACAAAAGGAAAAATTAGTATGTTCGATGAAAGGGAACAACGTGTAGCCACAAAAATTTCATACATGACAGGTGTATACACGCGGAAATTAGCTGGCATAAAACAATTTGAATACCGAAATTTATAAGAAGGAAAAGTATTAGGTATTAAAACGGCCTGTTTCGTGCACAGCTAAACTAAAATAAAGCAATCAAGGGCTTTTTGATTCCTATTCTTTTATTTTTTTCATAATGAAAATTTAAATAGTTCCAAGTTTCATCCTTATCCGTGATTCGAACGGTCTAGTGGTTAAAGTGTTGTGTTGCTATTTCATAGATCTGTTAATGACGACTTCTGTCCTCATTTCAAATGCAGTGCTTTTTCGATTACAGTTTTAAACAATAAATAGACAATGTTGTTAGGGTAATAAATTTTGTGTACTTTGCACCGGATTTATGTTAATCATTAATCCAGAGAACGATTTATATAGTCTAAATAAATTACAACTGCAACGCCGATCGCAGTGCCGCGTTAAAAGCGTAAAGCAAACGTTTTTGTCGAGGGTTCTGTCCCCGGCAATTTAGAGTCCTTTTTTTCCTGAGAGTTTGAAGGTGATTTTATACTTTCCGCTCATCCAGAAAGTATCAACTATAAAAAAATTAATTAATTTTGAAAATCGGTTAGATCGATTCTCAAATTGAATAAAAAAAAAAATGCTTGTACTTTAAATATATAGATTTTAGTTTCGATTCAAATCAGATGATAATTGAGCTTTTACCGAGCGGATACTACTTCTTATTAAAAAGGGAGCCAGGAAGTTCTTGAATGCTGTATTTCAAGTTAGAATTTCATATGTAAGAGGACAAAATCTGATGCAATCTTTACAATTTTCTATTATAAAGTATAATGGAAACTGGATATAAAATCTCATTTTATCCTCTTTATAGAATTGTAAAATAAAATATAGCATTCCTGTAACATTTTTTTTTATTTTCTTGCAATGAAAACTTAAATAGTTTTTAATTTCAGTCTCTGACGTGATTCAAACGGTGTAGTGGTTAATGCTTAGGACAGCGAACGGCGGACCTGTTGGTAGCGAGTTCTGTCCTCCCTTCGAGTCCAACGCCTTTTTTGGATTTTAGTTTTAAATAATAAACAAATGATGTTGTCAATGTAATAGATTTTGGTGGTTCTGCCCCAGATTTATTTTAATCGCAAATCCAGAGAAAAATTTATATAGTCTAAATAAAGTACAACTGCAACGCCGATCGTATTGCCGCGTTAAAAGCGTGGTGCGAACGTTTTTGTCGAGGGTTCTGTCCCCGGCAATTTTTGCTATTTTTTCCCTGAGAGTTTGAATGAATTTTATATTTTCCGCTCATCCAGGAAGTATCAACTATAAAAAAATTAATTAATTTTTGAAATCGGTTAGATCGATTCTCAAATTGAATAAAAAGAAATTCTTGTGCTTTAAATACTAAAATATAGCATTCAAGGACATTTCTGGTACTTTTTATTTTATTCTCGCACAATGAAAACTTAAATAGTGTCTAATTTTAGACTCTATCGTGATTCAATCGGTGTAGTGGTTAAAGATCAGGACGGCGAACGCGCGGATCTGTTGATTGCGAGTTCTGTCCAACGCATTTTTCCATTTTAGTTTTAAATAATAAACAAATGATGTTGTCAAGGTAATAGATTTTGGGGGTTCTACCCCAGATTTATTTCAATCGCCATTCCAGAGAAAACTTTATATAGAAAAAATAAAAAGAAATTGCAACGCCGATCGTAGCACAGCGGTTAAGTGCTGCGGTACCAAGACGAAGCAAATGTTTTCCTCAAGGGTTCTGTCCCCGGCAATTTTTACACGCGCCTTTTCAGATTTTTTAAAGGGTCATGCTAAAATGTTAAAGTTAAATACGCCAAAATCGAGCTTTTGGTTGTCGCCCTCTTGGCCGAGAGGCTTGGGGCGTCAAGTTGCGGGGCTTCAGGTTAAGGGTTCGATTCTAGCTTGGGTAAAAAGGGCAATCTGGCGAGGTTGAGATTGGGCGAGGAGGAAAGGGGTAAGGGTTCTTATTTAGATCTGTTGTCTTAAGTATTTTCTGTCTTATACTTCTTAACTAAATTTCTTTCTTTCTTACTAATTTATCTGCACAAGATGGAGGACGAGCGGTGTGTGAGCTCCACCGTTGCTGGTGGGGTTTCTCTTCGGGCCTGCTGGCTTCGGTGTTGAGCACACCACCCTTCCTCGTCCAAAGTTTGTGCAGGGCTTGTTTTGCACCACGTGACACCTGCTAACGAAGTCCCTAAAAGTTATGCATTTTTGAAAACAGTGCATCTCTTTTTCCTCCCCTTTCAGAGGCATGTTTCGTAACGAACCGGAAGTGACGCACAGGAAGTGACGAACCGGAAGTGACGACATTTCCGGTGCATCATTTCCGGTACGTAATTTCCTGTTACATCACGTCCGCTACGTAATTTCCTGTTACATCATTTCCGGTTCAAGCAATAAGAAATAAAAAATAAGCGCTCCGTTGAAAAAAGCACAAATGCCAAGAAGCCTCAATGCAAATGGATGGACTCGAACCCCCAACCTTTGGAATTAGAGACAGACAGCATGACAACTAAGCCAGCCAGCTTACATGCCATGGATCCTAATTACTATATTTAAAGTTATAGGAGAGACTGGCTAAGAAAAACACAGATACCAAACTAATTCGCTATACTCAAAGTTAATGTATGGCGGCTGTGGACAAACCCGCAGCCTCTGAAACTGGAAACAGACAACATGACCACTAAGCCAGCTAGCTCATACACCTGGTTTCTAATTAATCCCTTTAAACTTAACCGAGACTGATCAGGAAAAATACAGATAGCAAAATAAATCAATTCTCTTTGCGAAGATACGGACCCGAACCCACAGCCTCTGGAATTGTAAACAGGTAACATGACCACTGAACAAGTCAGTTCACATACTAAAAATCCTAATTAATCTATATAAACTTAACCGAGAGACTGATAAAAAAAATCACGGATACCAAAACAGCTGAAGTCGCAAAAAATAATGCGAGCAGACGGAGTCGAACCCACGGCCCCTGGTATGGGAAACAGTCAATATGACCCCAGAACCAATCAGTTTATCTGTTGGAGGTCCTAATTAATCTACTTAAATTTAATGGAGAGAATGATAAAAAAAACTTACAGATATCAAAAAACGTCTCAATGGATTCGAACCCATAGCCTATAGGGAGACAACATGACCACTGAGACGACCAATTCACATGCTAAGAACCCTAATTAATCTATATAAACTTAACGGAGCGACTGATAAAAAAAGTCACAGATACTAAAGCGATTGAAATCGCTATAGTCAATGGACTCAAACTCACTGCCTTTGGTATTGGAAACAGACAGCGTGACCGCTGAAACCAGCCAGTTCATCTGCCGGAGGTCCTAATTAATCTATTTAAATTTAACGAAGAGATTAATAAAAAAAGTACCGACTCAATGGATTCGAATCCATAGCTTACCAATTATTGGAAAACGACATGACTACTTAGCTCATGGACCGAAAATATTAATTAATCTACATAAATTTAAAGGAGAGATTGATAAAAAAAACACATATACCAAAGTGACTCACGTCGCTACAGCCAATGGGCACGAACCCACGACCTCTAGTATTGGAAACAGACAATGCGACCCCCGAACCCGCCAGTTCATCTAACGGAGGTTCTAATTAATCTATTTAAATTTAACGGAAGAATTGATAAAAAAATCGACTCAATGGATTCAAATCCGCAGCCTATGGTATTATTGGACGATAACATAGGCCAGCCAGATCACATACGTGTAACATCCTAATAAATTTATTCAAACCAAACGGACAGACTGACCAGAAAAAGTACAAAGCTTGCTATTAACTAATCGACGGCCAAAGACTTTAACTATTAGGCCGTTGGATCCACGAGTAAAACTGAAACTAGTAACTATTTAAAAATTAATATAAAAAAATTAAAAAAAGGAACCGAAGTCCTTGATTGCCATATTTTAGTTCAGAATTATATATAAAGAGGATAAAATCATATATATATATATATATATACATATATATTAAACATTTTTATTATACTGTATAACAGGATATTGTAAATGTTATATTCGATTACCCTCTTATATATAAAACTCTAAATTGAAATGTAGCATTTAAGGGCTTATTTACTGTTTCTTTCTCTTTTTGATGGTGCGTATTATGCGCAAGGAAATATGGAAAACTGTCAATTTGAACCCGATTGTATTCATATTAAATATGCCAGTCATTTTATTTAAGGATATAAATATGAATTTCTAGCTAGTGGATGCTTTAGAAAAACTACGCTGATGCATTTGTCTGAACGTCTAGTTTTTCTGATTTGCACCTAATTTAGTAGATTGAGGTAATTTTACTAGAGGAATTTGAATACGAAGCCAGTTTTAGTTTCAGGTGTCTATGCTTTGAACAAAACGGAATTTAAGTCAGGGCATTTTAATCAATTTTATTTCATCTATTTTCACGCTAATATCAATGTCCACACACATACACACACACACATACACACACACACGAAATAAATAGAAAAATAAATGATCTTTCTGGAACATATTTTAGTGGATTCACGCTAGCAAGCTATTCCAGAAATCTATCAAACTTTTGCTGACACGAAATTCTTTTGTAATCGCTTTGTATGAACGAAAAAGTAAATAAATCTTCGTCGTTTTTCTTTCTTTTGACCCAGACCATCCGACCTACCAGAAGGTGTATGGTACACTCGTGTCCAAAAGTTAAGCAACAAAAGGAAAAATTAGTATGTTCGATGAAAGGGACCAACGTGTAGCCACAAAAATTTCATATATGACAGGTGCATGCACGCGGAAATTAGATGGCATAAAACAATTTGAATACCGAAATTTATATGAAGAAAAAGTATTAGGTATTAAAACGGCCTGTTTCGTGCATAGCTTCATCGCCGCACTATGGATTCCAAAAGGAAAAATAGAAATAGCCAATTTTGAAAAATGAGTAGGCGATATCATCTGAGTGACGCCAGGCGATGGGAAGGAATAGGGCGTTTCAAAGGAGAATAGCAACAGTCGGACGTAGCCCGAGGTCTAAATGTCAATAGTTCTGTCTGCTACCGCCTGTGGGACCGGTATTAAAGTAAAAAAAATCTGATGTTGGCGGCACATGACTTTCCCTGCAGACTTATATTCACGTTCTCTTTATTTTAATTATATTTAATTAACTTTTAATTCCAATTTCGTTCTCATTTGGTAACTGGACTTACTTTCAAAGATGGCGTAGAGAAAATACGAAAAAACTAAAATATCTCGAGAACGGCTAGTCCTAGTGTAATGGGGTTGATCTTATTCTTTTCTTCGGTAAAAATTACGTATTAAATGAGCATTTAATGGATATACTTGAGCATACGTAGTTCTTTAATTTAAATTTTGGCGATTTTCGCGGGCCATTTTGCAAAACCAGGCAGGTTATTTTTTTCCGAATCATACCAAAATCTAATCAGAACCAGCGTGACCCACAAGTGACTTATCTACCAAATTTTGTGAAATTCGGTCTATCAGATTTTTAGCTAGAGTGGATACAAACCTTTGCAGCCTATTTTGCAAAAAAGGCTGGTTCTTTTATCCCGAATCGTACCCAAAACTAATCAGCACCAGATCCGCCCACAAGTGATATACCTACCAAATTTTATGAAATTCGGTCAATTAGTTTTTTAGTTAGAGTGGATACAAAATCTGCACAGACAGACAGACAGACAGACAGACAGACACACAGACAGACACACAGACAGACAGACACACAGACAGACACACAGACAGACAGACACACAGACAGACAGACACACAGACACACACACAGACGACACGCTAAAAATAGTTTTTTCGTATTCTAGAGGTCTAGAAACGTGTAGATCCGTCGAAAACTCGAGTTGCGATTTTCGACATGATTCCAATACTTTCCCTATACATTACCATGTATTGCAGGGAAAGTAATAACAGTGTCTCGAAGACCAGTAAGTGGACGTCCATGGGTCACAATGGCTCAGGATCGCCGTTTTCTGTGATTGCAAAACAATTCTGTTAAAAAAATGAAAAACATTTTTTTTTAGATTAGGAATTTCGAAAACTTACCCTGGGTAGCTTGTTCCATGGTAGTGTATAACGCATTCATCTTTTCTCACTCGAAATATGCAAAAAATGTGATGTTTCCAATCATTCTAATTTTTTTTGTTATGATAAATTTGATAACTGATAATATTAATACGTTTTAATATAAAAAATTTCAATTGAGAACTCTTTTCTCTTTATTTTGTACGTAGTAACTATTATATTTTAGCAAAATTTCAGGATAGTAGGTAACACAAAGATTCCTATTAAGTGCAGAACAAAAATAATGGGTTTATAGATTTTCACAGAGCAGTGTGAAGTTTCTAACTGCGACCTGAGTATAAATTCCACATTGAATTATTTTTATTTAATAGCTGGTTAGCTGGTGTGGTAGCTATGTTCTTTTGTTCTGAAAAATAAGTTAGCTGTGCTTTTGTTCTGAAAAATAAGTTGTCCCCCCCCCCTCCGAAACGCATTGGTACCGTTCCAACAGTGCATACCTTTTTATACAGTGTTTTTTACGAAGTTTTTACTTCACAGTTACTTTTGCAGACGTTTTGGGGATTTAAATTAAACTTAACTATAATTTATGAAGTAATTTCAAAGCGTTCATAATTTGGGATATAAAAGAATAACTTTTTTTTTTTTTGACATACAGAAATCAGCAAGGTGACAAATATCCTGTAGTAACAAGAACAAAATTTCAGCTTTTTTGTTAAAGAAGTTTTTATTTTACAGTTAATTTTGCAGAAGTTTGAGCCAGTGGCAGCAGGGGGAAGCAGGCGACACAGGATAAGCGCTGCTTCACTTAAAGTTATCAGCTAAATGGGTTCTTTTTTTTATTATTTGGCGAATGTTTTTATTATTTAGCGAATGTTTTTATGATTTGGCGAATGTTTTAGACTCGTTTGGTTATTTTTAGATAATATTCGACAATACTTGTGCCAGTAGCCTGATGTGTTTTCATGATGTTCGTTGTCGAGGAGGAAGGGGAATCCGACTACTGAATTTGCTTCACCCATTCCTGAAGTTACGAACAACCACTGTTTGAGCTATTAAAAAGCAAACAAAAGTATAGTTATAAATTAATTTAGAGACATTCATAATTTAGAACACAGAGACTAAACTATCGTCGTATTTCTGACATACAGGAATCAGCGAAGTGACAAATATCGCGGATTAACAAATCTAACAAAGCTTACGTTCAGTATACCATGATTTTCCTCATGCATAATTTATGCACTATACACGATATACAACTTCAACACTTCATGCAGAGTTGAATATGCAATGCTCGAGTAATTTGTCTGCTTCTAACTAGTGAATACCCAAATATCTTAAAATGTATGCATATTCCATCCAGTCGAGGTAGTTGCCACTATACTATATCTCCCAGAGAAGTGCGATTATATCGAATGTTCGTTCACAATGGCAGTCTTTATTAAAGGAACAGTATAAATTTAGTTTAATAAAATCGAGTTGAACAGTTGGCGCATGTACCTTTTCATATCCAAAAAAGGAATATGCATTGACTGTTAAAATTTTGTAGCGGAATTGTATAAATAGAAAAACTTTTGCCAAGTTGTGCGCTGTTGTATTATATAGAATCCCTAGGAAATAAGGGATAATAAAAAATATTCCAACATATTCAAAATTATTTTACCTTTCAATTTATTTGTATCTCCCTATATTCTAAACCCTGTCCTACAACTGTGAAAAATACTGATTAATTATATTGATAATTAGGGAATCTTATTTTAAAAATAATCAAAAATACATGTACTCAATGTTATGCTACACTGTCAAAGGGAAACAAAGGGCGCTTTACTAACCCAAGCTACCTAGGTATAATTGTCAAAGTGTTATCGCATTTTCAAATGTTTCATCCAGAAGAGTTTTATCTCCTTCACTCTAACTCCATGGTCCAGTAACTAAAAATCAACTCACGGAACGCACGAAAAGCACATATGGAAGGAAAATAAACATTTTTCAAAAGGTCGTATCATTAGGGCCTGTAACACGATGACCTCTGCAATGCTTGTCAAAGCAAACGTAATATTCTTTTTTGAAATCGAATATACATTGTTGCTGACAGCACTTGACATTTTGAGCCAGCTGTATTTTGGATTTCTTTTCATGTAAGTAGTGTTTGTTTTAGCATTCTTGAATAGAACATCCATTTGATAATAACTATTTTGTCAAATAAATGTCGTCTGTAACAGTTTTTGGATCAATTCATAATCTAAAAATACTTTGCATTTGGCACTTTTCGTCTATTTATCTTTGTTTCTGAGTTCATTATCCCAGTTTTCAAAACTCTTCTCTAGAGGCGCTGCAATCATTTTTATCTGAGCTGCCATGGTCACTTTGCTACAGACAGACCAAAGGTGTTGACTCATGGACCATTCCTTGCAAAGTTATTAGGGTGCTTAAGGGCTTTCTTAGGAACCTTATGTGTAATCAAATCAATATTAGGCGCAATTAACGATTAGTGTCTTAAATAAATGTTTTATTCCTTTTTATTAAAAGAAAAAATGTATTTTGGGCAGAATAGGAAAATCAAATTCGAGTTTTGCTCACATTTAATACTTTTGGGGAATCCGGGAACACGTACTAACTAATAAAAGGAATTGGTCCACTAAGAACAGTAACTCATATTTTCTCCTACCCAGACCATCTGACCTATTCGAAGGTGTAAAATAACTATGGGCATTTTATTTGGAATATTTTTTAGAATAGTAGAAGGCATGCTTCCAAAGTTCTTTGCATTTTATAATGCACCTTTTAGGGTACAATTGCCTTTTCGCCTACTTTGGCATCTAAAGTTCTGTTTCATAGAATATATGTGGCAAAATACGTGCTAACTTGGATGGAAAGATGGCTACTCTTTTGTACAGAAAAGCTTTCAGCATTAGCATTGTTAATGAACAGCAATAACGAGAAAGGACGTTGAAGATTGGTTGTATAACGGCTGTGATTTCAGTTCTTTACATAAACAAACGCTCGTTTTAAGCAAAAATTGTTCTTTCATTAGCTATTACTTTCATAAAAAAAACTGTGTAGGTTTTAAAATACATGCCTTTACAGTTTGGACCAAAAAACATTTAAAATACTGCTAATCCAATAAAATTCCAGAATTTCTTAATGTATTTAGTTTTTTCACCCTAATTGTTTTAATCCCTGCTCTTTTAAGATAAGCAATAAATGAGAAAGATGATGCAATTGTTGGTGATAAGATTTTAAATTGTTGGAATTCTCACAATCTCGTAACGTGTATATTGGGTCAAAATGTCTCTGTTTTTTATATTTATCGCTTGACATTTTGTATTTTGGCAACGTTGTAATTAGACACATGTCACGCCAAAGTGTCCATACTAAGACTTCTTAAGAATTCCACGCGAAAAAAAATCGTCCCACCTTATATCTTACATTCATCTACTTCCCTTCTTAATACGAAACCAAAAGGGATGTATGCGATTGTATAAGAAGATCAACCAACATTTCAGATGTAAAATTACATAGCATCTCGTAAACTAAATGATGACTTTTTCATATATTCCTATTCCCTACGTGATTATTTCATGTAAGGCATTTGAGAGGATATGGAAAATTGAAAATTATTATAATAATGTGTAAAATGATAGTAAATAACTTGCTTTCAATGTAAGTTTATCAATTTTTCATGTGTCGGATATGTTGAATTAAACACATGAATAACGAGAACTAGTTAATCTCTTTACAGATTTGTTAATAACTTCCGGACGTTAAAGTATTTTAAATTGAAGGATAACTTTAAAACAAATTAAATTTGGTTTCATTTTATTAACCACGCCCACTAAATTTTAGTGCGATGTGCATTTCTGAAAAAATAAAATAAAATAAAGATTTTAATTTTTAACTCTTTGTCAAAAAATGACAAAGAGAAACTTCAGTAAGAAAAACTTCAGTAGGAGTTCTCTATCTATTCTTTAAAAAAATTCTATGTATGGTTTGAGGATATTAACCACGCCTACAAAATATGAGTATCGTTTGTATTTTTAGACGAAATTAAATATATCTATAAATATTCTAAAGCTTGTCAAATAAATGAAAAGCGAACATTAAGATGAGTGTAGTTTGTTTTCTATATTTTTATAAATATATAAAGTGTGGTTTCAGGATATTAAACACGCCCACTAAATTCTATCAAGATTTGCATTTTCAGAAAAAAATAAAGATTTTGTTTGATATTTTGAACCTTTAGTAGGAAAATGAAAAGTGAACTGAAGTAGGAGGTCTATGTTAATTCTTTCAAAAGGAATAATGTGTGGTTTGGCTATATTATCCACACCCCTAAATTATCAGTATCATTTACGTTTTCAGAAAAAATAAATAAATGTGTAAATATTTTAGAAATGTGTCAAACAAACGAGAATCAAACTTGAATGAGCGTAGTTTGCTCTTTCTTTTAATAAATAGAGTGAAAATTTTATTATATTAAACACGCCTACTATAAATTTCAGCAAGATTTGTATTTCTAGAAAAACAATAGACCACTGATATTTTTAATCTTGAAAATGAAAAAAATGACATTCATAGGTGAGATGTGTAACGTGCGATTAAAAAATATATATATTTATTTTTAAATTTGTCATGAAACGGAAAATGAACTTCAGAAAAGTTTGAGGTGATTTAGATTTTTTGTATCATTGGAAAAAGATTTGAATTAAAGCACAATTTTTTCCCTTTATGTATTTTGAAAATGAAATGATATCCCATTGTGTATTTAAAGGTGTTTTGAAACTGAAAAGAAGATCTCAGTAAGTATGACGCCTCACCCATCCAATTATTATTTTGGCACATAACTTTTGGTGGACAATGTAAGCGGAGATAATTTTGCAAGGGTATTTATGATTTGGAACCAAGTGCTGCCACTTTCGTTGTCTTTGAAATCACCGGAAAAGCTGCTTAAATTTATTGTAAGCTGTCAAAGCAGTTCACTTACTGGAGTAGATATAAGATATAATGATAAGTGTATTATTGTATTTAAAATATTTTTATATAACATATTTTATAATATTATTTATGGTAGATACCATTTAAAATGTTTATATCAAACACTGGCTTTGATCGTAGGCCCCGTTACTATTTATGTATAGATGCCCACCGATTCTGTTAGATTAACGTATAGAGACTGGCAACATTTAACTTCGAAATCATCTTCTAGAATTCTAGATGACAGATAAGGCAAGTAAATTTAGGTTTCTTTATACTGCATTAAAATTAGTGACCATTATCAGCTTTCGCATTTCATATTATTTGAAAAAAAAATATAAAACCGGCTTATAGTTTCATAAGAAAAGCGTATGGGAGATCATTGCCCGATTTCTTTTTATAATGCCCTACTTTGATTTCGGTGATTCTGCTTGGGTATATGTGTGTTGAAGGCCCAGACCACTTGACTGACCCTAGGGTTTACAGTAGCCGTTTGAGTGGCCGGGAAGGTGGGTGTATGTATGTGTATTTGTTTGTGCTGCTTGCGAACTTCTGACTCAAATATGACCTTTGATTCATAAAAGGTTGAATACTACTGATATAAAATTACACTATAAAGTTCGATATTTACTACATTATGATTGTCACGTGGAACAGCCGCACGAATAAACAATCCCCAAGGGATGATTCCACGTTACGCTACGTGTATGTTCACGAGCGAACCAGTACTCAATGACAAGTCATGCAAGGCCAGCCTTTGCCCTGCATCAAAGTGGGTGAAGCTTGATTATATAGCTTGCTTAAAAAATTATGTAAGAAAGAATAGATGAGGAAATGTTGAGATAAATAGAGCGATGAGATGAAAAGTATAGATAAGATAGTGAAAAGGTTCAATAACTGACTGAAAAATCTCAAAAGCCGTACAATTTAAAGATTGTGAACAGCATCTGTCCTGAGGTTCCTGATATGCTATGGTCCCACATTAGTGTGCATGAAAGAGAATGGCAGGATCAACTTTGTGTAATGCACCTACTTATGAATCTTAATGAGTGGCAGCTCGTGCATAGGCACTGCGGGAGCGACAGTGCTCTCTCTATCTCTCTCGCGCGTGCAGCTTCCTATGTACGCATGCGCACAACAGTCAAACACCACGCTTCACAGTTCCTGCGGCGTCATGTTTGGCTGTTGTGCGCATGCGCAAGTAGGAAGCTGCACGCCAGGCTGCATGGAAGAGAGAGCACTGCCGCTCCCGCAGTGCCTATGCACGAGCCGCCCCAGAGGAATGCAATGAGATGATAACGATACATTTAGGTAAAAAAAAATTAAGAACCACCGTTATCTGGTATCACAATATTCTGCTGCAAAAGAATATATGCATCCATAAGAAATTGAGCTACAGCTGCGAATCCTGGCATGTATGTATCGTTTGAGGAGATATGCAAATGATTAGAATTTGGGAGGAAAAAAAAATCATTTTATTAAGAAGTGGTAGCAACAAGAAACTGGCATTTTAGTAAGTGTTAAATCCTCCCTTGGTAGCTATACAAGTCTATATTTGGTGAGGCATAGAGTCAATTAAGTTGCTTATGTCCCTCTGCAGAAAATTCTGCCACAAATGCTGCAACTGGAAAGCGATTTCAATGATATTCTGAAATAATTTCAATTGTCGTCCCAGCATTTTCCAAATCTGTTCCATTGGGGATAGATCTCGGGATCTGGATAACTATGGAAGGGTGGTAAATACTCGAAGACCTTACTGAGAAAGTCGTGTAATGTGTGGTCGAGAGTTGTCTTGATAGTAGATGGAACATGGACGATTTTATAGCACAGGCAAACAATTTGCTACAGAATACCATAGACGTACGTGCGAGCCTTCATATTGGCTTTTAGAATAACTAGGTGACTCTGGCTGCCCAACAAGAGGGTTCCCCAGACTGCCACACCACGTGTGATGGCAGTGTACCGTTCGACAGTAAATAATCGGAATGATGGCCAGATATTCTCCACACACGTATGCGGTGGTCATCAGCACTATGGAAGAAGCGGGATTCGTCGATAAAAACATTATGTCTTCAATTGGACACTGTGCAAGCTGACCGAGCTCGATACCAATCCAGACGGCTCCGTTTATGTTGACGGGTCTGTGATAGGCGCCTTAATAGTTGTCGACACATAATCTCATTTTCTGCCAGTCGTCTCCGAATAGTATCCCTTGATATAGGATGCATGGAAAATGGCATGTGCATTTGAATGGCTGATAGCTACGTATCTCCTGACTGCACGATCCTTTCAAGCAGTTTTCTATCTGGGGTACCCTGAGTCTCTGCGACCGTAACATGTGCCTTCTTTTATCCACTGTTGCCAATACCGAGCAACTACCATATCGCTCCACCCTCTCTTTAAATCCGACAATTATTCGTAGCTTCGTTGAGTTTATCTAAAAAAAATCTATGTACACAACTTGCAGTATCAAAGTAGAAAATCGAGTTCCAATTGTCCGTGAGTAAGAACACAGGCAATTTTAAATGTTGCACCATGCGTCGGTCTCATGCGCATTTCATGAGCCCTATGACATCATTGGCTCTGACAGTTTGATAATTTGCATCACTTTCACAACGACATTTGTATGCCGAATTTCGCGGCTGCAGCTCAATTCTTTAGGGGTGCATATATTTTTCTGCAACAGAGTGTATATCTAAATTTCCTAAAATCCACTTAAAATTTCACAGTATAATACAATTGTAGTTAAGTATCATTAATAAATATATTAATTTCAATTACGAGAAATCCCTTTACAGTGGAGAGCAAAATTCTCCACAATGTACTATATGCAACAGCGGAAATGGGGACATTTAAATGTCAAAACACAAGCGAAAATTCATATGTTTTCGGCATTTAATTTCAAATTTAATTATTTGTTTTTTAATATGTAATCTGAAATCAAAACAACTAATATATTCATTAACATAACATCACATTTATTTGTATTCACATTTCCCGATCAGGAAAAATAATTTAGAGAAGATTGAATTTTTCAATCATTTTGTTCTGAAATTGAAACAGGACCCTCTGACGAAACAGCTCCAAGGGTATTTTATTTTTCTGCATGAAAATTTGTTTGTGCTAACTCATTAAAAAGACGGAAATGCAAAAATCATAATTCTTTTTTATTATCTGTGATTTACAAATCCAAGAAACATACAATAAAGAACATTTCAATAAAATTTATACATTAGAAGATTCACAAAATAAATATTGATCACGGCGAGAACTTGGTCAACTGTTCAACAGTCCTGTGCGTGGGTATGAGACATTTCAACAAATCTTTTCAGGCACTTTCCTGGACATTTCCTGTACACTCTTCACACTCATCAATATTTCGCGCTATCTTTATCGCAAAATAAGACCTAGCTATGCATAACCTCGATCCAAGACTACTTTTAATAAGAGAGATGGAATAGATGGTTGATATGATATTGGGGACTGGTAGAATTTAAAAAATCGTTAAATCTATTGCTGAGTAAGCTACAAAAAGAATAAAGTTCATCACAGTCAAAGCTAATTCATTTGTCTGTCTATGTTAACTTAAGATCAAATGCATGTTTGAAAACTAAATTTTAGATTTACCTTATACACTTGCATATCAACCGCCATTTTGAGAAAAACAATTCTTCATTGTACAAATTTATGCCTTTTATTTCTCTACGATATATACTGTATCTAACGGGAAAGTATTGTGTGAGGTTAAAATATATACTCTCGAATTTGGATGGATTTATACGTTTTGAGCATATCTGAATACAAAGCAACCGTTTTCCTATGATGTATGTATATATGAATGTGTCCTTCAGTGAGTCTGTGACTCTACCTTTTGGAACAAATTGAGCAAATCGAAAAAATTTGGAACAATAATTTCATTCGACAAACGACGAAGAAATATGGAATTTTATGGAGCTCAAATTAGTAAAAATTCTCAAAATTTTAGAAAATTTGAAAATATTATGAAAAAATAATTATGTTAAGAATTGTTACAGAATATTATATTTCTTTTTATATGTTGTAAATTTTCGTTTAAAAGTGAAATATATCAATTACAGAACTTTAATATGTGTCGCTCTTGAAATATTGTAGGTCTTTCAGCTAAAATTAAAAATATATAATACATATTAAATGTGTTGACTATAAACGTGTTGACTATAAATGTGTTGCCCATATTTTAATCTGAAATAAATGAACGCCATTGCTAGGTAACGAGCCGTTCTTGAGGCACTAGTCAATTCACATTTCAACAAGAAGCGCGATATTTCATGAAATTGTTCAGCGACTTCCAAAGCATTCGTTTAGTACATTTTAATTGGCAATAATAAAGCGCTTATTGATTTTCAGTGATATAGAATTGTGAAAAAGAGCACTTTGTCTTACTCTTTTTCTTGGTAGGTAAGTGTCTTAATCGATCGGGAAAATTATGTGTTCGAAAAATCATAGATCTAAACTAGATAAAAAAAATAATACTACAGACTAGCAATGAATTTGAATTCGAAATTATAAAAACTACATCTGTACTTTATTTAGTTCCATGAAGGCGGCCTTATGTTACCAATTACCATTTCAAACAGCCCCGTTCGCAAAATTTTACCCAAAGTGCCAAATCAGTTAACCCCATGAAGTTTTTAAAGTATAAGTTACAGCTTCATCAATAGCTTGCGTGGGGGTAATATTAACGATTTTGGAAAATAATTTTATAATTTTTGTATAACGCTGCAGAAGTCCTTTGAGAATTTTCAACACATTCTGGAGCAAGTTTGCTATGCCATAGAGTCAGTCCTTTGCTTACTTAACATGCTAGAGCCAAGAGCAGTGTCTAAAACAGAATTCATCGAAATATGGAATCCAGTGATTTTTAGCCTCGAAAAATTTATTTTAGCCACCACAAAACTTAACTAACACAGTATATTATTTGTACATACAAGCATGAGCGTATGCAGGATTTTTTCCAGGGGACCGCGGGTGAGGAGTGATAAAATCGATTGCATTCAAAATTTGGAGATAGCTATCAACCCTTCATTTTAAAAGTTTCGAAATTAAAAAACAGGTAGTATGTTTATAGATGCCTGTATTAGTCCGTAATTCAGCTCCCCGTCCCATATTTTATATCTAACCTGTTCATTTAACAATCTTGAAAATTGAGATGTAAGTGTAGATTCAGAGGTCCAATAACAACAAACTGATAAAAATTCGAAGCATTTAAACTTCGGGGGGTGGGGTAAAAATAGGTCAAAATTTTAAGCAAATATAATATAGTATGATATTAAAGAAAAGGACATGTGAAAACATGGAGAAAAATGCTAAATTTTTATTTTTTGACTGTACTGAGAGGAGGTCTGCAAAAAAATAACATTTTCGTTTCTTTTTAGTTTTAGAAGAAGTAATGAATGAAAAATTCTGAAACAGCTTTTAGGAATTCCAACCTAAACATGAATATTAACAGGTTCGCTTCAGGTCGATTAGAAAAAGAAGTCGATCAAAAAAATAAGGGAGTGAGAGAATATGGGGGATTATAATTAAAAGAAATAATAAAAAATATCGTGAGGTATAAAAAAAACGGACATCCAGACTAAGAGAAAACATTTTTCTATTTCCTCAGTCACTGGAGAAAAACAGGAGAGGAAGAAACAATTCATTTTTTTTTCTTTATTTTGGAATTTTATAATGGCCAAAATACCGGAAAATTTATTTGGAGACAAACCTAAACCTTAATCCAAACACAGGAAAAATATCACGGACACTTCTGGTTAATTGCAAAAAGAGAGAGGCAGAGAGCGTAATAAAATGGGATGGGAAGAAATAAAGAACAAAAATATTCAAGTGGGGTGTTAAAAATGCGGGCACATCGAAACTGAGATAAAATTATCAGATTTTAAATTTTCTGAGAAAGTAAAAAAACAAATTTTCGTTTTGTTCCTAGATGTAAGAAAAGTAATAAAGAGGCATTAGTGAATTTTTTTCAGAGATATTCAATTCCAGGAATAATAAGATGGATATTTATGGTTGATTATAAAACGAGGGAGTGAAAAAACGTATCGGGATAGAAATATGACAATTAAAATGTATTTTAAAACTAGTGATCATTTTAGATACAGAAAAAATACGATTTTTTTTTCATTTGTTCAGTCATTAAAATTAAACAAACGTATCTGAAACAATACTAAAACTGTTTCTAAACATTGCCGTTTCGATAAATAAAACCTGGTGAAAATAGTTTACCTAATCATTCTCTACAGGATGACATAAATTTTATGAGCTAAACGATTATGAACATGGTGAACAGAACTAAGAACTTTTGTTTCAGATATAAACCAGTTGGGTGGATTATAAATCATTGCAAAAAATCTTTGAAGACTGTATAAAACACGAGTTGTTATACGTGGAAGCTTTACTATTTTAGCTTCATAGAATATTATTAACATTCGTTAATAAACTTGAGAATGTTGAATCTGATCCTAATTCGTGTAGAAACATAGCATTTTTATCTGCATCTAAAATACTAAAATTTTTGTTTGAAAAAGATGTAAATGATTGATTCGTTACAGACAAACATAGTTCGTGGGATGATAAATAGATGGCGCTATATATATTCCCATTTATTTGTCTTTTGACACCGCCATCTATTACGTATCCTTTAAACTATTTCTCTTAGAAGCAAACCAATCATTTACATCTTCAAATAGGATACGTTTTAGTATTTTATTTGCAGTCAAAAAGTTGATAGTTGTACAATTTGCGATGTTTAGCTATGTACTGATTTAATCTTAAATCTGGAAATTAAAACTCTATGCGTGGTAAACATGTTTACATGCAGTTTTTAAAAATTTCTTTACACAAATGGGGAAAAAAAAATCGGGTTTTTTAACTGTTTCTATTTCGCAAAATTTTCTATATCTACTCTACCTATATGGTATAAACTATTTAGTGTTGCTCTTGACGATGTTTTAGATTTTTCATAGCACTCAGATTTCAGCTGGGGATACCCTTATCATGGATGCTATTTACATCAAAATCATGTTTTTTAAAACTGTTTCTAAATATTGCCGTTTTGTCAAATAAAACCTGGTGAAAATAATTCCCCGTGGAGATGGCATCCACAGGGAATGTACTCTTCTTTCTGTACCACTAATATTTCGGAAGGACTTACAGATCCACATATTTAACATACCCGTACTTCCCTGAGCATCTGAATAGTTTCGGCAGCACCGGGAATCGAAATTGGGTCGTCCGAGTGCTATCCCCGTGCTCTAACTACCGGACTGTTCCACCCCTTTTCCACACATTGTATCCCACGAGCCTTGTTTCAGAAATAATTTGACTACAGAGTCTTTGACACTTTTAATATTTGTACTTTATGTAGGACCCCTATGTACGTTGCGAATACCGGACAAATTTTTGGGAAAGTGTCCTCTAATTTTTAACACTTTACAACAAAGTTGAAAAGTGTTTATGACTTTCTTCAGTCTGTCTGTCTGTCCGTTAGCACGATTACTGCCGTAAAATTGACTTAATCAAAATGAAATTTTAGTATGTTGTTCAGACGGTCTGTAGAACCTATGGGAATATAAATGAATAATATAATCCAATTAGTTTTGGATTGAACCCGGGTCGAAAAAATGAAATACATTGAGCCCTATGGGGCCTAATTTTTCAAACATTTTTTAAACGGATTTAAAATTCACAAATTGCTTCGAAAATTTTAGGTAGTATTTAAATTGTTCCATAAAATAAATAAAAAAAAATTCAGCGAAATATATTCAGTAGTTTTTTAAATAAAAATTAAAATAATAATTACACCTCTTATATGAAACGATCACGTGACCATGATATAAAACGATCACATGACCCACTTCAAAATTATATATGGCATCCATCTTGTTTCAAAATCATGATTTTTAAAGTTCTTTTTTATTCATATTGAGTGTTGTATCCGTCCTAAAACTACTTTATTTTTGCTTAAATTCTGTGCATCTACATACTGAAACAACGCAATGACAATATATTTGAGTTTAAATGCTCATGTAAATTTGATTATTTCTACAACTAAGCCTATCTTTCACCTATGTAAAATGTAAACAGCAAAATATGTAGAATGAGTTGTATTAGAATTCCTGTATTTTTTTAACACAAAATAATTTAGTCCATGGAGTCTGCATGGCTGATATGAATGAAAAATAATTGATTTCATAAAGAGAAGGACAATTTTTTTCGATGAAGTTTCAAGCATACAGTTTAATTTTTTGTAGCTCCATGGTCTTAAACAAAATGTTTAAATAAAATAAATTATTATAGTATTGTGATGAATGTAATGAATGGGAGAAAGTTATGAATGAAATCCTGTTTTTATAGAGAGATCCAGGCGTGTTATTTTTTCTATGAAGTCATTTGAATTAATTTCAGTTGTTTTCGATGAAGTTTTCAAATATAGTAAATTATCGTAGTATTATGATAATTCTAAAACTATTACCGAGGAATGTATAACATTTTAGACATGTTTAAACCAGGCAATTTATATTTCAATGCCGTCATTTGAATGAAGTTCATTTTTTTAGATGAAGGTTTAAGTTTTCAAATATAATAAATTAATGCAGTATTGTGATAAGTTTCGAAATATTACAGAGGAATGTATTGCATTTTAGACTTGTTTAAATAAAATTGCATTGAAGTTGGAAAGTTTTCATAATCAATGCTTTAAGCATGATTGATCTTTCTTGTCTATGCTTTTACGGAGTCCTTGGGGCTCCATGGAGTACAGATACAGATTATCTTTGTACTAGAAAGGGAAATCGTACATACCTTGGGCATTGTCAGAGTTTCTTACACATAAAACAAAATTGCCCTTTAACTCCTGGAATATTTCCTAACTAAAATGCCCCTTTGAAAATTTGAAGACTTTAAATAGGAAATCGGCTTATAACTCTCCCCACCAATTTCATGGAACAGTGCTCATAATTTTTGCATAAGATTTTTTTATTTTAATAGTTAATGAATTAATTGTAATCTGGTTGAATAGATAATTATATTGTTAATCGATTAATTGTATGCAATTGGATATAACCGTCACGTAAAATTGCACTAATTTTCTTTTTTTTTCTTTTCAAAAATTCTACTTCATCCCCGTCTCCGTATGTTTCTTGATTTTTTTTGAAAAAAAAAAAAAACAAGAATGAAGGATCAATATAGAATCCTCTTTTCTGGAGTACCCAAAATATTCATTCAAAATTGTCATTCATAATTGTATTTGCTTACTGGTTCTGTGCACATACAGATACATAATGCCTTTCGCAGAAACAAAATTGCTATTAGACGAAAAAATTCAACTATATCAAAAGTATCAGAAATAGTGGCGATGTTAGTGAAAAGGGACGTCAAAAATTGCAGTGCTCCAGCATTTGCCGAATTTTTTTATGGTGAAAGATTGTCCGGTATCTTCAAGAACAATGTTTTATGAGCAATCACAAATCACAAGCCATTTATTCTAATTCTTTGCTAAAACTGCCATCAAGAATTTACTATGGATTAAATCTTTATCAGCAACTATGTAAGGATAGCAACTGATGTATTTTCTTTAATCTTGGAGGCAAAACAAACATTCCACAGGATAAAAAAGACAAGACAGGGGCTGACAGATAGGGGCAAACGGGTGCACTTCTATAATATTTTATCTGGAGATTTTGAAAATAATTATTAAAAAGTCATAGTGATTTGATTAATAAATTAATTAAAAATTTGACAGTAAAATTATTAAAAAATAAAAACGGAACAATTGGTTAAATTTAAAGAAAAACAAAAGCTAATTAAAAATTGAGACTTATTAAAGTTACATAATAGGAAACTAATGACGTGCAGTAAACTATATCGTCTGGATGAACGATCGAGCCTTTTGGGATGGTTATATGTATTGTTACAAAGTAAATATGAATAGATGGTATGAGCAACACATTTTAAAAATTAGTGTGTATTGCACTTTTAAAAATTAATGTGTATTGCACTTTTAAAAATTAGTATGCACCACCTTTAAAATATCCCACCCTCCACCCCCTTTGATAACATCCTGCGCTCCTGGAGACAGAATAACTAAACTAACAAATTATACATTTATAAACTACATACCAAATACAATAACACGTCTATGTTTTCCAGTTAGGTATACATTTAAAGTGTTTCTACTAATATATACGTGGGAGAAAACACACAATTGTGGTAGAACACAATATTCTAATTCCAAAATTTTTCGTTTTTTTTTTCTGTTATACACGATATTTATATCAGATTTTTTGTGATCGCATTATTTTAGCATTGCGAAAATTTATTGATTTTATCGAAAGTGTGTTCAAACTCCGATTGCTTGTAATGGTATTAAAATGTTCTGTAAGGAATGAATTCAAATTAAACTAACAATTTTACTGGGGGTGCTTTGGCACCCCCATGAACCCTTCTAAATATGCCCATGCATACAGGGCATATAGCTTTATAAATAGCCTTTCAACATAGATCGCTTCATTTGTCGAGCTTCGCTAGTTGGTCTTAGACACGTACTTCCAATTTGAGAGTTTGATAAAATTAAATGCGAAATTTTTACACGTGAAACGAGGAGTCTACATTTTTATATGGTAAAAAAAAAAATACTCTGACGCTTGTTGCAGGGGCTGAGTGCAAATTCGGAACCCAAATTTGCATAAAACGTATCTGCGCAATTTTATTTGCTGCTGACCCTAGCTTTATAGCAGAAAATATTTTCGATTTAGACGATAAATCGTCGAATATTGAAGATAATTTCACCACTAGTTTTTCTTTAGACAAATTACTGTATAGGGAAACATTTTCCAATTGAACTTTGGTTTTACTCGAGGGACCTTATAAAGATTCATACCCTTTATTCTTGTGAAAATACTTCTACCAGAAAAAAAATATAAAAGAGTTCCATATATAATTTGAGAAAGTTTCAAGTTGAAAATATATGTGTAAAACCAATTGCAGCTAGAGAAGAAAGGTCAATTATGCTAAAGTACCTTGTTTATCAATATACAAAAGTACTGCTAAATACACTGAAAATAAAAACTGGTGTGGGTCGCACATGATTTTCTTAAATTCGCATTTCCTTTCTTTCTTTCATCTTCCATTAAAATGAGTTTAATTGCATAAAATAATACAGACGCACATTTGAAATTATATTCAATTTACAGTTTTTATACATCTTTTTTAATTGGCAACTTAATACGCATTTTAATATGTTGTCTGCTCCTGAAAACTTACATATCGCTAGATCGGTTTATGCTAGAACAATGGTATTGATCTAGCATAAGTGGTATTGATCTAGCACAAATATTGATCTAACTAAATGGTATTGATGCACATGGTATTGATCTATCTAAATGGTATTGATCTAGCACAGTGGTATTGATCTTCGATCAATACCACTGTTCTAGCATAAACCGTTTTGTTGTCAAACGTTACTCATTAAACAATAATTTAATTGATACATTAAAAAATATTTAGTTTTTGATTTCAGATTTTGATGAGTTTTGCAATACATTTTGGAAAAAAAAATGTTTGTTTTATTTCTCCGAATCATACCAAAATCTGATCAGCAGCTGGGGAACTTAGATGAGGTAGATCTTACCTAACAAATTTTGCAAAATTTAGTTTTAAAGATTTCGAACTAGAGTGGATACATACATTGCACAAATACACAGACAGATAGACACACAAACCTCACGTCAAAAATAGATTTTCGTGTCCTGGAGTGCGCGAAGTATATAGATTTGTCGAAAACTCGATTTTCGACACGATTCCAATTCTTTCTCTATACATTACCATACATTGTAGGGAGGGTAAAAAGCAGGAAATATGACGAAATAAATCGAAAGTGCGGACTGAGCGTCGAATGGATGAGGTCTGGTCATAATTGAAAAGGATTGAAAGAGCTTATCGTCGAAAAGCAAAGAATCAGAAAAAAATATACCGGATAAGCGAATTGTCACTTCATATTTTCAGATGATTTTTGTGTCCAGTATCTATATTATTATACATCTTTATTAACGTTTTTTGTTTTGAGTTTTACATTTCTTGTTCCTAAAGTTCAGAGTTCAATTGTATAGATAATTCATTTTTTTCCCTCTTTTTTTCTTTTTGTAATCCGAGCGTTACAAAAAATGTAGATACTTTGGACGCTGATATCTCCAAACCTAATAGATAAAAATGTAAACAATTTTTACTTGTTTTGTGGGAAATAGGGTAAAATTTATGAATGTCTGAAAATAATTTCAATATTATATTATTTTGAACTATTTTTTTTTCTTTTTTGGAAATATATATATATATATATAGAAAGATTTTGCTCGGCTGACTTTTCGCTTCACCTATAGCTTATTTTTAATCGAAATGCTATTTAAACTATAAAAGATAGAATTAAATAATAAGCTACAGAAATATTCAGAAGGAAATCCAGTTTCTAGATAAGTAATTTGATTTTACAATGCTTTTATAGTTTCCGAGTAATCGTCCTGTTAAGTTGAACTAGATTGAAAATGTTAAGGTTTTACAGTTTGCAATGCTAATATTTAGAAAAAGTGCTTGTTATAAATTGAAAAAAGTGCTTGTTATAGTGCCCCTCTCATAAGGATATATAATTAAATTCCCTATAAGGATATACAATTGAAATCCCCATAAGAATATATAATTGGATTTCAAATCGGATTTTTAATTTTCATATCGGTTCTATTTTCGATATTTCATTATTTTAAAACATTTCTAATAGGTGATTCTAATTTCTGCATTTTATTATTTTGAAATATTTGGAAAAGGCTGTTCTAATTTAGATAATTTCTTATTTTGAAATATTTCGAAAAAGTGGTTCTAATTTCGATATTTCATTATTTTGAAATATTTGGAAAAGGTAGTGATTTCGATATGTTATTATTTTAAAATATTTCGAAAATATTGGTTCTAATTTCAATATCTCATTACTTTAAAGTATTTCGATCTAGTTTCGATATTTTACAATTTTGAAATATTTCGAAAAGGTGATTTTAATTTCGATACTTCATTCTTTTCAAATATTTCGAAAAGGTGGTTCTAATTTCGATAATTTCTTATTTTTAAACATTTCGAAAAAGTGATTCTAATTTCGAAAGCTCATTATTTTGAAATATTTGGAACAGGTGGTTCTGATTTCAATATGTTTTTATTTTGAAATATTTCGAAAAGAGTGGTTCTAATTTCGACTTTTCATTATTTTGAAATATTTCGATATTTTATTATTTTGAAATATTCCAAAAATGTGGTTCTAATATCGGTATTTTATTATTTTGAAATGTTTCGAAAAAAGTGACTTTGTTTCGATATTTCATTATTTTGATAATATTTCGAAAAGGGAGTTCTAATTTCGATAATTTATTATTTTTGAAATATTTTGAAAATGTGGTTATAATTTTGATATTATAATTATGAAAAGTCATCGTGTAATGCGCAGCCCTTCAAAAGTTAAACAAGAATACAAGAAATGGATTTACCATAGACCCATATTATCAGTTGCAAACAACGAACTTATTAGATATTATAATAAACTTATTCTATAGAAGTATTATTATACAAGACGTCGTTCATTTTGGCTTCGTCGGACTGGTGCCACCTCCGATTATATCATAAATTTATTAAATTTTCTTCTATGAAATTTTTAGTATTAGAAGAGCATTTTAAATACATAAAATCAGCATTGCAACAATTATTCTATGTATTTTACTGAAAACTTTGGGAAGGGCATATTACAATTGAAAGAAATAGATTTGGTGAACAAAGGTTGAGAACTTCTTTAGAATGACGAATTCTATTGTGTATAATGATGCATTATGGGATATATGGATCTGAACAAATTGAATATTATGGTATACGAAAATAAAGTCCTTAAACTGCATTAAATTAAATTTAATGTGTAAACTTTTAAGAAGATTTAATGAGACGTAATTCTCACAGCAGTAGTTGACTAAAAAAATGAAAAAAAAATCATATTGAATATAAATTGCTTTCAAGTATTTTTGCTTTATTAGTCAATGAAAACCGCATACTACCTTTTTTTTACTTTTTTGCAAATTTGAAGTTTTATGCCGAAAACTCCTTAATTGAAGCGTGAAGTTTATGCTCTAGTTAGAGGACAAGATAAAAAAAAGATCTCCTTAACTAACTTAGTGAAAAATAATCAGGCTTTTGAACTGATTCCAGATTGTGTTAAAGCCAACAATTCATTAGAATTCATGCAACGATTTCTTCTAAATCACACTGGGATTTTGCAAACGTTTAGGTTAAATTGAAGTTTTCTATAAAATAGATTTAAGAAGTTAATAACACATAGAATTTTAATTATAGAGAACAGACAAAAAAATAACATAAAAACAATTAATATGAATAATAAATTGGATCACAACGTAAGATGCAGTGCAAATAAAGTTGAGCAAGCATACGTACGTTTCGGAAATCATTGGATTTCCTTCTTCACTGCAACAAGCCTGTACCAACTAGAACAGCCAAGTGAGTAATACATTCTGTAAATACATTCTAGCGGTTTTAGACTTTTATTAAATTTTAGGCCTTTACTCAAGATTACACTCAATAGATTATTACTTATAGCCAAAGCATCGTGGCAACGATGGCTCTCTAAAAAAATCCCAAATATTGCCATCTATATAAATAAAATTGAAAATCTGTCTGTTTGTATGTTTATTTGTATATTTGTTCCATCATCACGGGAGAACGGCTGCACCAAATTTCATGAAATTTCGTGGATAGCCTTGAAATAGCCCCATTTAAAATTTAGTTCATGTTTCGAGTTTCTAGGACCAGGGGTTGTCGAGATATTAATAAAAAACCCACAATTAAACCTTCCATAGAGATAGTATTATGCAGACGATATATTTTTCACGGTAAATTATATCATGTCGTTTAGCAACGAATTTGAATCCAATATATTTATGCTGCAGACTATTTTTATTAAATCTTTTTTAGTTTAAATAAATGTATATACATAAATTTTATCGAAATTAGAATTTTGACAGAATTATATCCATTACGGCCTTCAAGTTCATTTAAAGATTACGAGGGTTACTGATATTTTCAATTTATTACGTCATCTGTTTTATTTTAGCAAATATTTTTGAAACTCATATGTTGTAGTACAGCTTATGTTCTACTAATACACTTGTATATCTTCTAATTTACGAGAATATAAGTGGTATGGGTATATCTTCTCATAAAATGTTGGCGTTTTAATTTTGACACATATTGATTCAATTTTATATTTTTTGTAAATTTGTTTACAAACGGGATCAGAGTGTTTTATTCTGCAGATCTGCCTATGAAGATAATTCTGTGTAGTGAAAACAGAGATTCTTGAACTTCTTTTTAAGAGCATTAAAGAGCATTTTTAAGAGCATTATTTTCATAGAATACTATAGGAATTTCCATATGATTGTGAATTTTAAGTTTCTTTACAATGTATATTCCGTACGAAGAACGGAGTGTACTGCTAGTTGTCAATATAATCTGCATCTACGTTTATAATATTTTCATAATTAGAACATGCCTTAGTCAACTATTTTTGGAGAAGGACAAGGATGCATAAACATAAGTTTTGGTCAATTGCCTGTATGATTGCTGGCTTTTCACAATTAGGACATGTTTATCAAATAGTTAGGAAGCTTGAATAAATTGGTATACACATATAAGAGGTGCCAATTTGAAAACTTGAATCTCGATATTTTTTAAATGCTTGATTACAATTAGACCATCTCTAGTGAATCATGTTTTGATGTAAAGAGGCATTGAGAGACATGTGGGTGGTCAGCGTAGATCAAGAAGTTGAAACTGGGGAGCCAATGTCGGCAGCGAGTTACAAAATTTTAAGAGTGTGCCGTGGAATGAATACACACACTTTTTAAATGTTAGACTATTAGTTATTTACTACGCTTTTTGTTGAAATGTTTGATTACAATTAGACCATCTCTAGTTAATCATGTACTCCTGTAAAGAAGCATTGAGAAACATATGGGTGGTCAACGTAGATTTAGAAGTTGCAACCGAGGAGAGGATGCACGCAGTGAGTCACAGAATTTTAAGAGTGTACCGTGGGATGAATACACACACTTTTTAAATGTTAGACTATTAGTTATTTACTACGATTTTTGTTAAAATGTTTGATTACAATTAGACCATCTCTAGTTAATCATGTACTCCTGTATAGAAGCATTGACAAACATATGGGTGGTCAACGTAGATTGAGAAGTTGCAACCGAGGAGAGGATGCACGCAGTGAGTCACAGAATTTTAAGAGTGTACCGTGGGACGAATACACACACTTTTTAAATGTTAGACTATTAGTTATTTACTACGATTTTTGTTAAAATGTTTGATTACAATTAGACCATCTCTAGTTAATCATGTACTCCTGTAAAGAAGCCTTGACAAACATATGGGTGGTCAACGTAGATTGAGAAGTTGCAACCGAAGAGAGGATGCACGCAGTGAGTCACATAATGTTAAGAGTGTACCGTGGGATGAATACACACACTTTTTAAATGTTAGACTATTAGTTATTTACTACGCTTTTTGTTGAAATGTTTGATTACAATTAGACCATCTCTAGTTAATCATGTACTCCTGTAAAGAAGCATTAACAAACTTATGGGTAGTCAGCGTAGATTGAAAAGTTGCAACCGAGGAGACTATGCACGCAGTGAGTCACAGAATTTTAAGAGTGTACCGTGGGATGAATACACACACTTTTTAAATGTTAGACTATTAGTTATTTACTACGATTTTTGTTGAAATGTTTGATTACAATTAGACTATCTCTAGTTAATCATGTACTTCTGTACAGAAGCATTGACAAACATATGGGTGGTCAGCGTAGATTGAGAAGTTGCAACTCAGTGAGTCACAGAATTGTAAGAGTGTACCGTGGGATGAATACACACACTTTTTAAATGTTAGACTATTAGTTATTTACTACTATTTTTGTTGAAATGTTTGATTACAATTAGACCATCTCTAGTTAATCATGTACTTCTGTAAAGAAGCATTGACAAACATATGGGTGGTCAGCGTAGATTGAGAAGTTGCAATCAAGGAGCCGATGCACGCAGTGAGTCACAGAATTTTAAGAGTGTACCGTGGGATGAATACATACACTTTTTAAATAATAGACTATTAATTTTATAGCTTTAAAATCCGTTTACTTAAATTCGTGGTTAAATTTGTATTTCATTCAATCTCTTTAACTATTACTTATGATTTGAACGCTCCCGACACAGAATGATTAATTTTCATGTTTAAACGAATGTCAGTACGTTTAACTGTCAAAAATACTTTGTAAGTACTATTTCTGATTGTTTTTCTGTGGTGTTTTATATAATAGTTTATATTTTCTAATAGATGGTATGGTCTTTAGAAAGTAATCTTAAATGCTATGAAAAAGAGAAATAGAAAGCGGAGAATACAAAATGTGGGATCTTCTTAAAAATTCAAACTTTTCAAGGATCAGTAAGGAGATCTTTTGCACAAATTTAATACGTATTATATCGTACACTTAGAAGAAGTGATCACAGTAGAAGGATAATTATAAAGGTTTTTGATCAATATAAATTGCGAGTCTTGAATTTCTATAATTATATGTGAAATTTCTATTTCTATTTATGAATAATTAAGTATTATGCAAGAAAAAACAATTCCAGTTTGGTGTGCTGCTAAAAAATTATCTGTAATTCAGTATACATGAAGAAAGTTTGGAAACTCTTGCTTCGACTCATTTTTTCGGAATCGGTATCTTCCAATTATCGTTCAAATTTTATATCGATCGATAGAGGGCGCTCCTACAGTAGAACTTCAAACGCTACTTGTGTTTGTGATAGAGATTATGTGCTATAGGAGAGCTCTGTACCGATCGATGGGGAAAAAAGATCAACAAGTCATAGGGTCCCTCGTAAAGGTTAGGGTGTCCAAACTGGTTAAAACTGAAACCAAACAAAAATTTTTTTTTTCGTGAAATTTTAGCTATTCGAACATTTTTTTCAGACGATTAACCTGTTTATTTAATTTTTATTAATATAAGAGGCACTCGCATTCGTAAATAGATTCCTATAAACAACGCATTCATATCTAGACATTGTTTTTATTAAAGAAAAATACTGTTTATATAGCGTAACAGACGTTACGACATCAACTGGTTTCAGCGGCCGAATTAGATTTTTCGCCAAAACTATGTTTTGAAAATTACAAAGATCAAAGGTGCTGTAGCTTTTGTGAAGTCAAAAGACTGTTTAGTACACCGACGTGAAGTGACCGTTTAGTTTCGGTGGTAGGCGAACTCTGTACAAAAATAAAGATCACGGTGAAATGTAAAACTCTAGATGCATTATTTTTATATAATATTTTAAAATATAATTAGGATATTTTTTACCCTATTTTATGCTTTGTAATATAGTATGTATGAGAATGAAAAATTACAGTAATTGGTTTCTCATGAGTATATATTTTCCCCATCATATAAAAAATCGCTTTCATATAAAAAATAGTGGGAGTACTCTATTGCTAGATAAACAGTCTATCACACCCTTAAATAAAATGAAGCAAAAAAAAAAGTTTAACAGTTTTCTGTTTAGGAAAAACGGAAAAACAAACATTTTAATCAACTCATTTTTCTTTCATGGAAACGCTGAGAGGTGCGCTCTTTGGGTAATTTTTTTCAGACGAGGTACATCCCCCTTCATTTGTTAATATTCTCATTTTTAGATACCGTTCAATTGAATAAAAAGATGCATTAACAGACATATAAATATAACTTTCACTCTCTATAAATCAATTTAAATATATCTATTATATCTAATTAAAAATGAACAATTGTGCTTTTCGGAAGCGGTCTTTACAACCCTTCTATGCGCCAAGGCAACACATTAGTTCATCGATATGAAACATGAAGTAGAGGCAGTGAGTATTTGTACATATTCGATTAAATGCACAAAACGAAGTATATCCAGTAAGCTGCCGACAGTAATCCAAAGCTCAAAGGAAATAGCACCCTGGATCCTTTGTCTATCCTGGAGGCCCAAATCTGTTTCCGTTGGACCTCTGACATCACTTCATTAGACCTCAGCTCAACTCTCACAACGTGGGTTTCTCTCTGTGAATGAAAAGAAAAATTTTAAGTCATGCGTGCAGAAGATATATCGGTTGATTTTTATGCATTAGGAATGCTTGTCGCAATGTTATATCATCAATACTTGTATGTCCATGCTTTGGTACAATTAGATGATGACAACAACCATAATATCATAACCTATTTAGCTAATGGATGCTTTAAGTTCGTTTTAAAGATACTGCAGGTATAAATGTAAAGAGCCTTGCTGTTCCAACCGGGAACCGAACCCTGGATTTCCGAACTGGCCAGCCGACGCTCTACCGTTGAGCTACTGGGATGAAATTGCAAACTCTTATCGTCGATGTGGACTCTGCATTCCCACCCTTTAATGTCAGATTAGCGGGCAACTGACAATCTGACTGACCACTTTCTGCTGTTTTTACCTCAGGTTAGCCTCCTACTACTACTATTTATATCCAGGTTAGTATCCTGTGTGGTTGTTATCATCTCAATTTGAAATCGGAACTCCATCTTCCAAAGTCCACTGAATCCTTACTAGTCGTACTAAGGTCACTTTCAGGCCTCCGAATTTTTTGCACTAACCTATAGGGATGATTTGTTCAGGCGCCAATGTAAAGAGCCTTGCTGCCCGAACCGGGAATCGAACCCTGGATCTTCGAACTAGCCAACCGACGCTCTACCGTTCAGTTACTGGGACAAAATTGCAAGCTCTTATCGTCAATGTGGACTCTGCATAGGTATGACATAAGTTGACAATAATCCATTACTTGTCTGCATGATATTATTGATCAGATAAAGTTATTAGATAAAAACATGATTTTTACCTTATAAAGCTGTCAGTCATTGCAGTTGCACATAATTTGTAAATTATATTGACTGTTCGTGTAAACAAAAATATGTTAAAATTTTAGTCAAATTAATTTAATTAGCTTTTGTCATTTATATAGAATTGCTGGCTACTTTTTAATAATTTTCTGTCCCCATTCATAAACGGATGCAGAAACTTATCCAGAAATTGAGTGAAGTAACGGATATTATCGGCAAGTTACTTAGTTAGTTGAGTCCATTGCACTGAGTGTATAAATAAAATCACTGCTCTATGTAGCAAAATTGGGATTTTTATCAGTTCGTATATTGTGCAAATATATCCAATTGACCAATAAGAAAATTATTAAGAAACAACGAAATATTTTATGTACAATAACTTTACTAAAACGAACTTAAAATAGCTATTTGTATTAGTCTAGTTTAGAGTTATTGATTTGTTTCCTTTAAGTGCTATATCAAAACTAAAGCACAAGAAGAAAACCACTGTAGATCTCAAGTCTCCGATGACTGAGTTAAATGATCTCTTGATTAAACAACTGAGTGTTTAGTTGAGATTAACCAGTAGTGCAACACTGAATACATAGTGATACTCCACTTTAAATATCTACAGAGCCAACGGCCGTACCGTGCTGAAAACACCGGTTCTCGTTAGATCACCGAAGTCAAGCAACATCGGGCGAGGTTAGTACTTGGGTGGGTGACCACCTGGGAACACCGCGTGCTGTTGTCACATTTCGGTCGCGGTAGCCCGGTTGTTTGCGCGCTGAATTTGCACGCTGCCACAGTGTTCATGCGGAGTACGATCATGCTAAACATGTGGGTCAGTAAGTCCTTCCGAGAGGTTGGTGGTAGGGAAAGGAGGGTACGGTCCCTGTGGATGCCTCCTCAACTGGGTTCTGGTCTAAATTGGGTGGCACTTCCCGGCCGTCCAAACAGTTACCTTACACCTTTCTGGTAGGTCCGACGGTCTGGGTCTCAATAACTTTAAATATCTACGCACTGTAAAACATTTATTTGATACTTATTTATTGACGTAGAAAAGCTCGGAAAGGTCATTCGTTTAATTTTAGTAAACCTGATGATTTAAGAAGGTATTTAATGAAATTATTAAGTCGCGAATACAGACATTTTTCTTATAGAGGACTTTATCCGAACTGGAAAGTCCACGCTCGTAGTAAATCCGATAACTCTCTGGTCTTCAAATCTATAGGAGCAGGGTTGAATTCACAGATACGGATGGAATGCTTTTCTAAAACTGTTTAAACCCCCTTCCACTTTAAAATAAAATAAATAACCGGTTATGCTGTGGACATTGCTTTTATTTCATCTGTTGCAATTAGACTTACACTGTTTGCAAATTAAAAGGATACTACTTTAAAAATAAAGACAACAAAAAAATTGGTAATAATTAAAAGTCTTTTATTAAAATCTCCTTTTACGTCGCACTAAAATTACACAACCATAGCGCTTTCGGGCATTGCTATGCCCTTCATCAGTGGCGAATCACTTCGCCACTGATGAAGGGCATAGGTGTCGAGCTATGGGTGTCGAGAAACCAGACCGTCCGACTAGTTTTGAAACATGAGCAGCTGTTTGGACGGCCAGGGGCGCTATGAGTAATTTTAGTACGTCGTAAAATGAGATTTTAATAAAATACTTTTAATTATGACCAACAGTTTGGTTGTTTTTATTTTTGAAGTATTAATTATTTTATCATGCTTCCATACAATTTTATAAAAACTTACTGCTAAATTAATATATTCCACTATACTTTAATATGCGTTCTACGTTGTTGCAATCATATCCAAAACTTCCGAAATGACGTTACAGATATGAAATATGCACAAACATATGTTACCTGTATCTCGAATTCATTTAAATTCTCTTCAAACTTGTCATTCGACATCCTCTGCTTTAACTCTAAGGCCGCAGATTCTTCTAGAAGTACATTCACTACTGCGTACTCCATGAGCGACATGAAAACAAATATTGTACAAGAGGCCATGAAAATGTCTATGGCTTTGATATACGAGACTGGGGGTAGGGACGACAGGCTTTTTGCATGCTGGGTGGAAAGAGTCAGGAGACTGGTCACTCCAAGGGTCACTCTTGCTGGGACAGCTTCAGGGCGAATCCAGAAAGAAACCCATGACATTATAACGATGAGGCACGTGGGTATGTAGGTATGGAACATGTAGTAGCCCAGGCGGCGCTTTAATGTGAATGTTACTTTCAGGCAGGTAAAATTTCCTGTTAAAAAAGAAAGATGAATATTTTGTGAGTGATATAACACATTTGGAAGATGACAAATGTGACTATACTTGCTACACTTGAATACACCATGAAAGCAATGGCCAGTTATTTACTCAGTTTCGTCTTCAAGCATTCATTATAAGTCAATGATTCGATACTTTTCATAGTAACAGAATTAATTCTGAATATCAATTTATAATGTATTTTTATTGATATACAAGTATTTAAGCCTGTCAGAGACAGGCTATTTAGCTCTTTGAAAAAAAAATTAAGATGTAGCATTTAATAATAAGTTTTTAATTGTTTAACAATGTATAAGGCTTAGTGTTGAAAAAAGTCGTCTTAATCGGAAATTGACTTACGTTTTGTACAGTGATTGTTACTATATGTGTGCACATTTTTGGTTTCCTAAATCACTGGGTGGGCCTTTAGAGGTTTTGGGGGGAAATTTTCGACCTCTCCTCCATTTTGTATACCCCTGAAGAAAAAATCGAAATTCCAGATCCGTCAGGTTTTACACCGTAGATAATACTATAGGTGTGTAAAGTTTCAGCTTTCTTGGGAATCAGAGGGCTTTTGGAGTCTGAAAAGTATTTTCGAAAACCCTACTTTTCAGTCCTCTATTTTCATAAAAAATCCGACTCCAATAGATTTTATACGTGGATGGTATTATAGGTGTTTTTAGTCTTCTAGATTCTAAATCATCGTGGGGGGGGGGGGGGGTCTGAAGGGTCTGGAAATAGAAAAACATGGTAGATAATTATGTAGATGAAAAACCATAAATATAATTTTGAAATTCGATGAATCGGTTGATTTGAATTCAAACCATTGGTTTAATACAATAAAATTTTAATGTTAAATTATCAATGGCGTTTAGTATATGGACTAGATAAATTAGTGGAGGTTTCTAGATTTTCCTACATATTTCTACAGTCAAATTAGTTTTGCTGCAAGTACACAAGGATATAAAACAATGTTATAGAAAAATTAATAAATTAACACACGTACACAAGAGGAAGTAAATTGCTTAGGGTAAGTCCAAATGTGGCAATGATATAAATATTTTGTTCTAAAAAGGATCTCATATTGGTTACAAAGAGTTATAAAGAGTACTATAAAGATTCACTAAACCAATTTAGGTGAGGGTCGTGCTCCCATTGCGGACAACAACCCATTGACTGGTATAGCCCTTTTTATGCACCCTTCAGCATAGAATAGACGTTACCTGCAATAGCACCAAAAGAACTTGTTATGTGCCATGATTTTGTGAACCCTTATGAAAACTTGCAAATTCTGTCGTACCACGCAGTTGGCATCCAATTTTATAAACATTGCCCTCAGATTGCACGACTAATTTAATTAGGTTATCGGTGTAAACAAAATTTACAAAGTCTGATTCTTTGACCAAGTACAGCATTGTGAGTGAGGCTTGGTTTCACTCATTTGTCACACGCATGATGTATAACACGAATGGTTTACAGTGAATTTTAGACAGGTATACGTATTTATATGTGAAAAGGAGTATGAAAAGCCCAGACCACACGGCTGACTCGAAGGCTTACAGTAGCTATTTGTGTGGCCGGGACGTATTTATATTGTTGAAGACCCAGACCGACCGACTCGTCGACAAGGACATGAGTAACCATTTGGCCGGCCGGACGTATTTATATTGTGTAGAACCTAAAAGGATGAACTAATAACTTATATTTTTCTGATAACTTTATAGCCCAGTAAAGTTATCTTCTGTTATAAACTATCCTAGATCTGTCCTATGATGGGATTCATTGTTATCTCTACCTTTAATTTACATTTTAACAATTTTATATTTGTCGTTTCTTTAATTTTTACGCCTTATCATGCCTTTTAGATACATAGGTTAGTTTTAACATTTGTTTTCACTATCACACTGAAATGAAAATTTATCATCATGACAGAAGACTTTCCTGTTACAGTTGCAGTATTTAATTTAACCAAAATAAAAATATTTCTAATTTTCCACTAATAAATATTTCTAATTTTATAATTCTTCTAATTTTTCTTATAATAAATGAGTATTATATGCTCTGATTCTGCGATAATATTCATTCTGAAAACCATTGTTAAATGTCCATTTCGTTCCATAATTGTTTCATATCAGGATAGTTTAGTGGAGGAATTAATTGTTTAACTGGTATATTTTATAACCCTCTGCTAGTATGATGTAAATATACATACGTTTTTATCAGCCAAATGTCTAAAAAGGAACCTTGGTTGAACTCATTTATTTTTCACAATCATAATGTATAGCAAGATCTGGTATAAGATGCATTTTAGATTACATATTTATGAGTGCACATACATCGAGATTTATTTGTAAGAATAATCAATCCACTAACCTGTAGAGTAGACCTGAGTACAGTCTTTTCTGGCTGTGTTGATCAGATCTAACTGGGGCAGTTCTATGTCTTCGTTGACTTCAAGAGGGACATCTTCGTGCCAATCGAAGATAAGATCGTCCGTTGTGTGTGAAACTGCATCATAGGAAAGATACATAGTTCTGAGTTCAAGGCTTATAATATTAATTAGAGTACACAATTTATGATCAATTAATTTATTACAAGCGAATGGTAGATGACCAAAGCCATTTTTTCTAAGATTTTACCAATTTCAATTCAACTTTGCTTATAAAGTCCTTGAATGGTGTTGTGGGTTCATGGAGGTTAGTAACCACGTACTCTAGCGTAGTAGTCCGATATTATAATTGATTATTTTGAAATGGAGTTCGGTCTGAGATGGGGTCGGAGTAGGCTGTGTCTTGCCTAGCTCCCGTTTGTATCATGCCTCCGAGCCGAGTGCCAGGTTCTTTGTACGCTTTTGGGAAAGTGTTTCGAGCTGAGAAGTAAGTCCCTAACGCATTTAAAAAAGTTCCAGGCGAAATTACTACCTATTGGTACTTATGCTAAAAGTAGCTATCTTGAATTAAAAAATGTTGATATGGATTATGATGAACTTATGGATCTTTTTGAGGATCCTCCGGTGGAAATGACTGAGGATAGAGGATCATCTTATTCTCCTCAAAGCCAAAGCAGCCAGGGAAGAGCTGACCATAAAAAAGAAAGATGCTGTTCCAGGTGAACCCTTCCCCCACGAGTTCTTCTCGTGGGATGTTTGTTGATTCCCAGCACTTTACGATGCCCAAATTGGACTTTGCCTCCACCTTGACCAATAATTTTGAATTTCAAGATGGAGCTGTTAAAAAACGCCCTCTCACGGATATTGACTACGAAGGTTTTCAGAAAATGCGAAAGAGACATATGGTACGTATTGAAAACGTGACCCTCCCTCCAATTTCTACCGTCAAGCACGTGCATGAACCTGAGGTTCCTGTGCCTGAAGCGGATAATGCGAAGAATTTGAAAGTTACAAAGGAAAGACGACCCCCCCCCACTCTTTATATTTCCTCGTGCAAATTAGCATGATTACTTAAATAACCTAAAATTGATAGCCACCTCCCTCACTAGTAGCTTGAGAGGAGCCTTGTTCAAATTTGAAGTTAGAACCAGAGGAGTTTATTGCGGTCTAACGGAAACTCCTTGAAGATAAAATGTATCTTAGGACCCTTCTTCTAAACGAAGATAAGCTACTTAAGGTAGTCATCAGAGGACTCCCAGTGTCCACTAACACTGATTTGATTAAAACAAAATTAGAAAACTATGGCTTCAATATTAGTAGTGTTACTCAGCTGTATAAATGTCTCAAAACGAATCACAGTGTTTCTGCCACCCCTCTATTTTTAAACTCTTTAAATGCCAGAAAATTTAAAAATATACGACGTGGAAAAGATTCTTGGAGTAAACGTGAAAATTGAACGTTACCGGGGGCGCAAGCGCACATCTATTCAATGTTTTTGTTGTCAAACATGGTAGCACTCGGCAAATACGTGCCATCTTCCACCAAAGGTGTTAAATGTCCAGGAGAAAACAACTCACGGGATTGTCTCAAGAAAAATGAAGCTAAATGCGTTTGTGCTGATTGTGGCGGTGACCACCCCGCGATCTACAGAGGATGCACCAAGTTCTCCAAACCTAAAGCCGCCCATAGAACTTTTACAAGTAAATACACGGAAAGCGCTCGCTCTTACGCGGCCGATTTTGTCTCTTAAGAGTGAGGGCGTTTCTAAATTTCCAGAGAAAAATCTTATAGTGAAATTTGGCAATAAAAAACCACCGATAGAAAGTAATGATAACTCGAAGGATGATTGGTTAGAATTCATCGACATTATTGTTCGCTATGAAAGGAACGGATATGAAAGACATTTCTCATTAAAAGCGTTACAGAATGCCCTCCCTGCCCTTAGGACTTCCAAAAATATTATGGATAAAATATTCATTCTTGTTTTATAGTAGTGTTTGCAAATTTGCAAAATCAAATTCTAGAGGGAATGCCGAAAGGGCCCCTAGTGATATTCAGAGCTTTCCCATTGGAGGGCTCTGAATCCTCAGTGGATAGGCACGCCCCGCAGCCCCATCCCGTTCCTCGTTTTAGCTGTTACTCTCGTCTCAAGGCAGTGTTCTTCTGAACACATCCTCATTCCGAATTTCCCTTTACTTCTGTGGAGAAAATGATCGCGTTATTCTAAAATATGCGACACGTTTGTCTGAATCGGAACTTGTCTTAATTCAGCACAACGTGCACCGCCCGATTCAATGGATCCCTATCATGTTAACTTTTCTTTACTATGACTTTACAAAATTTTTAGATCGGAGTTTAAAGCAAACTTATCGCGTTTGCTAGGCCATCCAAATTTTTTTTCTTGAGATATTATAAGGCAGGACCAAAACATATATCCGGGTTCGAAAGTATAATTCGGGATATGCTGCATAGTATGTTGCTGGTCGATTGTTCATTGGAATGGTGCAAGAACCGTTCACCATAATTTTCCCTTCCTTGGTCGGAATCGTGAACAATCAAGACTATGAAAATAACGTGGGCTAACGCTTTAAAACTTGCTTGTGTTCAACGCAAATTTGACCGGGTACGTGCCGAACATGGATGGGGTTTCGGAGGCTGGAAAGAGGAAGCAATACTGCTCCTTTTGCGGAGCTGCCGTCTTAGTGAATGGCGTTGCGATCATCATCGTGCGGTTGCGTTTTCGTTTGGTCCCGTCACCACTTGTAGGAATCGCTTGACCCCCCTTCTCCCATCTATGAAGTTTAGAACTCACGCACTCGAGCATAGTAGCCCAATATTGATCTCAAATAAATTGTAGAAATATTATTAGTTTAGAAATACTAAAACGAACTATAGCTAGAAGTCGCTGTTTTCGCGGATTAAGAATTTTTTTTTCAGATCACATTTGATTGACAGAAAAGTAAAATTACAACCATATAAAGTAATTAGAAATATATTTATGCTTCAAAAATCTGGACCTTCACGGAACATGGTGATAAATCTAATGTGGGCAGTACATGAATTTCCGTACAGACTCAAATTAATTTTTTTCCTTCTTTCATAATTCATTAAATTGAGTTTAATTGAGCAAAATAATACGGATAGTTATTTGGAATTACACCGAATTTGCAGTTTGAATTTAATTTCCGTTTCCATTTGGCGGCTGGACGTATTTTTAAAGCCGATGCGGCAAATTTGCAAAAATATCTATTAGTAGTCTTTTTAGATTTTGACGATTTTTGCGAATCATCCCCCCCCCCCCCCCAAAAAAAAAAAAGGTTCGTTTTTGTTTTCGAATTGAACCAACATTTACACAGCACCAGGGATAACTCACAAGTTACTCATCTACCGAATTTTGTGACATTTGGCAAATTAGTTTTGAGATAGAATGAATACATTCATTGGACAGACACACAGATCCAGACACAAAAGTCATGCTAAAATATTTTTTGGGAGGGTTCTAGACTGCTCCAACCGTGTAGATTCGTCGAAAACTCGAGTTGCGATTTTCGACACGATTGCTATACTTTTCTTATACATTACCATGTATTGCTGGGAGAGTAAAAAAGCTCTTTGCATCTTTGAAAGAAAAATTCCGCTGAGTATTTTTGGTAAAAGTTAAGAAAATAATACTGGAGAAGAAGATGCAATTTCGGACTTTACAGATTTATATAAAGATTTTGATGTAATCAAATACATCAAAAGTAACGGAATGAAATAGGCTGAACCTCTGCTCAGAATGTATAAAAACAGAATCAAAACGAAAATAGTTATGACTATATCCATCGGGAAATGACTTAGAGGAAGACATGTTCAGATTGATCGATTGTGTAGATAAGGACTTTCAAGTGTTAAATATGAAAAAAAATGAGAAGCACTATTGCAAAGGGAACCACTTGGAAGGAACTTCTGGGGAAGGACAAGGCGCCACATTGGTCTACTGAGCCATTGATGATGAGACCAAAGGATATCTTCGGGTTCGAATGTGCAGTTTGAGGTATGTTGTACGGCATATCGCAGGTCCGTCGATCGTCGGAATGGCGCAAGAGACTGTCCTCACAATGTCTTTATGATGCGTAAATATAGCATAATACAATATAAATTTTAGAAAATATAGTTTTATTTACTTATCAAGTTGTCCGTTTATACACATTAAAATTTTTATCTTTTAATTTGACCAGCGATTATGGGATCCTCGAATAGGGTAGGTTTGCCTATGTTGCCCAAACCAATATTTTTTGTAGATTCGCCTTATTAATTAAATTTTCGTAATTTAAAATTAATTGTTTATACCATGTGGAAAGTTCTGGAAAAGTTTTGTGGAAAGTTCTGGGAAAGCATGTAACTCGTGAAGTTCTTAGCCAATCTACAAAATTCGATAAGTTTCTAGAGCTTGCCAAAAATCGCCAAGTTGGCGATATTTTAACAAATACGTTAACCAGGACCAATATGTTACTGCAAACCAGCACTCAATACTAAGATCGGTAAAATGATATTTGGTGCCAAAAAAAATTCTTTAAAATGGTTGCAAATGTTGAAATATAGGCTTTGCACTATTTTATATGAAATGTGTCTATATATACCTGAGCAACATTTCAGTGTGACTAAAACAAATGAAAACTATCAACTTTTGAAGTCGTTAATATCAGAATTTGCAAACTATTTTTCAAATATATATATTTTGAAATATTTTACCCAATAAATGCATTATGTTATCAGTAATAGATAATTCTACCTCAAATTAAATTTAGAAAATAATCTTTTCAAATAACTGAGAGAGATAATTATAAAATTGAATAACATCTTTTTAAAAAATAACATAAACAGGCGTATACCCGAGGAACATATGAAGATAGTAGCTATCTGATAGAAAATTAAAAGTGAAAAGAAGTGGGCAAACATCATGCATGACTTTGAAGTATTATCAAATATTATATATATTTTTTCATATTGGAATTTAATAGATTTCTTTCAAAAAAGTTTAATTATGCTTAATTAAAAGTATTGACAAACAAATATTCAAATTAAACGAATGAAAGACATACATTTGCGGATCACATGCAATTATTATTAAACTGTAGTTTACAGGTGCTGAAAGTTATTAAATTTTGTTAAAGTTTATGAAATAGTTAATGATTTTAACTATTCTTAGAAAAATTCAGCCGAGTGAACCGCCATCCTTGAAAAAACAGTCTGTTCTATAATTTGATGCTTTTAATTAAACGCGAAAGTATTTTAATTATGTCACTTTAATGCTATTTGTAAAATTTCAATGGATTCTGGAATTATTTAAATTAGCTAAGAATTCATCTTACAACCTAAACTTCCAAAGAATGTTTGGTCGATTGAAGTAATTTTGGAAGTACCGAACCAAGACTTTTCGACAATGCAAAATATCTGGTATTGTTCTCAAGTTATAAAGATAATTGATAAAGCGGACTTCCTCGTTTTAAGCAGCCGCTATCCTACTTTGTATAATTGGATATGATTCAGGTATTTAATTAGGTAATTGAAAATAATTCAGGTACTTTATATGTTACTTTATTTTTCTGTCGACTATTTTATATATATATATATATATATATATATATATATATGTATATATATATATATACATATTTATACATATATGTATATATATATATATATATATATATATATATATATATATATATATATATACATAATATACATATATATAAATATATATACATTATATATACAGGGTGATTCAAAAGTTCGGAGCAAAAGTAAAAGGCTATAAAGAATATCTATGGGTCGGAGAGACATGCGGTTTGCAGATTAATATTCACCATGGTGGGGGATTTTGTGTGGCATGAAAAAAAAATAGTTCAAACTCTCGAAACTCGGGGTCTGCGGCAGATAAAGCCATGAAGATGACTTATGCATGGAGGTAATTGCACATATGACTGGCCTGCGAGATCCCCAGATGTCACACCCGTGATTTCAGGTATCCCCCACAACGAGAAATATAGTAGAGGTTATTAATAGTAATGTGGATAGGGGGAATGCCAGTTATAGAAAATAATGAAATGTTAGAGGTAGTTTTGTAGCATGGATACATTTTTAGAAAGAAAACGCGTTGAAGGACAAGGAGTTTACGAGTTTGTGTGAGATTAAACCTTTTCCCTCCGTAAGTAATGATGGAGCCGTAAGTAATGATTTTTTCAATAACGTATAAATACCAACATTTAATAAAGGATCTATTTAAGCCTCAATGTGAACCAGAAATTTGACCAAAATTGAATATAAATTGAAACATTTTTCATTAAGAAATGAAATATGTGGGTTCCAAGTAAGTTCATTATTAATTATAAGACACAGATATTTTAATTGATTTTTAATTTGAATTATAGATTTCTGAAATTTAAAGATTGGATTTCTGCTAAAAATAGTGCGAGATTTAGAAAAAAAATAGATCAGTTGGGTTGCTGAAGTGATACGTATATAATTTTTTTTCTGATTATATATATACTCTTTAAGTTGTATTGTAAATCAATACTCTAGTTGAGAAGTGCATAAATTTCAAGTTTTAGATATTTGACATCTGGACACCAACACGTGCGCTATACGTCAGTATGAGCTTCTAACTTGCTTAGACTATCCCTTTTGCTCTGTGGAGTGACGGAAAGCATTATACCAAACGTTTCATCGCCGATAAGTTCTTTGTTATCCGATTAAGACGAAATAAATTGTATTCTATACATCTACCAGAACTGTATAGTAAAAATAAATAAATCAAGAAATATTGAAATCTATACCTAGGCATCTTGCGCCATTGTCGTACACCAACTATGTGAATGGAGTTATGTTTCACATCAATCTATAACGAGTAACTCACTGTTTTCGTTATTACCTGGCATATATTTTCCTTTGATCATGGATTTTTCAGAAAGTTATAAAGATCTCACTGTCCCTGTTGGGGATCGCACTGCGGATCTTCGACTTAGACAATCGATGCTTTAAACGTTGAGCTGAAACAGGATTCCAACTTCTTCTCGTCGAAATTTACCCTATAATATCCTTCCTCTGAAGTCAAATAGGTGTGCAACTGCCGATCTGAAAAGACTACCTCAGTATTCTCTATTTTCTTCATTAGCATTTTGCGTGGTCGCGATGTTGAAACTTATTTATTTATTATTATTATTATTATTATTATTATTATTATTAAACATATTTATTAAAATCATATAAGCAAGGTTGTTCGATTTAAAATACATTCTATAATATGAGATCACAACTTACGGCTTTCCATCTCCAAGGAGCAGTGCTGGGTATCGTGAGGATAGGTTGCAAAGTTCATGGCACAAGATAGTATCAATGTTAATCTAAAAGGAGAAAAGGGGTATTAGCAATCGAGTGTCGTACAGGACAGAGCACCAGGCGCGAAGCGCCTTTAATCTCCAGTTTGAATATGTGGTTCTTATCGTCAAACTGTGACATTAATTCTGTGACCCTAATTGGAGGTTCGAGATTTTTATTTACTACTTTCTATTATTTGTCCTAGCTCCTAGTGTGGCAGTTTGTTGCACATTTAAAGTTTAAGCAGTTTGGGGGGTTGATGCAGATCTAAAGGTTACCTAGCATTTTGGCAGTTTAGAGTTTAGAACATTTTTTATAAAACATTAGTCGCGAGTTTTATTTAATATCAGATGTTTGAGGAGGGATTTTTTAATTCCGATTATCGATGCTTAGAACAGCGCGGGGTCTCTTACGAGATTTGGCCTTGCGATGATCATAGTCATGCAGATAGAATAATAGTTCATTTGGAACGGATGGCAAATTTTTGTAAAATTTAAGCGCCAGCTTTTTAATTTGGGCTCTAACAGTTTTTATTTTGAAGTCATTCCTAATTACCGAGTTTCTTAAGTACCTGGGAGCTTTCCTGATAATCCGTAGGATTTTATTTTGTTTTGTCTCTAGGAAGTCTATTGTAGTTTTACAGGCATATCCCCATACGGGTGCTGCATACAGCATTCCCGGGCGGATGACCGATTTATAAATTAGTAGTTTGTTTTGATAACTGAGATTTCCGTTTCCCATCATTGGGTATAAGGCTCCTGTAGTTATATACTCTTTTTTGATTAAGTTCGTTACGTGCTGTTTCCAGGTTAGGTGGGAATCTATCGTTACACCTAGGTATTTAGTAGATTTTTCCGCGCGTAGGGCATGGTTGTTTATGTACAGTGGCGGCGGAGGTTTATGTTTTCTCGAGAAATAAATCCAATGACATTTATTGGGGTTTAATTTTATTCGCCATTTTTCCAGCCAAGTTTGGAGTATGTCTAAGTGTTGTTGTAGCTGTCTGTGCATTACTGAGACGTAAGGGTAAAAAAGAGTATTAATTTTTGAGCTAGAATATAATCAATTAAATCTTAATGTAAAAATATTGGTATATATCAATTTTGGTATAGTCAAACCTGTTTGATACGGAACCTATAGGAAACGGTTTACTGTAATAAGTGGAAAGTGTTTTTAGCCTCGAGCCAAAATATAGAAAATTCATGTTATTTTCCCCTGTGTGTAACGGAACCTGCACAACGCGGAAACGGACGGCCAATTCAAAATATTTTGTTAATAAAAGCACCTCCTTTAACGAACAAAAGATGGAAAAATCATCCAACTATTTTAGCCCTTTATTTCCAAGAGAATCATTTTTCACAGAACTTTCTATTAAATTATATCACGATTTTCAAAAAGCTGTTTCAGAACTTCAAGTATTTTTAGTTAATCAGGGAAATTCGGAAATGCTATAAATCAATGCACGATTTTTAACTGAATCACTATTAAGACACATGTTCAAGAAACCATGTTGGCTTATTTTAAAAGTTCATCTCGATAAACATTTTTTTAAAATTTATTTTTTTACTTCATGGTAAGCAGAAACATTTTTCTGCAAGTCAATTCATCTAGGCTTTAAGGTATGGTAAAAAGCTAACAGTTAAGGACATGGGGTACACTATATTTTTACTTACATATACTCCTGCGATTGCAGTATGCAAAAATGTAAGTATATACATATTTAAAGTAATTAAATTAGCTATTGTGGTATAATATAGAATTAATCAAATTTATCTAAATACACTTTTCAGAATTTTTAATGTCTTTATAGGTGCACAATTATACATATATATGCTATCTGCAAATTCGCAGCTAAACCTTAAACTTCGCTTTTCCTGAAATGACATGCATAAAACGGAAACATTTTCAAGACGGAAAATTCTTCCGGTTCCCTGGATGTCCGTTTAAGGCAGGTTCGACTGTATGACCGTTCATTGAATTATTGTGTGAAATGGGAAATTTTGCAATGTCTATTCTCACGGGCTGCTGATCAATTAACAAACCATACTCTCATATATGTACTTTATTCGAATATTTTTGCTTAAATTAATTTAAAAATAACGTAGAGGTACTAGAGAGGGAAATATATATGATATCCTTGAGACCAGAAAGGGGCAATGTACGGAGTTGCTACAGGTCTGAAAGAAACTGATTAAAAAAAAACTAGACCACGATTTGTTAATATTTAAAGATATGGATGAATTTATAAATTTCGTGAAATTTTATTTTACGTTGAATTTATCCACTATCCGATCTGGATAATATCACTCAATAGACATTGACAAACACAAATATCGGAATAAAGTTGATTAAAAACTTATTTTATGTTATAGTTACTGAGTTGACTCATTAATTGACTAATTGGGTGACTGTCTGACATATCAAAATTATCGAGCACTTCTTCCGTAGCAATGGTATTGGTTTTGGTGTCATTCCATCCGTCGCAGCTTGGATACTAAGGCAAAAATCTGATATTTTGAGAATTTGCGTTAGGGGTGACGCTGCGAAAACATAATCAAAATACTCAATAAAATTATCAAGCACTTCTACTAGAGTCAGAATCTAGATTCTAGTCTCATTTCAATTTCCAGATCGACGAAAAAGTCTAATATTTTGAAAATTCGAATCAGGAGATGAAGATGCAAAATAATAATAAAAATATGACAAAGATATATAAATAAAGGATCCCAATCACAGAATGTTACCCTTAATTTTATAGGGCTTAAAAATACCTTTCAATTCAGACCACGTTTGATAATGTGCCCCCCGGGGGGTGGGGTTAAATCCCCCTCCGAGGGGGACTAATGACGTCCCAAACACAAAAATTGTATCGCGGCTATTATTCACTACAGTGACTGAAACTATAAGGTTTCATAATCATTGAGCTATAAATAACCTCTTTTCTGCATGATTATGTCAAACTTTGTCCTATGCTGTCATGTTATGGAAATATAAAATTCCGAAGTTTTCACTCGAATTTAAAATAATGCTATTCAGTTTTAGGTTTTTCAACAGCAAAGCCCAAACTAAAGTTTCCAAAAAGTCCATTAATATGTGTGGCAGTTATCGTGCATACAAGAAATCGACTACAGACAGACAGACAGACTAACATCACTCTAAAAATAGTCAAAGCGTGTTCAGGCGGTCCAAACATATATTGGGATGAAAGTCTCTAAATCAAAAATTTTCGTGAAAACAGTACTTCCTCTATGCTTCGTATGAAAAAATAAAAATTAATTGAAATACTTTAATTAGTTTGTTAATTAATTTTTTCCATAAAAAATTATTTAAAAAATTAATTTTCAATAAATTTATTTAAATAAAAATTAAAATCATTTATTTTCATTTAAATAAATTAAAAATAATTAAATTAAATTTATGGAATTCATTAAAAACATTTTATCATAAAAATAAATTATTTATTTTGACTTAAATAAATTAAAAATAATTTAATTAAATTTATAGAAGTTATTAAAATTTTTTATCGTACGCTGTAATTGTGTATAATACGCTGTAATTTTCATATAGGTATAATTATTTTAATGTATATAAATGTATTTTGATAAGTCTATTCTATTCTTACTTGACCATATAGAGAATTGTCTTATCTTTATACAGCCATACATAATGATTGGGAATCGTCATTGTCTGAAATGTCACCGCCTTGGCGTTCTTGAAAAAAGAATCGGGTCTCCATATGTCCTTTAGCCACGTGACTTCCAGAAGGCGGTAATCAGATGTCATGTTTTCCGGCAATCGCAGACGATGGTCCTTCCAAGATTGGGCAAAAAAGATGTCTGCTGCATACGTCTGGAATTAAAGATGTTCAAAGAATTACTGAACAATGTTAATACCTGAAGTGAATGAAACGGTACAAACACGCATGCAAATGTATAAATTTTATACTTTAGAAAGAAGAAATTTCATAAATATATAAATTTTAATTTATTTCCGGTAACTGTATCTCTTTCATACATTTCAATTTTTTCCAACTCTCCCATTAGTTTAAATATTTTCAGTTCTGGAATTAATGTGAAACATTTGCGGAGCTTAATTGTTGCTGTCAGAGAAAAGGAACAGATGGCACAACTTTAATTCTTTTGACTATATAATGTTATTGTTACTTTCCTTATATACATAGTATAATGTATAACAAAAGTATTGTGACGGGGTCGAAAATTCGAATTCGAATTTTCGACGGGGAGAGCACGTTTCAAGCATCCCTGATCACGAACCGAAGATTTTTGAGGTGATGTCTCTCTGTCTGTGGGTGTGTATGAAAGTATGTGTGTGGTGTGTGTTGTCAGTGAGTCACTTGGAGACGATATCTCACGAGCGAATAGAGCGATTTGAAAGAAATTTGGTACAAAAGTATAATCCGTGAATACTGGAAGCCTATTATTTTTAAACACAATCGAATGTTCAGAAGCCCCCTAAATTTTCGAGTGAAATTTTGAAAAAATCATCAAAATATTTAATAAAGTTACGTAAATAGTCATGTTTTATGTAATTTTTCATTAGAAAACGATTACCATACATTTTAGAACGCTAGCATGAACCGTTCTCGAGATATTGCACATTTTTCAAAAAATTATCAAAAAATTATATAAAATAAAAAAAATATTTCCTATTGAGAAACATGTTCATTTTTCATATGTAATATCATGCGATAATTTTAGTGACATCATTCGTGTGAATCTAGCTCGTACCATTCACGAGAAAAGGTACTTTGATTAATACTTTTGTATCTGATCGCCAATAGTCATTTTTCTACTATATGAATAACATATATCAATGTCCATAACACTTGGAGAGACTTTGGCGACGAATTTGAAGGAATGTCGCCAACTTGACGACTTTTTTAAAATGTTGCCAAATTCACGAAAATCTCGCCAAATGGATAAAAATGACGCTAAATCAATGAAAATACTCATTGACGAAAATTCAATATCTTGGAAAGAATATAAGTATCTACTATAAGAATAATCTATTTCTTTTTTACTCTAAAAGTAGCAAATTCATTGCATTATATAAGGAAAGTCATGTGCTGCCCACATCAGATTTTTTTTACTTTTATTGTTTTCACTATACAAATTGTTTTGTTTTCATTCTAACATTCACTTTACCTCAATGTGTCAGATGCTGTTTTTTTCAAATTGCTGATGAAATATGCCTTTATTAAGTTAAAATATACATCATTTTCAATTTAGTTTTTAAAGATTTAAAAGGAATTTTCCACTTTATATTAAGTTGTAAGGTATTAAATAAATAATATTAGGTAAGGTAACATATGTTGAACCAAAGGAAAAAAATTTGTAAGGTAAACTTTAAATATAGATGGAAAAATAATCGTCTTAGTAGCTTAATAGAGAGTGTCAGGCTACCCAGAAATCGGCAGCTCAGTTCTTCGATGAGACTTAAATGAGATGATCGTTCAGATAAAAAGTTATTTTAAATTTCAAAGATTGTAATGTAATATCTACTTCAAATATAGAAGAAAAGATAATCATTTCAGTAACTCAATAGATAAAGCCGGGGATAAGTAGTTTTATTTTTCGCTAAGGCAGTACATCATTACAATTTATGTTTCGAGGAAGTGACCTATCAGAAGAGCTCCCATATGTACAAAGAAAACAAGAAAATATGTAAAAAATTGAAAGGAAAATAAAACGAAACTATAGTTAGATAAATAAATAAACACGAAAGATAAATCATGCAAAGAACATTGATTATGAAACACTTTCCAACTGAAATACAATTTTATTTAAACAACTCTGAAATGCGATACATGCATCACTCATACTTTTTAAATTGTTACAGTTCTATAATAATTTATTATACTTGGAATCTTAAAATTTTATAGAAAAAATTGAACTTCATTTAAGTGACGTCATCGAAATATAAATCGTCTGATTCTCTATGTAAAAGTAATGAATAATTCCAGACTCCAGAGCTAAATGAATTTGCGTGAAAAAAATTCATCAATTCTTATACAACTCATCTTATAATCGCACTTGTCTGATTCATTAAAATTAGGTTTCGTTGCAGAAATAATCAAAGTTTGATGATCATTTAAAATAAAAATATTGTAATTGCGATGGCACAGAATATAGATACACAGAAAATACGCGAAAATAAAGCGGTTTTAGGACGGATGCAACACTAAATATAAATGTAAAAGAATTTTAAAAATCACGTTTTTACGCTGCCATATGTATGCCATATTCTATTTTGAAGTGTGTCACGTGATCTCTTCATATAATATGGGTGTCATTACTATTTTAAATTTTATTTAAAAAACTACCGAACATATTTTGCTGAATTTTTTTTTATATATTTTATGGGATAATTTGAATATTTTCTAAAACTTTTAAAGCAATTTGTGAATTTTAACTTTACTTAAAAAATGTTTGAATAAATAGGTCCCATTGGGTTCAATGTATTTCACTTTTTCAACCAGGGTTCAATCCAAAACTAATTAGTTGATATTATTCATTTACATTCCCACATGTCCCACTGGCATGTCTCAATAGCATACCAAAATTTCATTTTGATAAAGTGATTTTTACGGCAGTTATCGTGCGAACAGACAGACAGACAGAATGAACAAAGTCATAATTACTTTTCAACTATGTTGGAAAGTTTTAAAAAGAAAATAAAATGAATGAGAAAATGAAAGGAAAACCATGACTACTATAGATTAGAATACATGCAAGAACATTTAATTAATACTTTTGAAAAGTTATATTTTTTTATTTGGCTGTTGTACGAGTAAAATACTTTTATTGTCTTCAAAATCAGAAAATTTTCAGTTCACGAAATTTTCAAAATTTTCACTAATCTTAAAGTTCAAAATTTGTAATTTTAACAGACCAAAAAACATTTAGGGTTTTCTCACTACTTACCATAGACTCTTCATTAATAGAATCTAGGCCCATAACTGTCACATGATAGCTTACAGTTGTGGGTTGACCTGGAAAGTTTAATAAACATTATATTTACTTAATTTGAACATATGATATAATCATAAATCATAAAATATTGGAATATAAAAATATGTGGCTATTCTATAGGGTGATCCAAAAGTCCTTGACACATTTTAAAATTGAATAAAAACTCAAGTAATTGCCGTACGATAGTGAGGTTTGGACGAAAATGTTTTTCACTTTGAAAAGTTTTGGTTTTAAGCAAATAAAAAAAATTTAGTTCCAAACTTTGCCCATAGATGGCGCTGTACCTTAAAAATACCAGAAAAAGCTTAAAAACTGAAGACGGGTAGTTACAGAGCATTTTTTATTTTTATTTGCTAACATATTTCAATATGTGCGCTCGTTGTAACTCGAACCACATCCAAACGATATTCCATTTCCAACGCATATACACAAACATTTGAATAAGTAGCGCCATCTATGGGCAAAGTTTGGAACCAAATTTTTTATTTGCTTAACCAAACTTTTCAACGTGAAAAGCATTTTAATCCAAACCTCATTATCATAAGACAATTACATGAGTTTATATTCAATTAAAAATGTGTCAAGGACTTTTGGATTACCCTGTATTTTTAAATATGTTAGTTAAATTGGTATGATTTTAATTGCTAATTCTTAATTATAACATTGTAATACATAAATTATAGCTAATTCCAACAAATATACCCGAAAATAAGTTCCTATATAATATAAATTCATATTCACAGAACCCAACAGAAAGGGATGGATATTGTGGTATGAACTTGGTTGTGGTAGTTTTGCGCAGCCTGATTTCAATCTTTGAAAGTTGATGCCGGCAGGTTCTACTTTTCCGAATCCCACCAAAATGTAATCATATCCAAGATAATCCACAAGAGATTTAACAAAAATTTTTTACAAAAGTTTTTGAACTACAGTGCAAACCACCATCAGCTAACTACAGTGCCACCATCAAAAGTTTAAAAACTTAAATAGCTTGAGAATGATTCCACCTAGAGTAATGGGATTGATTTTATTCGTTTTGTTGTAAAAGATTACACACGAAACAGGAATTTTAATTAGCACATTTAAGGACGTTTCGTCTTTTATTTCATATTTTGGCGATTTTTGCGAACTGTTTTGCCAAAACGCACGTTTTATTTCTTTGAATCTTATCAAACACTAATCAGCATGAGGAAAATCGACAAAATGCTTACCTATCAAATTTTGTGAAATTTCTTTAAATAGTTTATGAGGTAGAGTGGATTACACACATTGCACAAACGCAGAGATATTCAGACTGACACACAGGGCCATAGCCAGGCAGGGGCCATACGGTGCTAAGTCCTCCAAGAAGTATACTCAGCCCCCCCCCCATAAAAATATTAAATTTCTAGTAGTGATATACCCTCACAGCAAAGATCGTCACATGTGTGACAGTGACGTTGTAGTCACGTCACACCTGGGTCACAATGTGACATCATATTTGTGACTTCTATGCGACGTTACGTATTAGTAACTCCATTGTGACTATATTCTGTGACGTTTTCACAATTTAATTAGCACGTAACAATGTGACGACATTACAATGTGACGTCACAAACAAGTTAATTTGCGACGTTACAAACGACCATGAAAATGACCAAAATGACTTCGCTGTGACCTCAATTGCCGAGACGTACTGCGACGTCCTGTAACGTTCCAAAGTCACAGTGTGACGTAATCTTACGTTACTGTGAAAAAAAATGCTGTTAGGGTACAATTTCACCTAAAATGTCATCCACATTTTACATAAAATATTTCTTTATGAGATTTTTTCTATAAATGACTTCGGTTTAAAGATTTAGTAATTTAGCTGAATTTGTGGTTATACCAATAAATAGTTTCCCGAATAGTGTGATAGTTTCCCAGAAAGTCAATCGCAATAAATTTATTTGCATATTTAATTTAAAAATATTTAAAAATTTTAAAAATTATGACAATAATATGTAAGATACTCTTGTATTATTGAGGAGTTCACTGTTATGCATTATAGAGTCAAAATTAACCGATAAGTAGTTGAGAGTTAATATTAAGCCTTAACTAGTATAAACTTTCAGAATTTTTTTTCGATTCATTAATAGCTTTATTACCACCTATTGCTTGTAATTATTATATATTGATATTGATGTATGGTAGCTATATGGATATTAAAAAAACTTGCAAATATAAATATGCAATTATTTGTTAATAATATATATAGATTGAAATATATAATATAGTAACTATTACGGTTTATAAATGATAATGATTGCGTGTTTGACGAGGCCCTCTTTCAAAACTGTTGAGCCCCCCTTGAATTTCACTCCAACCGCTCTTCAATTTCATCTCGGGTTACGGCCCTGGTGACATATACAAAGGCACACACACAGACAGCACGTTCAAAATCACCGTGTTTCAGAGTGTCGAAAAATGTTGATCCAACAAAAATAATTTTCGATTTTCAACACGATTTCAATACGTTCCCTGTACATTACCAAGTATTGTAGGGAAAGTAAACATGTTTTAAAACTGTAAATTGAATGACATTTAAAATAAGTATCAATTTCATTATGTAATCAAACTAATTTAATATATTATGAAAGAGGAAATGATTTTAAGTCTGTGTAGGAAAAATCTTATGCTGCCTACATCAGATTTTTATGGTTCTCAGCGGGTGGATTGTACCTGAGTTGTTGACCAAATGAAATGTGGTCATTTAATTATAGTACTAGTATTATTTCAAAAGTTATCAACTTCATATTCAGAGCTTAGAAAGAATTTTGGAACTGCAAAATGTGTAAATAGAAATAAACTTTTTAGTAAAAGAACAAACCATCTTTCTTTGGAGGTTTCATTTTATCATAATTTTTAGAACCTTCCGGGAGTATATCAGAAAACTGCAGCAACTTTTCTTCGTGAAGTGAAACTGATCTAAAAAAGAAAATATATATACACTTCGCAACTCCCATAGGAATCAAAATAAATTATAGTTTCAGATTCAATGTAATATTTCAAATAGAGCAAAATTAAAAGTTAAAGATATGGTTAAAGTAAGTTTTCACATTTCAGTTATATTGCCAGTGTTTATGGCCATTTAAAAAAAATCTTTGTTCACGTTTGTAGCATTATAAAATATTAAGTGGGAAAGAATTCGATGTTTTGATTTCAGGATTTTGAGACAGCGCTCTACCAAGTTAATCGTAGTGCCAGGCAATCATACGAATTGCCTGTACACCTGAAAGTATATGGTATATAACATGTTGTATCAATAGTAAATCTGCTCATCTTATCATATGTACTCGTCCTGCCAGCCAGCCACCACCGAGGGTCCCAACTTGGCCATAAATGCATCGCCAAGGCGAAAACCCTCCCAGCCATCGAGGCGAATTACACCGCTCTCCAAGATACCCAGGTAAAGCATAAAGAAATCAGTCCCACCCGAAGGTATAAGGTAAGACGTTCAATCGTCGCGACAGCAAGATCGGACCCTCGGCCCACGCCAAAACCAAGCAGCATCGCCCCTGCAGGTCCAATCGCCAAGTCCGAATCCCCACCAGCCCCAGCAACGACGAGTTAAAAGGAATATTTCTTGTTTTTGCGTGGAATAGAACCATATCGACCGTCAGCTGGTCAGACGACACAATTTCTATTGATTTTTTTTCTATGTGTGAACTATCTCTTCATTATTTATATGAAGGATAAACTTGTGATCTCGACTTACTCTTCATCCTTCTGCTTTTTATATAAGGTATCATTACGTTCGAACGTAATTCTTAGTAAAGTGAAACCAGTGCCATAAACCGTAAGTTCCTGGGAAATCTCCAATTTATGTATTATTTAGACATAAACCATCTACGGAATTTAAGTTATAGTATTCTGCCATAATGTTGCTACGATAAACAACACATATCTCAGCGGGGAATCGCTTTATACAGTGATTAAAGTATTTCGGTATTACTACCGTTAAGTTTGTTAAGTTTGATTAAATTCAGATAGTATGTTTATAAATATGAATTTTAAAATTTTCAAGGTTCCATGAATTTTGTACACAGCTCTGATCTCACTCAGTGGGAAATCGAAAAACTGATCTTCAGAAAGTTAGACAACGAGATGTTGAGGTGATTAATCTTTACTGATGTATATTAAGTTGACCCTATGTAATTAACATCACTAACACATTCCTGACGTGATGACAAGACACTGCAAGCAATAAACCATTCACGTTTTGACTCACATTTTTATCATATGATCTTCATTTCATAAGATACAACACTTATCGGGCATCGGAATGCAGTTTTGTTCAGAAAATGTCATGAATTCACACCCTTGAATATGGAGATTAGCGGTTTGCAACCTGAGCAATCAGTGTTCCCACCTGAGCAATCAGTGTTCGGGTAGGCACATCACTACCGATACTGAAAATTGTATGAATTTTAATAGTGGGAATTCAATACCTTCCCTTCGAAATTTTCTTTCAGCTTTACTTTTAATTGTCGATAATTTTATTTTATAAGTGTTTTTATTGCTTTAATATCACATTTTAAAATCTTTTTGAATTTTATATTTTTTGTCTCATGCTAACCCATATATACTCCTAAGTAACTAAATATAGAGTAAATTAAATCCTAAAATTTACAAACCAACTGAAATAAAAAAAATCCCCTCCCCCCGCCAGTTCCGAAAAAAAAATGTTTTCTCTTTTGATCTGCATTTGCCCTGCTTATGGCAAAGGTATCCAGCCAGTACTGTGAACGCCAAGACTGCTTATTTACCTATTTTATCTTCAGACGCTTGTTAAATATATGTTGATTAGTTAGTTTGCATAGCAACATAAATTCTTATGAATATCAATTTAGAATAAGTTTTTTATTGAAATTTGAAAGACCATGAATGTAATTTTTAATTTTAATTTATAAGAATCGGTTGATTTGAATTGAAATCATTGGTTTAATAAAGAAGAATAATTACTTTATTATAACGTTTAAAAGATGCACTAAATAACTTTAAGAAGGATGTAAAGATTCTTGCTCTTTCAGTCTGGGTTCGAACCACGGATTTTCATACAGGCTAGCCAACGCTCCTCCAACTGAGCTACTGGGATTGAAATGCAATCTTTCATCGTCAAAGTGCACTTTGTATTCTCCTTCCTCTAGTGTCAGAATGAAACACAACTTGACAATCTGACTGACAAGGGGCGGGACATCATCCTCAGTGGTTAGCGGGGATTGCACTCGAACGAACAGAGTACAATTCTCGGCTTACATAAATTGTTCCTCGTGTTCACGAGTACCGGGACGTTAAATATGTGGGTCCATAAGTCCTCCCGAGAGTTTGGTGGTAGGAGAAGGAGGGTACGGTCGCTATGGATATCGCTCTCAGTGGCTTCCGGTCTAAATTGGGTCGAAAACCCAGGCCGTCCGGCTTATCCGAAGACATAGAGCAGCAAAAATGGACGACCGGGAAGGTGGCTCCTCTCAGCCTTCCAAACTGATACCTTACACCTGCAGGTAGATCCGATAGTCTGGGTCGAAGATGAGGAATTGGAGAGGCCACCGTTAATTTTACCTCAGGTTAGCCTGTTGATGCTATTTTTAACCACCAGGTTAGCTTTCTGCGTGGGCGTTGGCCTTCTAATTTGAAATCGAGGAACAACATCCCAGTCCGTCCTAAATCTGTGCTAGTGGTAATAGGGTTCCTTTCAGCTCCTGACATCATTGCACAAACCTACAGTGTTAATTTGTTTGGGCGCCAATGTAAAGAACCTTGCTGTTCTAGATGTATACTCGAATCGCGGATTGTTGTACTGCATAGTGAACTCTCTCCCATTTGAGCAACTGGAACGGATCTGCAAGGTTTTATCGTCGAAGCGGACTCTGCAATGTTTATAGTGTTTTCATCTCATTACTGTCGAGTTAACTGTAATCACAAGTATAATTACAGCCTTAAATGGGTGGAACTGTTTTGGAGCAGAAAGTTGCATATGTAAAATTATGAAGCTTTAAAATTTTGTCTCCTAATCAAAGAACCAAAATTCTGATATCATCGATACACTTTGAAATTCACCAAAATTGGTCTTTATATTCATTTTATGTTATACCAATATAGAAAAAAAATGAAATTTTGCCTCTGCAGCAGGAAATTAAAATAATTAATAACAATGCATACAGAAAATTAAAATAATTAATAATAATGCTTACAGAAAAATAATTAAATACATTACAAACATTTACAGACATTTTTATTATTTTATGGCTACAACCGATAAGATGTACCATAAATAGAAAAGAAAAAATATCAATGGTGCATAAATCACTGATTATGAAACACTTTCCAACTGAAATGCAATTATATTTAAACACCTCTAAAATGTGATATATTCAGCGTTGATATTTTTAATTTATCACAGTATTACAGTAATTTATTATACCTGAAAGCTAAAAATTTCATTGAAATAGACAATTCTAGTTAAACAAAATTAACTTCATTCAAACGACGCCATTGAAATATAAATCGTCTGCCTCTCAATGCAAAATCAATGAATATTTCATTCATATCGTTTTCATTCCAGACTCCAGAGCTAAATAATTTTGTGTGAAAAAAATCAGCAATTCTTATACAACTCACCTTATAATCGCTTGATTTGTTTACATTCTGCATGGGTTAAAATTAGGTTTTGTTGTGGAAATAATCAAAGTTTAAAATGAAAAATATTGCAATTGCGTTGGCAGAGAATTTAGATACACCGGTAATACGCAAAAATAAAGCGGTTTTATAACGGATGTAACATTAATATAAATTTGAACGATCTTTAAAAATCACGATCTTTACACAGCGGGAAAAAAGGGAAGCCATATTTCATTTTGCAATGAATCACGTGATCTCTTCATATATCATAGATGTAATTAGTATTTCAATTTTTATTTAAAAACCTATCCAACGTATTTTGCCAACAAATTTTTTCATACATTTTAAGTGATAATTTGAATATTTCTTAAATATTTCAAAGCAATTTGTGAATTTTAACTTTGCTTAGAAAATGTTTGAAAGATGAAGTAAGTCTCATAGGGTTCAATGTATTTCATTTTTTCAACACGGGTTAAATCCGAAACTAATTGGGTGATATTAATCATTTTCATTCCCCTTTCTCCCATAGACCGTCTCAACAACATACTAAAATGTCATTTTGATAAAGTCATTTTTACGGCAGTTATCGTGAGAACGGACAGACAGACAGACAAAATGCCCAAAGTTATAAACACTTTTAAACTATGTTGGAAAGTATAAACATAAAAATTCCACATGCGACGTAGAATTGTTTGACAGAGAAAGAAGTACATAATGTAATAATAAATGAATATTCAATTCTTATATTCATGATCTTATAATTTATTAGATGTTATATAAATACAACACATCGAAATTACATCTGCACCGTAGAATTGTTCTGCAGGCAAAAGAGTACATCTTTATAAATAAAATTGTAAATCTGTCTGTGTGTTTATTTGTCTCATCATTACGGGAGGACGGCTGCACCAAATAGGATGACATTTTTGAAGTAGACTTGAAATAGCGCCTCTTAAAATTGAGTCCAAGTTTTTAAGATCAGGCGTTATCAAGATATTAAACAAGAACGATCAATCATGCATAAAGCATTAATTATGAAACATTTTGCAATTGAAATGCAATTTTATTTAAACATCTTTAAAATGCGTTACATTCAGCGCTGATATATTTCTAATTATCACAATTCTACAATAATTTATTACATTTGAAGACTTAAAACCTCATCGAAAAAAATGAACTTTATTCAAATAACGTCATCGAACTATAAATCGTCTGGCTCTATGCAAAAGCATTGAATATTTCATTCATACACTTTTATTCCAGACTCCATAATTAAATAATTTTGAGTGAAAAAAAATCAGCAATTTTTATACAACTCATCTTACAATCACTTGTTTACATTCTGAATCCATTAAAATTAGGCTTCGTTGTAGAAATAATCAAGGTTTGATGATCATTTAAACTAAAAAATATTGCAATTATGCTTGCACAGAATTTAGATGCAAAGAAATACGCAAAAATAAAGTGGTTTTAGGACGGATGCTACACTAAATATAAATTTAAAATAAATTTAAATATCATGATTTTTACACTGGGAAGAAAAGATGGATGCCATATTTTACTTTGAAGTGGGTCACGTGATCTTTTCATATTATATGGGTGTAATTATTATACTTTCATTTAAAAAAGTACCGAACATATTTTGCTGAAATTTTTTTTATCTATTTTATGGGATAATTTGTATATTTCCTAATATTTTCAAAGCAATTTGTGGACTTTGCTTACAAAATGTTTGAAAAATTAGGTCCCATAGGATTGAATGTATTTCATTTTTTCTTCCCGGGTTAAATCAAAAACTATTTGGGTGATATTATTCATTTACATTCCCATATGTCGACCATACTAACATTTCATTATAATAAAGCCATTTTTACGGCAGTTATCGTGTGAACGGACAGACAGACAGAATGAACTAAGTCATAACCAATTTTAAACTATGTTGTAAAGTGTTAAAAAAACCATTTAATGCTACTAAGTGACGGAATTAAACCAAGTGAGTTTGTATTTGAAAAACAAAATATCATGTTACTAAGAAACGGATATAAATCCAATGAGTTATTACAGGATTAAATCTTTTTAGATTTAAATAATAATGAATTGTATATAAATAAATTTTAACTTAATTGCAATTTTGATTTGACTATATTCATTACGGCCTTTGGGTTTAAATTTTACAGATATTATTGATATTTTTAAATTCTTACACAATTTGTTTTATTTTGGTGAAAAAAGAGTATTCAAATCCATGTATTCATCCAAGCATAATTGCAATATTTTTTAGTTTAAATGATCATCAAACCTTGATTATTTCTACAACGAAGCCTAATTTTAATGGATTCAGAATGTAAACAAGTGATTGTAAGATGAGTTGTATAAAAATTGCTGATTTTTTTTCACTCAAAATTATTTAATTATGGAGTCTGGAATAAAAGTGTATGAATGAAATATTCACTGCTTTTGCATAGAGCCAGACGATTTATAGTTCGATGACGTTATTTGAATAAAGTTCATTTTTTTCGATGAGGTTTTAAGTCTTCAAATGTAATAAATTATTGTAGAATTGTGATAATTAGAAATATATCAGCGCTGAATGTAACGCATTTTAAAGATGTTTAAATAAAATTGCATTTCACTTGCAAAATGTTTCATAATTAATGCTTTATGCATGATTGATCGTTCTTGTTTAATATCTTGATAACGCCTGATCTTAAAAACTTGGACTCAATTTTAAGAGGCGCTATTTCAAGTCTACTTCAAAAATGTCATCCTATTTGGTGCAGCCGTCCTCCCGTAATGATGAGACAAATAAACACACAGACAGATTTACAATTTTATTTATAAAGATGTACTCTTTTGCCTGCAGAACAATTCTACGGTGCAGATGTAATTTCGATGTGTTGTATTACGATGTGTTGTATGTACGGGTATATCTTCTAACAGAGAGGTGTAATCTTCTAATCTACGAAAATATAAGTAGTACCGCCAGTCTGTCTTTGTAACGCTTGGCAAGGAATTTGGCGGGATATCGCTGACTTGAAAACTTACTACTAAAATGTCGTCAAAGCGATAAAAAGGTCGCCAAATTGATAAAAATGTTGCTAAACCAGTGAAATCAAATTTATTTTCAAAGGGGAGAGTATTCTAATGATATTTCGGTATCGCTTGACTGTCAGTCCAACCATTCCACTTGACAACATATTTGGCGACTTTTTAAAATGTGACAAAATTGAGCAAATATCGTTAAATTAACGAAATTATCGCCAAATTCATAAAACTGTTTTCAAATTTATAAAAATCACACCAAAGGAATTAAATTAATTGCGTTTTGAAAGATGATAATATTGTCATGATGTGTCGGTAGCGTTCGTATGTTAGTCCATTAGTCCCACTTTCCGTCAAATTTAGCGAATTTTTAAAATACCGTCGAATTAACGAAAATGTGGCCAAATTGATAAAATGATACTAAATGCAAATGACCCCTAATTGACGAAAATTTAATACTTTGCAAAATTAAGTTCAATTTCCTTGATAATCCCTGTCGCTTTGTGGGAATTAAATAATAGATTTCGTAAATTTGTTTACAAACGGGACTAGGATGTTTTGTTCTTCAAATCTGCCTATGAAGAGAATTTTGTATAGCGAGAACAGAGATTCTTATACATCTTTTTAGGAGAATTAAATTAAATATTTGTTTTTTTAATATTTTAATAAAATGTTTAGAAATACAAATTATTGGACATAAAATATTATAGGAATTTGCACATCATTTTGAAGTCTGAATTTCTTTATATTCCTTGCGAAGAACGGGTATATTGCTAGTAATACGACAATGGCAAACAATTTCAATATTTACTTGTTTCTATGTTACATTAAATATCATATAAATAGAATAAATCGAAATTTCCCTTGAAACGAAGAATTCTTTTACAGAAAATAAGTGCATAATAGAATAATACACGAAAATGACAAACATTTGTGTAATTGACATATTGCGCAATGATATAGAATATTAGTTTACAGTTAAAAAAATAAAGTTTAGAATGCTTACTTGGCTATAAGTTCGAAGAAGAGCACGGCCAAAAACGTAAAGGATGATGCATATTGCGCTTGGGGAGTATCGCTGTATGGCATGGTTTGAAGAAATGGCGGGAAAAATGATGAGTGGTTTAAAATAAAAGAGACAGCAGAAGCTAAAACAGAAAATACATTTTCATAAAAATACAAAAATTTGAAAAATAGTGGTAAAATCTTAAAGTTGAAAGTCAGTTTGTTATATTGACTATAAAGTTGAAAGTCAGTTTGTTATTTATACAATTCTATATAGTATTCGAACATTGTTTTTTCTATTTATTTAACTGTTCTCTTTAGAATATTTATTTTTTCTATTTATTTAACTGTTCTCTTTAGAATATTTATTTTTTCTATTTATTTAACTGTACTCTTTAGAATATACTATAAATAGCAATGGACAATCAACAAGCTACTGTGTCGATGTTTGCATGAAGAATCAATAAAACATGAGATATTTCAGATGTTTCACCAAGGAAAAAGGAATTGTAGCGAACGCTCATAAGACAGTATCAAATGCTTTGAGCTGGAGACGACTTTAGCTCAACGTTGCACAAATTGTAGAACGTTCTCTATTTAATATAAAAGGATCTGCGTTTTGCATATAACATGCACGCAGGCGACAAAAATGAGAGTGAAGAAAATGAATAATTATTGCACTGCATCTGTTATCTGCAATTTGTATACAACATTTGTTGTTTACTACAGAAACCAATAACTTTAAATTTAAATTAGCTTAACACAGTTTATTATATTTTCATGTGTATTTCTGACAATTTAATTCAGGAGTATTTCAGTAGTTAATGAAACATTGGCATAATTACTGATTTTCGTTAATTTTATTTTTTATCGCCTGTTTATGTTATCTGCAAATCGCTCGTCTTTCCATACTAAATAGAAAACACTCTACAACGTAGACTTTCAACGTTGACATTCTACGTAGCTGAAAAATCAAGATAGGAATTCTAACTTCTTCAATTCGCGGAATTAACAATTTAAGTTCAATCAAATTATTTTGTGTTAATTTTTATACTTATAAACGTCCCATTAATGTACATGCCATTATTGTCTAACTTTTTTATACAGATGCAGATTTTATATACACATTAATGCACATAAAATGTGAATACGAAAGTATCAAACATACGTAAATGTAAAAAGAATAATTAGTCTCACTTATATGAAACTAAATCTATAGTGCAGTTTTTATTAGAAATATTAGGGAAAGTATATCAAAATAAAAGTGACAAGCTTGTGTTCGAAAATGTTTACATAATACAACATAAATTTAAAATTAATCGCAAAAATAACTCATCAAAATAAAACTGCTAAACATCAAATAGAATTTTGTATACGTATTTTAAGACCAGTGGAAAATTTTTTTGTTAATCATCAATGCTAAAAATGTTCATAAATATACCAGAATATAAAAGTGAACACAAAAATAAATTATCAACGAACAATCAGTTAGTTTTAATTACATAAAACTAAATATGTCACCAGTTCGAAATTAACAAAACTACTATGGTATATTAATGATTAAGTAGGTTTTAGTACGTCATTAATATTTATAGGGTTTTAAGTTTTATAATGGCTTATTGCTAAGTTTAATGCATCTGATTTAATATACATATATATACTATATATATATATATATATCAATATCAGTTAATATATTAAATTATAGTATATATATCCTATAATCAATTTTAAACACTTGTTACAAGCTTTACAAATATTATTTTAAAAATGTTCAAGTTATAATAATAAAAACATTTTCAGATTTTGACTGTATCTAAATAAATGTATATACAGCTATTGTAAGAAATGCCGTTAATTAAGTATAAATAAGAACAGACAATCTTGAGCTGAAACTTACATATCTACATTTAAAGATGTGATTAGTGAAACAAAAATCTCAGTTGATAATGCAAAAAATGTTCATAACTGTGCCAACGTATCTACCTTCTTATTTCAAAGGTTTCCACTTTATACCCTTAAAAAATCCATCTTGTAGATATCTGTGAACATATATTGTGATTAGGATACCCGGTAAAATCAAACCGGCCATATATGCTACCGGTAATAGACCGGGTATATATATATACACAACCCTGTAATTTTTTTCAATCGACAGCGCGTAGTTACTTAATTAGAAGACTCTGCTTCCGCAACTTTAGAATACAGCAGCATTACAGCTTCTTCAGCTTTAGATACAGCAGCTTTATAGCTTCTGCAGCTTCAGAATACAGATTTAGAATGCAGATTTAGAATGCAGCAGATTTACAGCTTTTTCAACTTTAGATACAACAGCTTTATAGCTTTTGCAGCTTTAGATACAGCAACTTTATAGCTTCTGCAGCTTCAGAATGCAGCAGATTTATAGCTTTTGCAGCTTTAGAATACAGCAGTTTTATAGCTTCTGCAGCTTTATTGTTATGCATAAGAATTTAACCGGGAATTCTGTATAAAAAATAAATATATGAAAAAGTGGCGTTTAGCCTTTCCTGATATTTATTATTAATCATCTTTCATATGATTTTTCTCGTTGAAATTATTGTATAGCTTGCACCAATTTATCTAAAACTCTAATAAGAATCTTTTACTCTTGGCAAAGTCTTCTGATTAAGTCAAAGGAGAAATTTCTATAAACTCATATTGCTGATCAATATTCTAATTTTACGGCTACTGAAATCTTTCTGAAACTAATATGGATGCGAGGAACTAGAATCATGAAAAATCGTTGCAAAGAATTAGCAGCTGCAAAAAAGGCTTTCATCAGTACCCAAACATTTTCTAATGAATGTAATATCCGACTTCTGTTTAAAAGAAAAACTTTGAGAAAGAAGCATCTCATTTAAATGTCTTGGAACTATGATAAATTTTGTGGATGGAATGTCATATGTTTTTAATGAAAATCGATGCATTGCTTTGATCTACGAAAACAATTGCGATCCCCCCCCCCAGTCATAGGTATAAAAGTTTTCTTAAATTGTCCATCCAGATTGTTTTTGAAAGGAAAAATCGAAGAGAGGAGTCGCCGCTTTTATTGCGAATGTTTTTAGATTAATGGAATAAGTCTATTTAAATGGTATTAAAATTGATTTTATAATTGGTTTGTATTGAAATACATTAACTAATAAATACAAATTAATTTAATCAGTTCAAATAAGTATATGTTTAGTATATAATTTATCACTAAACAAAACTTTAATTCTTCCTTATTACTAGAATGTTATGTTTTACCAGATTCCACTTTTTAAGAAATTTGGTAAAATATTTTACAAGTTGACATCATTCAATACTATTTTATTTATCATATACCACAAATAAATTTTATTATTATGTACTACACATATTAATGCCTTTTAAAACATGTTATTACTAGCACAAATACCAGGCGTTGCGCAGGATTTCATATGCAAACTTCAGGCTGAAGTTATTGCAGCAAATTTCTATTGTGGAAAACTACACTCTATAACAAAAAAATCGACGCTCCAGGAAGGAATTGTCCGATTGTGATAAAAATTGGTGAATGTGAAGAACACATATAGAAAAAGAAACAATTAAGATTTCAGAACAATTTAATGATTTAGAGTTTGACCGTATACAAAGAGAAGAAATCAATAAGGCGTTGGTCCACCTCTGGCCTGGATGCAAGATGTCTCCCGGCGTGGCATAGACTGATTAAAATCACGGATGGTGTTATGCGGAATGTTTTGCCAAATTGTCTCCAACTATCGGGCTAAATCGTCAACATTCCGGTATTGTTGCAATCGCCTTCCCATAACGTCCCAAATGTGTTCTATGGGAGAGAGATCAAGAGACCTAGCTGGCCAAGGAAGTGTTGGGGAAGCTTGAAGACAATTTATAGCAACACGTGTCGTGTGCGGCCGGGCATTATCTTGTTGAAAAGTAAGTCCGGGGTGTCGCAAAAGGAACGGTAACACAACCGGCCGTAGAATGTTGTCTGCGTATCGCTGTGCTGTCAGTGTGACAGAAATGACTACCAAAAACGTAAGATATCGGCAGTCGAAATGCTACAGAAATTATGACCACAGATTCGGAATCGCTCCTTATAATACACCTGGGGAATGCGCAGTTTCGATGCTCTGAAGCTTCCATTATTTATACATTGGACACCAAATTTTATTTATTTGCATGTTCGCTTAAAATGAGTTTGCATTCGAAATTTCATTATAATCGGACAACTCCTTCTTGGTGCGTCGATATATTTTCTAAAATGGATAACTGATGTAAGTGTCAAAAATTGAGTTGGATGATAAAAAAAAATCGGCGGTGGCTCCAGTCTGATGGAGCCGAAATAGTTTTAAATGAAGAATGTTTTGTAGAATGAATCTCCAGTAAAAATTAGCGAGTTTATGTATTTTTTCAAACTCATTTCTTTCGTTTATAGGCTTTAGAAGCGCTACAAGTCATTTGCTAACTATTTATAGCTAGCTAACTCTTTTAGTTTTCGTCCAATTTCAGCTGGATATTCCGACCACAGACTTCGTGTCAAAATGTCAAATTATTTTCCCAACTTGCCTTTCGGTACATACATTAAAATTAAACAATGTATCTGACGAGATTTTGCATTCAAGTTAATCTATACACTTGGCTGGCTGCACATAAATACGTAATTGAATACGTATATTTTCATTTATTCTGTTCAAACCTCACCAATCATTAACCATCTTTAGAATCCCCAGGTCCATTTAACATCCTAATTTTTTAAACAAAATAAAATATCTCATGCTTATGCACCTCTATTTCACCAAGGAGCAAGTAAACAGATTGAGACACAACACTCATGCCATTTTCAATGTTACAGCTTTCTCACCCATTATAAAAATTAGAATAAAGTACTAAAATATCAAAATTATACTCTTGTAGAGATTTCGAGAAGACACGAATTACTGTTTATTGTTTATAGTTATCAATTTGCGTTTTTAATATATAAGCATTACAAACTTGACAACAGGAAATTTTTCAATCTTTTACTTGGAAAGGCGATTATTTAAAAAACTTTGGTTAAAAATAAATATAGATTTAGAAACTAAATTTCCTAACGCATATTTTTGTCGTTTACTATTTTATTTTATAGTTTCGAAGTAATTTCGAGTGAAAGTGCGATGAGAAATCACTCGAATAGTTTAACGTTTTCTTTTAAAATAATTTTTAAAATATTAAAATTATTTTTATATATTCATAAGTTGGGCCTTATTTTCAACAAAACAAGAAACATCATTTACATTTTTATCTATTAGGCTCGGAGGTATATGCTTTTAAAGTATTTACAATTTTCGTAACGCTTGCATTTTTTGTATGCATTTTTCATAACGATTTCCTCCATAGAAATCCCAAGCATAGATGTTATTCACATCAAAATCGGTCTTTAATCAAAATCCAAAATTTTTTATAGTTAATTGTGGTTCAACTGGACTTTTTCATACCAGATTTCAATTTTTTTTTATTACTACCGTGTAACTTTTATTACTGACTATAGCATGTTACCCTTCACTTTAAAGGGTTTGAAAAAAATTTTCGACTGATGCCATGCTTGACATTGTACCTCCAGGATGGGGTGGTAATACCCCCAAGGGAGGACTAATGACGTCAACTCGACTTTCTCATAACAGATTTCAATTTTTTTATTACTATAGCGTGACTTTTATTACTGGCTACAGCATGTTACCCTTCACTTTAAAGGGTTTGAAAAAAATTTTCGACTGATGCCATGCTTGACATTGTACCTCCAGGATGGGGTGGTAATACCCCCAAGGGAGGACTAATGACGTCAACTCGACTTTCTCATAACAGATTTCAATTTTTTTATTACTATAGCGTGACTTTTATTACCGGCTACAGCATGTTACCCTTCACTTTAAAGGGTTTGAAAAAAAAATTTCGACTGATACCATACTTGACATTGTACCTTCAGGAGGGGCGGTAATACCCCCAATGGAGGACTAATGACGTCAACTCGACCTTCTCATACCAGATTTCAATTACTATAGCGATTTTTTTTATTACTATAGCGTGACTTTTTATTACTGACTACAGCATGTTACCCTTCACTTTAAAGGGTTTGAAAAAAAAATTTCGACTGATACCATACTTGACATTGTACCTTCAGGAGGGGCGGTAACACCCCCAAGGGAGGACTAATGACGTCACGAACAAAATAAAATTCTATCGCGGCCATTTTTCGCAACAAGGATTGATCATCGAGCCGTAAATAAACCCCTTTATGCATGAGTTTTATGCATGAGTACGTTAAACCCTTTTATGCATGAGTATCTCAGATTTTGTCATATATTGCCATATTTAAAAAATATAAAATTTCGATTAAAATTAGTTTCCGCTCGAATTTAAAAACATTCTATATAGTTCTAGTTTTTTGATAACAAAACCGGATATAAAGTTTCCTGCAAACCCATTAATATTTGTGGCTGCTATCGTGTAGTCAAGAAATCGACCATAGACATCAGCCAGACAGACAAACATCACTCCAAAAGGAGTCAAAATGTATTCAGGTCTTAAAACATATATTAGCATCAACATCTACACCTCATATAGTGTCTACACCTCATAGCTATAGTGTCTACACCTCAAGCACATACACACATGAAAACATACAAACTGACATTTTTCTTTGAATATTGGGAGTATGTTTAAGAGGTATTAAAGATATTTTTTCTTCAAAATATTTGTGGTTTTAAATTAAAAAAAAAATCCCTACATTAATAAATATTTTTACTTTCCTTATATACAATAATGTATAAGGAAAGTATTGTGACGGGGTCGAAAATTTGAATTCGAGTTTCGATAGGAGCGCACGTTTCAAGCATTCCTGATCACGAATCGAACATTTTTGAGGTGATGTGTGTGTGTGTGTCAGTGAGTCTGTGGAGACGATAACTGACGAACGAATGGACCGATTCGAACGAAATTTGGTACAAAAATTACAATCCGTGAATACTGGAAACATAATGATTTTATACGCAATCGAATTTTTAGAAGCCCCCCTATATTTTCGAGTGAAATTTGAAAAAAATCATCAAAAAATAAAAATCTGTAATAAAGTTACGCAAATAGACATTTCTTATGTAATTTTTCATTAAAAAATGATTAGAACACTAGCGTGAAGAACACTAGCGTTTTAGAACACTAGCGTGAACCGTTCTCGAGATATTGCACATTTTAAAAAAAAAATTATATAAAAAAAAAAAAAAATTCCTATTGAGAAACATGTTCACTTTTCATATGTAATACCATGTGATAAATTTGGTGACATCATTCTCGTGGATCTAGCTCGTTCTATTCATGAAAAAATATATTTTGAGTAATACTTTTGTATTTGAACGCCAATAGTTATTTATCTGCTATAAGAATAAATTATTTCTCCGTTCATAACGCTTGGCGATATTTTTAATTGTTGCCAAATCAAAGAAAATCTCGCCAAATTGATAAAAATGATGCTAAATCTATGAAAATAACTGCTATTTGTCGAAAATATAATATCTTGAAAAAAATATAAGTATCTACTATAAGAATAACCTATTTTGCTTTTAATGTAAGAGTAGTAAATACATTGCATTATATAAGGAAAGTCAAGTACTGCCCACATCAAATTTTTTGCAGTGTAATGCAGAAATAAAAATATTTGTTAATTTTTAGGGAAAATCTTTTTTGAAGTCGCATTAGAATTTTGGTGATGAAAATTTTGCCATATTGTTTTTACTAAATTTTTTTGAAGCAACTATTTCTTAGGATTTGTTAGAGATGGAGATTTAAAAATAATTGATATAGATTGAGCACACATTCTGGAAAATGTGAGTTATCCAAGGATTTGCATTTCCGGTTAAAAAAAGTTATTTTACATGAAACATCTATGTCTCGAGATTGACTATAGAGAGTTTAGATGACTGTGTATAGATTCAAACACAGACTCCAGAGGGGTAGGTGATTTAAACTTCCGGTTCTGGATATATCACTGCCTGTTTTCAGGAAATGCGTTTCACGGTACGAAATAAGTGTGAAAAAGAGAATATAAAATGCTTAATAGTGTTATGATACATCATTTCAAACGGATCCCAGGATACAAAAATAAGTCCGAATTTCTGAAAAACTTATGCTTTTATTTAAAAGCACAAGTAAGCATAAACAGGAACAATACACAGTTATTAACATAGATAACTGTGGCGTTGGTTTGGTGAAACCACAGATAAGAAGCAAATTAGAATTTTAAACAATATTTATTGAATCAGAAAATAACAGAAAATGTTAGACCAGTGATCAAAGTAGTGAAATAATACATTTCAAAACAAATTATCAATAACACAGAATCGCTTTCCGTAGGGTGACTATTAAAAACACCACTGGAGGTATAAAAACAGAGAGAATATACATACACATTTCCTAACACCTGATAAACACAAGTAATCTTCATAATACACTTAAATTATATATGACATTTTAAAGATATAATTTCGTTCTTAAGGCAATTATCAATATTTCAAAATTATTGATCGGGTTGGCATTTATCAACACTACACGTCATCAGGAAGGAAAATGAATATAAACAAATTTACCTCCTTCTCTTTATAACATGTATAAACTTAACATTCCTGGTCTATGGAAAGGAAAACGGGATGGATTTCCGGATCTTTAAACAGCACAGTTCATGACGAGCGAAATCGTGAAATTGGATACGTAAACAACACATTGGTAGAATCCGGTATCTTGGCTGGTCACAAGGGATGTTTTACACGTTGGTAACGGAGTTTTTCGGCAAAACATGTACTCATAAAATAACAGAACTCGGCTGTGTTCTTCCAGAACACCCATCGGCATTCTCGAACTTAACTGAATGGAAACCAGCGGAATTCCTCCACAACTCGAAGTTAATCCGTTCAGAAATCAAAAGTCACGAAAAGGGTCAGGCACGACAATCACTGTATTCAAGCTGCACTTTGCTTTTAATTGCGTTTCAAGGCCGACCCATGGAAATAACTCTTTATTCCATCAGAACATAATTCCATTTCTTCAAAACAAAACAGTTGCATTTCGACAAGGAAATCGTATCTTCGCCTGAGTCATAGCGGCCCGAAACAAATCCTTCTTCTTAATACATTGTACTCATAGAATTATAATCCATATATATCCGATTCCAATTCATTTCATTCCAAAATTCGTGAGCTGATGCGAATCCAAACACACGCTATCTATGTCGCTCCTTCCATCATCCTCTCTACCGCCAAATCAGTTTTCAAAAAGCCGCGCGTGCGCAAAACCGGCAAGTTAAAACCTAGCGACTGAAAAGAGAAATACAAAAATATTTTATTAATTTTATTCTGGAACATAAACAAATTCGCAATTTAAATTTAGCTTCCGTTAAACGTCAACGGAGTGAAAAACAATCGAAAATACATTTACATGGCACAATTAATACATTTTCTCAAATAGAAATAAAACAATCCTTTAATTTAAATACAATTACGGCACAGGGTGGTGAAAACCTTATCACATAACTCACAAGATCACAAAACAACTGCTAGCTGCAGTAAATCAGCAATTAAAAAATTCAACAAACTCATAAACCAGACGAATCTATTCTCATAACATTGACGTATCTCACAATTCAATTCGACTCGTATTACGTCAACTTTGCCCAACTGAACAATGGTTTCTTATATATACTCCAAAGAAATCTCCAGTAAAAGGTAGTATTTTCGAAAGTAATTGATCTTTCGAGGAAATTCCAGGATCTTCGGAAAAAGTCCTATGGGAAAAAGTCCTGTGAAGAAAGGGTTGCCAGGATCAGGCAACCCTATCTTCATAGAATAGCGATGATTGCTTGTAAAAGCATTTTCTCCTGTTTGACAGAAGACATGCCATGAAGCATTTTGTGCATTTATAACAATATTTTCGCCAAAAATGTGTGTAAAAAATTATTCGCCAAAAATGTCGTTTACACACCATTTGTCACTATATACTCCTTCATAAATCTCTTGTCACCTTTTTATGCGTTGTTTTGAAATACAAATAGTGCAATCTAGTGTTAATTTCTTTAAACTCATACTTCATTAATTCTCTGATAAGTTTAATCAATGCTTTAACTATACGTCTACTGTAACCTTTAGATACACCAACGCAGTCACGAAAATTCATCTGAGTGAAAAACCGTTTAGCCGTTGTCAGTCTTATTAAATTTAATTTAGCACTTAATTTTGCAGCAAATAAATGCTTCATGAAAGTCGTTTCAGCTTAAATTCTTGAGAAATTTAGCGAGCTTTGATGATCGTAATTTTTTCCACCGAAAATCGATGCTTTTAAACGATTGATAAAACATTGTGGTTTCTTTGTGAGACGTGTATCTCAAAGTGGTATTAAATTGCCTTTCTAAATTGATTTTAGGTGAAAAGAAAATACTGAATGTTACCAAACTCTTGAAATGTTTGTTTATAGAATAGTACTGTTAAGGCACCTATATCTGCAGATTATTGTAAATGAAGCATAACCAGAATGTTATATAAAAGAACTTAATTAGAAGGACTGTGATTGACAATTGAACTAATTCGCGAACTATATTGCTGTTTATTTTTATGTTAAAATTCTCGAAGTAATCTTAAATGAACTGTCTAAATTGATTTTACAAGCTGAAAAAAGAATGCATTAAAGTAAATGTTTGCCATGACCAATAAATGCTGGTTACAAAAATCATCCTAGTTCTGATGAGTAGCCAAATTACAAATAAAGGGAATTTTTTTCCCCTACATACATGGAATAATGTATAGGGAATGTATTATGATGGGGTCGAAAATTCGAATAGAAGTTAGTTACGTAGAAGTTAATTACATGATGATAAAAACTTTTTTTAAGGGAAAAAACTATCTCACTTTTTTCTATCTTTGCGCACTATTGATTTTTTTTATTAACAACAGGGATGTAGACAGGGAACAGCTGACTGGAGTTAGGGCAAACCCCAAAAATTCTTCAACTCCCTAGACACACACACACTATATGTATGTGTATATATATATATATATATACTCTCGCTAAAAGTGAAATGTGAAATTGCAATACTATGAAGCAATGCATTTAGTCATGTGAAAATCACAGTACCGATAGAAAAGAAAGTCATGTGCAAATGATTAAAAGAGCAAACAAATATTTGCAAAATATACATGTTTATTCAGTAAAGAATGTGGCTAAATGGCGCTAAACGGCGAGGTATACTATCGATGAGGCTATTAATGGTTGCCTGAGATAATTTCTGCCAAGAAGAGTTCACTGCGGCACTCAGTTCGTTTGAGGTATGTATAGGGGGTCCCCGCTACACCTGACGTACGATGAGGGTCCACACGTGTCAAATGGGAGAGAGGTCCGGTGAGGCTGCCGGCCAGGAAACGATGTGAATTCCGTTTAGACTGTTGGGAGTTCGCCGAGCGGTGTGTCATTGTTTTGCTGGAACACCATGCTGGGGACTGCCTGCACCAGTGGCCAAACCACAGGCATCACAACATGCGTGAGTACCAGTCCGCTGTCAGATTACCTGCAATGTGCACAAGAGCTGTCTGCTGATCGAATATGATACTGCCCCAAACCATGATGCCCGGTGTGGGGCCGGTGTAACTCTGTGATATGAGCTGGAAAGTGGCGTTCCCCAGGAAGCCGCCACACCCGTCCAAGGATGTCATTCCTGCACATGCATAAGCGAGATTCATCCGTAAACAATACCCGAAGTCATTCATTGGTACAGTTGCAATGACGGCGACACCACGCCTGATGTGCATCTCTGTATCGAGGGTTTAATGGCACCCCAATGACTGACTGCATTGCTCGCAGCATATATATATATATATATATATATAGTATTGTGACGGGATTAAAAGTTCGAATTATAATAGTTTTTGACGGAAGAGCACGTTACATGGTTACATGCATCCCTAAACTGAGGATGTGTATTTATGTTAGTGGTTAGTGTGGATGCTAGTCTTTGTTCATGCTAGTGTTGTTGTTGTTCAGACCCGGACCATGCGACCTACCAGAAAGGAGTAAGGTAACTGTTTGGACAGCCGGGAAGAGCCACCCAGTTTAGACAGGAATCCAGTGGGGGAGGCATCCACAGGGACCGTACCTTCCTTCCCCTACCACCAATCTCTCTGAAGGACTTACGGACCCACATGTTTAAAATGATCGCACTCCGCGTGATCACGGCGGCAGTTTTGGCATTGGAGGGAATCGAACCGGGGCCTACCGAGTGCAATTCCAGCGCGCTAACCACTGGGCTACCGCGCCCGATACATGCTAGTGTGTATGTCTATGTTGGTATGTATGTTAGTGTATATGTGTGTGTGTGTGTGTGTGTGTGTGTCTTAGTGTGTATGTTAGTCTTTGTGTATGCTAGTGTATATGTCAGTGACTCTGTGGACACAATATCTTCCAATTAAGTGTTTTGATAAAAAATGGGTGCGATTATTAGAACCAGTAAATTCTATTGATTTTAACAGCAATCGGTTGTGCAAAAGACCTCCCCCCTTCCCTCTCCAATTTTAATTGGATTTTTGAAAAATATATTTAGAAATCAGGACTTTCAGTAATGATATATAAATAATTATTTTTAACGTATTTTGCTAGAGCACTAGTTTGAACTGACTTTAAAACGCTAGTACGAATCATTTTCGTGATATTCTATGATTTACAAACACAATTTTGAAAATATATTTTAAAAATCATATTTAATGCTGTTAAATAAATAACCATTCTATACTTAATTTTCAAATAAATTAATAAAAAGAAAAACTTTATTCAATATTATACAGCTAACATCATTTTAGCGGATCTAATTCATTTCATTCACAAGAAAAAAAAATACATTTTGTAATAGTCTTTCATTCTGACTACAAATAATCTGACTATAGTTATTTATTTCACGAAATATTCATTAAATATCCATTGCATATATATGAGAATTTTGCATATAAATATGAATCAATTGTTTTGTTTGACTGGTAATTTGCCAAAAAAGCGCAATTACAATTTTCTCAGTGTGCATTCAATGCCAAAAACATCGTTTTGTGTAAGTTGGTTATCATTTTTTCGCTGTGGAAGAAGTATAATCTTTTCATTATGTTGTCAAAGTCATTATTGTGAAAGTTGTGAAAGTTTATATCATGTTGTAAAAGTCTACTTTCTGCTGTTACAACGACTTAATTTGCTTTTAACAGAGAAAGAAGGTATATCTCCAAACTTATATTACAGATCGATATTTTACTAATCAAGCGTTACAGCGGCGCTCAGACACACGATGCGTAGATTCATCAGGTGAAAAATCGTTTGGTTGCCATGAATGCCAGACATATTCTAATGAATTTAACATCCTGATTCTGTCCCCTAAAAAACTCGAGAAGTGTTTTTCTCAAAGTTTAACGAGTTTTCAGACTTGCATATATTCTAATGAAAATCGATGTTCGCAAAAGATCCACTGAAGCAATTACTATGTTTTCTTAAACGTTGGATCCGAAAATGTTCTTAGATTTCTTTTCTAAATTGCTTCTAGAAGTAAAATGCGAAGGTCTGATTTCTCGCTATTGAAATGTGTGTTTATAGGACAATGCAGTTATTCTGATGGAATGGTATGAAGGAAAATGTTATTACTTTCCCTATATGCATATGTGACGGGCGTGACTCCACCTTAATTAGTTGCCTCGCCACAATGTTGAATTAGACAATCTTGTCTGTTAATGAAGGTTGCTGGACGAAACTCCACTGCTATCAGAAGTGTGCTTTCGCAAAAACGACCGAAAACATTGTAAGAAACTTAACATTTTATGTACAAAACACAAAACGATTAAAACCATGCACGTGCTCATCCAAAATAATATGAGCCTATGGCTACGAAATACGAGTAACATGGTACACGGCAAGACGTTTTTACCAATTAGCCAGGTGCGTGTTGTTGTTGTTGAGACCCAGACCTTCCAACCTACCAGAAAGGTGTAAGGTAACTGATAGCCAGGTGCGTGTGTACATTTTTTAACAGGAAAAGCAGAGATCGGCGTGAGCAAACACTTTTAAATACCTTCATGTGTCTGACGTCACCAAGCAAGTGATTTGTCAACAGGCACAACTCATACATTATGCAAATCTAAAAGCAAATTGTTATACAAGGAAAATAAAGTTTGAAAGCGCAAAAATAAAGTTAAAAAATGTGTAAAAGTCAAATGTATTTGAGTTGCAACATATAGTATAAGGTATAAGGAAGGTATAGGTATTGAGTTGCAACATATAGTATAAGGTATAGGGAAGGTATAGGTATTGAGTTGCAACATATAGTATAAGGTATAGGGAAGGTATAGGTATTGAGTTGCAACATATAGTATAAGGTATAGGGAAGGTATAGGTATTGAGTTGCAACATATAGTATAAGGTATAGGGAAGGTATAGGTATTGAGTTGCAACATATAGTATAAGGTATAGGGAAGGTATAGGTATTGAGTTGCAACATATAATATAAGGTATAGGGAAGGTATAGGTATTGAGTTGCAACATGTATAAGGTATAGGGAAAGTATTGTGACGGGATCGAAAATTCGAATTCGAGTTTTTGACGGAAGAACATGTTTCAAACATCTCTGAACTCAAATCGAACGTTTTTAAAGGCGGAGGGGTTGTAAAATCTGAGATATGTGAAAAAATGAAAAATTCGCAATTATATTTGGTAATATACTACTACATCAAGCTCAATATGAGAGAAATAACACGGATGGGGCAAATTAATTAGAAAAAGAGACAGTGTAAGTTTAAAATGTGTGTGTGGTTTTTCTTCCAAAAATCAGGTGCGTCGGCTTTAATATAAAATTACAAAATTTTTGCAGTCACTGTACGGAATGAGGCAGGTAAAAAAATGATCAAATTTTTATTTTTTCTTAGATATGAAAAAGCAATGAATGAAAAAATAATTCGGAAAAATAATTCGAGATTCATCATTTGAAACTAAATGAGGGCAGATCACTGAAGATCAATATATTAAATATTTGACAGATCCCTCAGAACGCCTATATAAGTAGGCGAAGAGCTAATATTAGTAAGCGCTTAAATTAGAGTGCATATATTAGTAGGCGGAATGCCTATATTAGTTGAAGGGGCGCCTATATTAGTAGGTGCCTAATTAAAGCGTCTATATTAGAGAGCTTAATCCACTCTCGATCCGAAACTATACGACGACAGATCACTGAAGATATAGAAATTTAATATTCGACAGCTGCCTATATAAGTATTCGAGTGCCTATATAAGTAGGCGGAGTGGTTATATTAGTAGGTGCTTAAATTAAAGCGCCTTTATTAGTAGACGGAGCACTTTTATTAATATGTGCCTAAATTAGATAGTCTATATTAGAGAGTCTACACCATTCTAGCTCCGAAACTATACGACAACAGATCACTGAGATCAAGATATTAAATATTCGACAGTTGCTTTAGAGTGCCTATTAGGCGGAGCACTTATATTGGTAGCGCTTAAATTAGAGCGCATATATTAGTAGGCAGAGCGCCTGTATTAGTAGGCACCTAAATTAGAGCGTCTATATTAAAGTGTCTATATTAATAGGCACCTAAATTAGAGCATCTATATTAAAGTGTCTATATTAGTAGCCACCTGAATTAGAGCGTCTATATTAAAGCGCCTATATTAAAGCGTCTATTCCACTCTGGCTTCAAAACTATACGACGATAGATCAATGAAGATTAAGATATTAAATATTCGACAGTTGCTTCAGGAGGCCTATATAAGCAGGTGGAGCGCTTATATTAGTAGGCGCTTAAATTAGAGCGCCTATATTAGTAGGTACTTAAATTAGAGCGCCTATATTAGTAGACTCTTAAATTAAAGCGCCTATATTAGTAGACGAAGCGCTTATATTAATAAACAGAGCGCTATATATTAAAATGCGCCTAAATTAGAGAATCTACAATAGAGGGCCTCGGCCTGTATTAGATCTCCTATTTGAAACTATACAACTACACAAAATATCAAGATATTATATATTCGACACCTGCTCCAGAGCACGTACATAAGAGAGCGAAGCGCTTATATTATTAAGCAGAGAGTCTAAATTAGAACGTCTATATTAGTAGGCGGAGCGCTTAAATTAGAGCGCTTATATTAGTAGTGCGGAGCGCAGCCTAGATTAGTAATCACCTAAATTAGAGCGTCTTTAAAAGAGCTCCTATATTAGAGCGTCTTTAATTGAGAGCCTATATTAGAGCTTCTTTAATAGAACGCCTATATTAGAGCGTCTTTAATAGAACGCCTATATTAGAGCGTCTATTTCACTCTATCTCCCAAGCTATACTATGACAGATCACTGAAGCTCAAGATATTAAATATTCAACAGCTGCTTCAGAGCGCCTATATTAGCAGGCGGAACGCTTATATTAGTAGATAGAGTCCATATATTAGTAGGCGCCTTAATAAGAGCGTTTGTATTAGAGCGCTTAATCCACTCTAGCTCCAAAACTACACGACGACAGATCACTGAAGATCAAGGTATTAAATATTCGATAACTGCTTCATTGAAGAATCACTTCTATTATCAAGCCTATATAGCATTCTGTGCGAAACAATATCTGTGCTTGTTCATTTTAACGAATGAAATCGAATTTCGCGGAGCACTCTAAAATTCTTGCACGCCGTTTCTGATCATCGAAGTTCGGATTGCTCCGCTAGATGAGGCAATTTCCAATGCGCATATTAATTTATTAGACCATAAACCATTGTGATTAGGGAGTAATTATACACACCTACGGAATGGATCGATTAAAAGCGCTTGTGAACTTACCGTAAACGGTCTGTCATTTAATTGCTAACTTCATTAAGTTTTCCACTTTAATGTTCATTTAGCGTTTGATTAGAGATTCATTTTAAATCTGATATGGTGTTCTGAGGCTAGAAATATTTAAATATTATATTCATTATGAAACTATTGTCTATCCAGTTGAAATAGCGATGAAGTTTTTAGCGTGGTATATCTTATAATAGCTATTTAACCCGTGCTCTGCGTCTTCTCAAAGGCTATTGTCGCTAAATATGTGACACAAAAACATTTAGTAAAAGTTCTGAATACGGAGAACCGTTTCATATTTCAGCATAATTAAGTGGAGAGTATCTCAGCCGGACTTTTTCCTAACAAAATGCATTTTTAAGCAAATTGTGATTTTATTTTTAATTTTACAAGAAATTTTTTGAAAAATCTGTATCATTATTCCAGATGATCACAATTATAGCATGTCACCCTTCACTTTAAAAGGCTGTAAAATACCTTTCGATTGATACTAAGCTTGATATTGTACCCTTAAGATAGATACCAAGTTTGACATTAACAAGGATGCTAATGTACCTCGGAGGGGGGACTTTCCCCCTCCCAATAGTACTTACTGTGTCACATACACAAAAATATGATGTGGGCAGCACATGACTTTCCTTATATAATGCAGTGAATTTACTACTTTTACAGTAAAAAAAATCGGTTGTTCTTATAATAGATACTTATATTCTTTCCAAGATACTGAATTTTCGTGAATGAATAGTCATTTTCATTGATTTAGCGTCATTTTTATCCATATGGCTAAATTTTTGTTAATTTGGTAACATTTTAAAAAGTCGCCAAGTTGGCGACAATCCGTCAAATTCGTCGCCAAAATCTCGCCAAGTGTTATGGACGGAGAAATAAATTATTCTTATAACAGACAAATAAATGATTATTGGCATTTTTTCTCATGAATGGAACGAGCTAGATCCACGAAAATGATGTTACCAAATTTATCGCATGATATTACATATGAAAAATGAACATGTTTTTCAAACGTTAATATATTTTTTTCTATTTATGGGATTTTTTTGATAAATTTATTTGAAAAATGTGAAATATCTCGAGAACGGTTCTTGCTAGCGTTCTAAAGTTTATGTCAATCGTTTTCTAAGGAAAAATTACATAAGAAATGTCTATTTGCGTAACTTTATTAAAGGTTTTTATTTTTTTGATGATTTTTTCGAAATTTTACTCGAAAATTTAAGGGGGTTCTGAACATTCGATTGCGTTTAAAAACAATAGGCTTCCAGTACTCATGGATTGTGATTTTTGTACCAAATTTGATTCGAATCGCTCCATTCATTCGTGAGATATCGTCTCCACAGACTCACTGACACACACACACACACACACACACACAGACAGACATCACCCCAAAAATGCTTGATTCGTGATCAGGGATACTCGAACCGTGCTCTCCCGTCGAAAACTCGAATTCGAATTTTCGACCCCGTCACAATACTTTCCTTATACATTATCTATATAAGGAAAGTAAAAATTGGGTTCTAATTAAAATCTAGTCGTCCGTCCGTCTGTCTTTCAAAAGTCTGTCTTCATATCTTTTTATCTGTTTCCTCACTCTGAGTGTGACTCAATCATTATAAAAACCTCCAACCAAATCGAAGGCAATTGTTATTTAAATTTCCAAACTGACGTGACCCAAGCGTTTACTTAGCCTGTCTTCTATAAATGCAATCCAAATTTCGATAGCGTGACCTGATGGTTGTTTATGTCTCCAAAATTATGGATGCTGTCGTGAAATAGGAGTAACTGCCTCATGGTGGAGCGTACCAAAATGTGTCGTAATAAATTACATTTATAAATATTATTTTAGACTAAAATGTGGCGCAAAAAATTAATTGAAATATTTAGAACAATATTTTTGTACGTATAGTGATAATTGCGTGCATTGCATTTGTTTCAAGAATAACCCAAATATTTGTAAATCTATGGAATCTTTACAAATTAACGAATTAAAAGAACAAACAGTTTAATTTGCAGTCAATGATAACAGAATGAAAAATTAATTTTTGAGTTTTTTTATCGTCTGTCGCATATATTGCTGCCATATTTTGCATGCACTTTTTTCAACAGAAAATTTTTAATTATGTGTTTTCTACTGAGTGGCAATATTAGGTTTTATTTACTACTAGCAACAGCTTTGTGTGGAATATTCTATGTATAAAATGTTACTATAATTGTAACATTATTATTATAAACCCGCAGAGCCCGTCCGGTATTGCTTGCTCTTGTTTGCTCTCGGTAAAACGGAGATCATACTTGTTCAAATTTGTAATTGCGATAAACAATACAATAGCTTCGGCAGTTGAGCATGAAAATTCTTTTAAACTTCAAAAAGTGATATTACATTAAACAGGTCCATTTTCCTCAAGAAAAATGATGTCTCTCAACGATGTATCGAAGTTTTTAAAATCTACTATGAAAGTTTGCATACGTTTGATTGAATGGGAAGTATTTATTTTCGTTGGAAATCAGTAATGCGCGGTTGTGTGATAGGGGTTCTGACCAATTTGGATGGATGGAGTACACCACGGCCATGGCAGACAAAACAGGAACAGGCGGATATCAACTCCCGTCGGCCACTCACTTCGACTGTGTAGAATTTTATGAAAAGTTATTAGCTTTCATTGGAAATAACTTTTCACAACCTAACTTTTCAATTTTCCACAATTTAACTTTTCAATTTATGCGTATTATTAAAAAAAACGGGTTTTTGCATTGAATTCAGCAACAGTGAGTTGACGGGCATTAGTTTTGCCGCTCGTGAAACGGCTCAGCATTTTCTCACAAAAATAGCAAAAAAAATCTAATGTGGGCAACTTTCCTTATATAATGACTTTCCTTATATAATGTGATGATGTTACTACTTTTACGGAAAAACAAGAAATATCAATCATGCTTAAAGCATTGATTATGAAATACTTTCCAACTTCAATGCAATTTTATTTAAACAAGTCTAAAATGCAATATATTCCTCGGTAATATTTTGAAACTTATCACAATACTGCATTAATTTTGTGGGACGTGGTTTTTAAACAATGTAAGATTTAGGTTATATTAATATAATTTATTTATATTAATTGTTTATTATAACATTGCCGTAAATTCATATATAGTGGAATTAACATTTAAACGTACATCGCTCGTTGTTGTGCCGCAATAACCCTCCAATTATTTTTACCTTTTGTGTAAGTCCTGAAAAGAATTATTAATTAATATTAAAAGGATTAGACTATTTAAAACTTAAACAATATCCTTTATTAACAACATCAATTTATCACTAACAACAATTTATCATAATTATCAACTGTCATTTAATTACTCTAATTATGGGGGATATGTGACCAGTTAGTTAGATTTCTAAATTGTATAGGACCGGGGAAATGAGCACATACCTTACAGTTTAGACTTGGGCTCATCCTCTCGCTTGCATCGGTCTTAGTGCTGACCGTACTGCCATAACTCTATGGTGTGTGGCTCCAACTCGTACTTTTCACTTCGACTGATACTTATATCTGCATCTGCTAGGTCATGGTCGCTTCGCTCCTTTTGTCAAACTCTGTTCACCAACACTTCGTATCAAAGTTACTTCTACCACCACATTCTGTATCCGAGTTCGTTCTCTTGTATCGAAGTGTCTTGGTTCCTTCGGCGGGGGGGGGGGGGGAGGTAGCTCCACCCTTCTTCTCCTTGCTGCTCATTGGTTCTTCTGAACCCAATGGCATCACTTGACATTTATCAAGGCCCCTTTCAGCCCCCTTTGGCATGGGACACTCAAATTTATTGTATTTGACCTAAAAGTTCCAGTTGTTGTAAACACCGGCGCCAGCCAGACTCGATCTTTGTTAGCCGTTCTATGTACCATGAATACAGCAATAAACATGCCTCATGTGAGGACATATTCTGGCCTCACATATCTCCCCACAAACAGAAAAAAAAAAGAACAAAAAAAAATTTTAAACCATCAGAGTTCGAAACAAAAGTTCGATGCACTTGCAACTCTGTAATTGGCATTTTTCACTTTCTTTTGGACAACGTCCGTCCTGAAAAGTTCAACAGTCTTGCTGTAACAGAAAAGTTTTTTGCACACATAATATACACAAAATAAACCTAAGTTACGTACTCATGAACTTTACCAGGTCCAGCTTTCAATTGAAGCTAAATTAAATTTTGAGTATTTAAAAGACTTTTAAACATATGCACATTCACTTTGAAATGTCACACACTACTATCTTTTATATTTTTAACATCATTACACATTTTTTTTTTTTATTACACATTAATATTTTTTGAACACAATTCTTTACATACTTTATCAAATATTTTTTTTAATTGATAACTTCATCACATATATAACATTTTTGCTGAACCTTGATACTGGTACATACTTATTAATACAATCACATATATATATTTTTTTTACATTGGTCATTAAAATATAGTTTTCACAGAAGTCAGTAACTTTAACTTTCCTCTGGGAATGACACATTTAGACATTTTCCTTTAAAAGGCCATCTTGTCCCAGAATGTAAACAAACAACAACAACCCCTGACGACAGTTACTGATTGATTACTTTGAAAAGGTCATTAGAAGAACCCCTTCTTAAAAGACTCCCTTCTCCATCGAGAGTGCGATACCGGAAACTGCTTTCAACTACTCCTTGCGAACAACGTGGAAAACTGACCGGTTTGCAAAATAGACCCTCGACAATGATTCCTATCTATTTTAATCGTTTTTTGAACGGTGATTAGCAGTAACGCCCCAACTCAACTCCTCTTGCTATGACAAAGCAATGCAGTTTGAAGACGTTGAAATGGACAACGTGGTGCGCGACTTCAAGCGGGCTAACAGAAACAGCTTTTTACAGGCGCTTGTAACAAAGTATTGTACATATTTTCATTCACCACTCGACGTGTTCTATAAACGTCGACTTATTCTTTTTAAATATAAACCTGTTCATCAATTTAATTATATTATTTATTCCTATCTGCTATTGAACCATTATACTTGCATGCTGCAGATGGACTTGTACATCATTTGCCTTTTATAACTCTCTCTCTTTTTTTTTTTTAAACTGAACTTAAAAAAGCTCCCTTCTTTAAATATTATTTATTAGGTTCCTTTGAGGTGGCTTGTATTATTATCAAAATCATCTTAATGGTACCTTCCATATACTGACTTCATGTAAAATTTAACATTATATTATTGTATTATTTATTATTTAAATTTTACCTTTCCATTTGATGTTGATATTCTCTCTTATTTAATTTTGTTTTCTCTATGCCTTCCATTTCAATTTGAAATTAAAAAAAAAAAATTTTTGAAATTTTTTTTTTTTTTTTGAAATTTAAAATTATTTTAAATTTTGAAATTTAATTTTAAACTTTTAAAGTTTTTGATATAGTTTGTTTAAATTTCATTTATTTTAACTCCTTGCTTAATACTTTCATAACTTTTATATTTTATATAAAATTATTTTATCTTTTTAAACACACTCAAGACATTATTTTCTTGTCTACAAAACCCTTTATTTACCTAAATGAAATTTTTGACTTTATATTTTTAAGAATTGAAATCCTTTTCATTTATTATTTATCTATTTAACATCTTATGAATTGAAATCCTTTTTATTTACTTATCCCTTTTGAACGCGGATTTATTTACTCACCGTATAAATTTTTTTTTTTTTTTTACTCTATAAAATTTATCATATTTATGTATTTCAATTTATTTTAATCCTTATGACTTTGAATACCTGACATTTATAACCATCTATATGCGCGATTGTTTATCATTCTATCTCAGACATTATTATCTAATTATTTATTTTGACATTTTATTAACTAATTAATATTAAAAGGATTAGACTATTTAAAACTTAAACAATATCCTTTATTAACAACATCAATTTATCACTAACAACAATTTATCATAATTATCAACTGTCATTTAATTACTCTAATTATGGGGGATATGTGACCAGTTAGTTAGATTTCTAAATTGTATAGGACCGGGGAAATGAGCACATACCTTACAGTTTAGACTTGGGCTCATCCTCTCGCTTGCATCGGTCTTAGTGCTGACCGTACTGCCATAACTCTATGGTGTGTGGCTCCAACTCGTACTTTTCACTTCGACTGATACTTATATCTGCATCTGCTAGGTCATGGTCGCTTCGCTCCTTTTGTCAAACTCTTTTCACCAACACTTCGTAGGAAACTTCTCGCCACCACATTTCGTGTCAGACTTCTTCAACATTTCGTATCAAAGTTACTTCTACCACCACATTCTGTATCCGAGTTCGTTCTCTTGTATCGAAGTGTCTTGGTTCCTTCGGCGGGGGGGGGGGGGGGGGAGGTAGCTCCACCCTTCTTCTCCTTGCTGCTCATTGGTTCTTCTGAACCCAATGGCATCACTTGACATTTATCAAGGCCCCTTTCAGCCCCCTTTGGCATGGGACACTCAAATTTATTGTATTTGACCTAAAAGTTCCAGTTGTTGTAAACACCGGCGCCAGCCAGACTCGATCTTTGTTAGCCGTTCTATGTACCATAAATACAGCAATAAACATGCCTCATGTGAGGACATATTCTGGCCTCACAACTCGATCTTTGTTAGCCGTTCTATGTACCATAAATACAGCAATAAACATGCCTCATGTGAGGACATATTCTGGCCTCACAACTCGATCTTTGTTAGCCGTTCTATGTACCATAAATACAGCAATAAACATGCCTCATGTGAGGACATATTCTGGCCTCACAACTCGATCTTTGTTAGCCGTTCTATGTACCATAAATACAGCAATAAACATGCCTCATGTGAGGACATATTCTGGCCTCACAACTCGATCTTTGTTAGCCGTTCTATGTACCATAAATACAGCAATAAACATGCCTCATGTGAGGACATATTCTGGCCTCACAACTCGATCTTTGTTAGCCGTTCTATGTACCATAAATACAGCAATAAACATGCCTCATGTGAGGACATATTCTGGCCTCACAACTCGATCTTTGTTAGCCGTTCTATGTACCATAAATACAGCAATAAACATGCCTCATGTGAGGACATATTCTGGCCTCACAACTCGATCTTTGTTAGCCGTTCTATGTACCATAAATACAGCAATAAACATGCCTCATGTGAGGACATATTCTGGCCTCACAACTCGATCTTTGTTAGCCGTTCTATGTACCATAAATACAGCAATAAACATGCCTCATGTGAGGACATATTCTGGCCTCACAAATTTATTATATTTGAAAACTTAAACCTTCATCGAAAAAAATGAACTTCATTCAAATGACGGCACTGAAATATAAATTGCCTGGTTTAAACATCCCTAAAATGTTATACATTCCTCGGTAATAGTTTTAGAATTATCATAATACTACGATAATTTATTATATTTGAAAACTTCATCGAAAACAACTGAAATTAATTCAAATGACGTCATAGGAAAAATAACGCGCTTGGATCTCTCTATAAAAACAGGATTTCATTCATAACTTTCTCCCATTCATTTCATTCATCACAATACTATAATAATTTATTTTATTTAAACATTTTGTTTAAGACCATGGAGCTACAAAAAATAAAACTCTATGCTTGAAACTTCATCGAAAAAAATCGTCCTTCTCTTTATGAAATAAATTAATATTTCATTCATATCAGCCATGCAGACTCCATGGACTAAATTATTTTGTGTTAAAAAAATACAGGAATTCTAATACAACTCATTCTATATATTTTGCTGTTTACATTTTACATAGGTGAAAAATAGGTTTAGTTGTGGAAATAATCAAATTTAGATGAGCATTTAAACTCAAATATATTGTCATTGCGTTGTTTCAGTATGTAGATGCACAGAATTTAAGCAAAAATAAAGTAGTTTTAGGACGGATACAACACTCAATATGAATTAAAAAGAACTTTAAAAAATCACGATTATGAAACAAGATGGATGCCATATATCATGTTGAAGTGGGTCATGTGATCGTTTCATATCATGGTCACGTGATCGTTTCATATAAGATGTGTAATTACTATTTTAATTTTTATTTAAAAAATTACTGATTATATTTCGCTGAATTTTTTTTTATATATTTTATGGAACAATTTGAATATTACCTAAAATTTTCGAAGCAATTTGTGAATTTTAAATCCGCTTAAAAAAGTTTGAAAAATTAGGTCCTATAGGGCTCAATGTATTTCATTTTTTCGACCCGGGTTCAATCCAAAACTAATTGGGTGATATTATTCATTTATATTCCCATAGGTTCTACAGACCGTCTGAACAACATACTAAAATTTCATTTTGATTAAGTCATTTTTACGGCAGTTATCGTGCTAACGGACAGACAGACAGACAGAATGAGCAAAGTCATAAACACTTTTCAACTTTGTTGTAAAGTGCTAAAAATAGGTTTTTCTTATAGTAGATACTAATATTCCTTCCAAGATATTGAATTTTCGACAATAAGTCGTCATTTTCATTGATTTAGAGTCATTTTTATCCATTTGGCGAGATTTTCGTTAATTTGGCAACATTTCAAAAAGTCGCCTAGTTGGCGTCATTCCGCCAAGTTCGTCGCCAAAATCTCGCCAAGCGTTATGCACTAAGAAATAAGTTATTCTTACAGCAGATAAATGACTATTGACGTTCAAATACAAAAGTATTATTCAAAGTATCTTTTTTCATGAATGGAACGAGCTAGATCCACAAGAATGATATCACTCAATTTATCGCATGGTATTACATGTTCCTTAATAGGAAATATTTTTATTTTATTTTATATGACTTTTTGATAATTTTTTTGAAAAATGTACAATATCGCAAGAACGGTTCATGTTAGCGTCCTAAATTTTATGTCAATCGTTTTCTAATGAAAAATTACATAAGAAATGTCTATTTGCGTAACTTTATTAGTGGTTTTGATTTTTTGACGATTTTTTCAAAATTTCATTCCAAAATTTAGGGAGCTTCTGAACATTCGATTGCGTATAAAAACAATAAGCTTCCAGTGTTTACGGATTGTGATTTTTGTGCCAAATTTGGCTTGAATCGGACCATTCGTTCGTCAGTTATCGTCTCCACAGACTCTCTGACACACACACACACGAACACGCACACACACACACACACACACATACACACACACACATACTTTCACACACACACACACACACACGCACATACTTTCACACACACACACACACATACTTTCACACACACACACACAGACATCACCTCAAAAATGTTTGATTCGTGATCAGGGATGCTTGAAACGTGCTCTCCCGTCGAAAACTCGAATTCGAATTTTCGACCCCGTCACAATACTTTCCTTATACATTATGTATATAAGGAAAGTAAAACGCAAAACTTGAGAAGTTATTTCTCCAGATCAAGGCAAAAAAATTGAAAAACGGATTTCAGATATGGATACTTGCTAGTCGAATTTGTATATATGAGTTTTTTCAGCTTTTGGGATTGCAATCGGGAGACTGGCATATTGACACTTTATAATAGTGATATAAATAAAATTGTAAGATTTGCGTTCATCTGTCAGTTTATTATCTCAACACGAGAGAACTGACTACTTTATGTGAAAATTATTATAACATTTCAAAAAAAATCTTTCCCAATATGAAAAATTCCTCGCATTTTAATGGAAGTTTCTTTACATTATATGCTGCGTACGAAGGCCAGGTATGCAGCTAGTTAATTTACATAACCATTAGATCTTATCATGCCGCCCGTCAAATGACGGGGGATGACACAAACACGCACACGCAGACGTTGTGCTAAAATAGTTGACTCATGTTCTAGGAAGTTCAAATCGTGTAAATCTATTTACAGTGTTATGTGGGTTTTCACCACACGTCCTGTTAGAACGCATAAATTAGTATAGTTTCTCATCTCCGACATTGGCCGTGTCGAACAAAAATACATAGAATTAAATTAGTGGCAAATGAGGACAACGGACCTGATATAAAACAATAACAATGTGTTTTATTGATAAAAATGAAATTAAAAAATAATAATATTAAAAACATATTTGATTGGTTCAATTAACATTCTTAACAAATTACAATGACTCTCCATTGACATTTTCAAAAATCAAGAATACTTAAAGAATGTATGTAATTAAAATCTCCATTTATGTTTGCAATTAAATTCGTCCCTACTATTTACTCAAGTGTGGATTTAACAAGATGTCGAGAGAGTAAGACGTTAATTGAAACTGTGTCAACAGGCTAAATATGTGATACATGCATTTCATACCTTCGAATATCGTTGAATGCGCCACTGGATACGGGGTACTTCGGTGGAGGAATCGCCGGACATCGCTGCAGACGTAATTTTTGAGAGACTCTTCTCTCTCGAGCACACAAACCAATTCTCCGTTCTGTCTGAAATCTTAAACTCAATTCTTTTTCGTTCCTTCTGAAAATTCTCAAACTCTCTCGATCATCGGAAAAATGTCTCCTCCTACACAATTCAGCCCCAGGTTTTTTACTGGTCCCCCCAATCAAAGCCCCTGGTATCTTTATTGGATAGTTCCAAAAAATGTCCAGCTATTGGGTGCTGTGCTGACAGGGGGATGGCGGTCACCCCAGAATTAATGTCTGGCAGGTGGACCGAGGGTTCTCACGACCTTGCGTGTACGTGCAGCCGAACCGGACAAGGGTCAGCTCTCCCCAAGAGCGCCCTGCTGCGCCCCTTTGTAACTGGGTGATCGTTGTCCATATTTCCCAGAAACATGGCTTGCTCATCCTTTTGCAGGTGTTTTCTTAGGGAAGTGTATATGCATTAAAAGAGAAGTACAGGGACCATCTTTGTAGGTTACGCTCCTCCATAATTTGCAATGTCCCAAATTTGCCTTAGGACAATCACCCCCATCCCCGTAGAATCACGGGTATCATAGGCTAGTATTCACCTAAAAACATGTAAACGCATTTACACACACACATATATATATATAACAAAACAGTAACATAATTCCGATGACTGTCATCAAACTCTTGGAAAGATAAAGTATAAGATATTTTTCTGTGTGACATGTTTGAGTTCTATAGAGATTCGAAGTCCAATAAATTGGCTGCCCAAAAGTTGGAAGAATGTTCATGGTAACAATGATAAGTGCAAAGTTCAAAAGTTTGTAAAGAGTGTGAAAAAGTTATTTTACAAAGAAATGTATCAGAGGGTCTGCGTCTCTATATCACGCCACTGTTTCCTAGTTCAGTGTCCTGGAAAGTGCAAAGAAAATCGCGAACTTGGAGATCTGCAGATGGAGCACATCACTGTGTAGTTTCGCTGTGAAATAAACATAGGTAAAATGAAAGTTTACGTGTAAAGCACGTCACTGCATCGTCTATCTCACTGTCATGGAGGTGTGAAAACTGTAGACTTTGAAAATTTTATGTGAAAGGCACGACACTGCATAATCGTATCACTGTGATGGAAGTGCAAAGAAAATTGTAAGTCTGGAACTCTGTATGTGGATGACGTTACTGCATCACTTCTCGCTGTGGAGTAAACGTGGGAAAAAGAAAGTTTTCTTGTGAGAACAACACATCACTGTCTGTATCATATCACTGGATTTTCATGTATGGACGAATCTTAGTTGAGGCACACACTTTATCGATACACCAATGCATACATATACATACAGTCTGATGACACAAATTCTCTCTCTGGAATTTACAATACCCATTAAACATTAAGTCCCTGACTTTTTTTTTTATTTTTTTTTTTTACAAAAAAAAATAATTCCCTACTTAATTCGCCATTATTCAATTTTCAAAATACAGTACTTTCTCCTATCGTTATTATTATTTATCTATTTTTTTTTTTATTTCTCTTTCTCACATTCCTTTCAACATTTAAGTTGCCTACAAAATTTTCTCACTGGTTAAACATCCCACCATTTACTAATATTTACAAATACATTATACTATCATATTGAAAATACAAAGAAAAACAAACAAATAAATTTTTGTCAATATTATCACGAATTGTCATGCCATATTACATTTCCTAATAAATTCAAAATTTGTACAAACACAATAAACATATTTTTTTTTTCAAATTATCAATTAACTCTCCTTTATATATATCCCTCATATACATAATCCCAAATTCTGTATTCCGAATCTCGCCTTAGCGTTAAGAATTTTCATCTAATAAACCACTTCCTAAAACTTTTCCTACTTCTCTTACATTCATTCTTATCATAAATTCCTTGCAAATTTTCTTTTCAATAAACCATTTACAAATAAAATTCATAATTCTATTATCTTTTTTTTTTTTTTTTTTTTTTTTTTTATCACAAACTCCTTGGAAATTATCCCTTTTAATAAACCGATTTGCGTCCGTAGTTCTCTTTAATATTATCTGCCATAAATTCGTAATTATCTTATATTTTAAACTCCCCCTTATATTTCTTTCACGGTCTACATTCGTAATTCCTTATAATAAACGTTCCGTAAGCAGTAAGTATCAGCTATCTTTTTCTTTTCTTTTTTTTTACTCATATAAACCCGTGAGTACCTATGCACAGAATAAACTTTTCCCGTCACCGCCAGTAAACAAGCCCTTTTCATGAAACCAGTTTTCCCAGGGTTGGCAAGGCTATTTTTCGGAAAAGTCCCGATTTTCAAAGGATTCCGTGCTCTTACAGTAGTGGCCCCGTAGAATAAATCCTGTGTGTTTGGCCGACCGGCCTCGTGTGAGAAGGATAAAGCGTGTGTATTACCTACATGTTTGAGTGCTTTTTTATTTTTATAATGTGTAAGGGGAATTTTAAGTGTAATATGCAGAATTCTTTTTGGATTACCAAGGTGTACTGTATGCCGATGAAAGGGGTAAGTGTTTTTATTTATCCATTAGCTTTTAAAAAGAAGAAAAATTACTTTATCGCGCATGGCTAAATATTAACGTGGAACCTCACCACGGTTTTGCTACTGTGCAATATAAGTACGTTTAGGATGGTAGATCATTCCCCTAGTTTCACTCAAAAATGTATAGATATTCCTTAAAGTTTTAATTTTTAACTTTAACAAAATTTATTATATTACTGTGTTAGTATTTTTAAATTTTTACATATGTCTCATTGTCATCAATTCCTATTCATTGCTATCCCTTATGTTAAAGTAATTGTATGTTATTCTCATTCCTTACTTATTTATTTATTTTTAAAACATTTATTTATTTATCCAAATTTCGTGTCCTTACTATCCGCTTATTGATTTTAATGTAATTTTCCTTTATTCTTATATTTAAATTCTTGTTATTACCATAAAAGTAATTTTCGCCATATCCATTCCTATATATTTTATTATTTGTTCCGTTTTTCTTCTAAATCACTCGCTTATAATATTTAAAATGTCGCAAAGTGTTTTCCGTTACAGTCTTACTTAAATTCATTTTTTTTTTGCAATAATTATTTAGGCTTCTGTCTGTTTATAATGCACTAGTTATTTAAAATTACTAAAATCCCCTTTAATAGCACTCCAATATTATTTTAAAATTTCATGTTAATTTAAACTTTCCAAGAATTAATGTAACATTTACTTAAAATTCCCTAATTAATAATACAATGTTTATTTAAAATTTCCTAATTAATGTAATATTTATTTAAAATTAATTCTATTTTATGCAATATTCATTTAAACATTCTTCTAATTAATGTAATATTTATTTAAAATTTCTTTTATTTATAATTCAATATTTATTTAAAATTTCTTTTATTTATAATTCCACATTTATTTAAAGTTTGCGCCCCGTTTTACGCGCTTTTCGTGCAATTTTTGATGTATATTTTCTCTCTCCCCTATTTTTTTTTTTATATATATATATATATATATATTTGTATATAAATTTTGTTGTAGTCGTGTTTCCAAGATTGACCCATATTTCTCTTCAAATTCTTACCTAACCTTATTTTTCTTTATTTACAATTTCAATACCGAGTTTAAAATATAAAAAATTTGTATATGTATTCCTACATTTATTTTAAATTTTTATTCTTTTCTAACCTTACTTCTTAAAGCATACGTGTGAGAAGGCATTGGCCTATGTACAGATGTCTTGTTAAGTTTCTCTTTATCCTGTATACTCTCCCCGATTCTGGAACCTTCCTGCGCAGAATTGACTAAGGAGAAATCCCTGTGTTTTTCCCTTGTATCAGAAACCAGTTCTTGCGATTGTGCTTGTACTGTTTGAGTTTGTACGGAATCAGTCCCCTTTTTATTTTCGATGTTTTCCTCTTGCCCAAGCTGGGGAGGGGGGGGGGGGAATCGTCAAGTTGCACTTGACGCTGGTCCAGAATACGGTCCGAAATAATGGCATTCTCGTTGTTGGTGCTCTCTGGCATGTGATGAGGAGGGATGGCATGTTCAGTGTTAGTCGCATTTTCTATCTCTGGCACGGCTAGGTTCTTTGCCAGGGGAACGGGTGCGCAGTTGTTTGTGAGAGGAGGAGGGGGCGTTCGTTCAGCATTATTGTGTTGGCTGTTGACATTCTGCGATTGGCGTGCGTTTTGTTTACTTATAACTTGTGGCTCAAACTCGTCAAATAAGAAGTACGGGAAGGAATTGTTGCTTTCCGGTTGAGGGGATTGAATTGGTTCTATATTTGGGGTGGGTAAAAGTGGCGATTTGTACTTAATAATTTTCGTTAATTCCTGTGGGTGTTTTAAGTGTTCCCTGCTACCGATGATAACTCTCAGACGATTTATGTGGACTCTTTGTGTCTTAGCGAAAGGTTTTTCACACAATTGGATAATGTATATGAACCTGTTTATTCTATTTATTATTCGGTATGGACCTGAGAACTTTGCTGTACCAAACGCATTTTGCCCCTCTAAAAACACTCGACTCCCTATTTTTAACTCTTGCATGTTGGCTCTGGAAAACTGCTGTTCTTCCTGTCGGTCTTTTGCCTGATTTAAATTTTTGGTTACTGCCCTAAAAGTATTTTGCATGGTAGTGATTTTATTTGAAATGTAATTGGGGTATGCTGTGTCCTGTTCATTTAAAATCTGTGACTCGAATAGTGTTGGTATGTCCCGCCCGTAGAAAAGAAAATTTGGTGTTTCCCCTGTTGATGAATGTACCGTTGCGTTGTATGTCATCGTGTGAATTTGGACTGCTGTATCCCAATAAGGCGAGTTTTCTGTGAGTGTGTATATGGTATTTTTAATGGCATGGTGTGATTTCTCCACTTGTCCATTGACGAACGGGCACCGAACTGACGTGAGTCTTGATATTATCTGTAACCTCCTTGTCATTGCTTGGAAAATTTTTGATGTAAATTGGGTACCGTTGTCACTTTGGATCGTCCAGGGAAAACCTTTGTCTACAAAACATTCTAACAGCCTCTCCGCTATAGTTTCCGCCCGTATGTCAGGAATAGGGAATACTGTGAGGTACTTTGTGAATTGACAGATCATGTTTAGCAGGTATTTGTTATTATTTACACTTGTTTTGAAAGGGCCGCATAAATCAATTGATACTTTATGAAGAGGGCCTTCCGGTGTAGGATTTCTGCCCATTACTGCTAATTGTAATTTTCCCTTCCTTGCACGGCATGTCTCACAAGAAAGTACATAATTATGGGTGTCACTGTACATCCCGTTCCAAAAATATCGATCTTCTAACAGTTTGAAGGTTTTGTCAACCCCTGAATGTGTGACGTGAGCCTTGGCTAAAACATTTCTTTGTAACCCCCGCGGAATAACAATTGTCTTCTTGTAATCCTCTCGCCAAGGACGATCTTTCCATCTACCTATATGCATTAGTAAGCCTGTTTCTTCGTCGATATAAAATGCCTCATAATTCTTGTTGTTTTTATTTTTATAACTCCTCAAATTTTCTCTTAGTTCTTTTATTTTTGTATCTCTATCTTGTTCTCTCAAAATGTCCCGAATACTGGGGACATCTATCATTTTATTTACATTATTTATATATATACTTTCTGCGTTGACATATCCATTACTTTCATCCTGTGTCCTGTGTTCAACATTGTTGATACACTGTCCGGTGGTTTGTTTATTTACAATTTCGCTCTTTTCAAATCCGCTGTGTTCCCCTCTGTTTACATATGAAAACCGGTCTTCGCTGCCCCTCTCCTGCGTCGGGCTAGTGTGACGAGCTTGTTCCGCATCTCTTCTCGCATCGCGGTTGTTTGAAAAATCTTCCCGACTTAAATAATCGGCCAGAACGTTCTCTTTCCCTGGGAGATGGATAAATTTAAATTTATATTCAGCGATTTCGAGAGCCCACCTTTGCATGATTGTTGGAGGATTTTGCATTTTTAAATGGTCCCCTAAGGATCGATGATCGGACAAAATGAAGAATTCTCGGCCGTAAAGAAAATTTCTAAAAAATTGAATTCCCTGATGGATGGCGAGGAGTTCCGTTTTCACTGCCGGGTATTTCTGCTCTTGTGGATTTAATTTTCTACTATAATAGGCTATGGGTTTTAAAATTACATCTCTTTTCTGAAGCAAAACTGCGCTCAGAGACACCAAACTTGCATCAGTGTTCAGGAAGAAGTCATGGTTAAAGTTCGGCTGTATTAAAATGGGTTTTTTAAAAAAACAGTCCTGCAATTTTTGGAATGCGTTCTCGTGTTCTGGGTTCCAATGAAATATCTTGTCTTTTTGTGTTAAGTCTGACAATACTGCCGTTATCTGTGCGTAATCCTTAATTGAATTTCTGTAAAAGTTGCATACTCCGAGGAATCTTTTTAATTTTCTCAAGGTTTTTGGGACCGGGAAAGATGTAATTTTTGTAATGTTGCTGTCCGTTGGACTTATCCCTTTTTCTGTAATTTCGTATCCCAGGTAATTAATTTTGTGTAGAAAGAAGTCACATTTATTCGGTGATAGCGTTAAATTGTTCTCTTTGAGTCTTTTAAATACTTTTTGTAATTTTCTTTTCATATCTTCGTATGAATCGGCCGGTATAATAATGTCATCGATATAGGCCAGAACATTTTCTTCATATAAATCTCCCAAAACAATATCCATTATATTTTGAAAAATAGGTGCCGAACTTATGTGGCCAAATACAATCCTATTATATTTAAAATTTCCCCAAGGTGTAGTGAAAGAAAAAATGTCTTGTGCGCTTGGATTTAGTACCACCTGAGTAAATGCACTATTAAAATCTAATTTCGAAAAATATCTGAATCCTGATAATTTTGTTATGATGTCGTTAATTTTTGGAATATGGTAAGGGAATATAGTTGAGATATTATTTATTAGTCTGAGGTCTAAGCATAATCTATGCTCTCCGTTTTTCTTTTTTACGAGTAACATTGGACAGGCGTATTTGGATTGCGTTTTTGCGATAATTCCTGCCTGTTCTAAATCTTTTAACTGGGCTTTTGCCGTATTTTGTAGAGAATATGGGATATCGTATGGTCTGGATTTAATCGCGTGGTTATGTGTCAACTCGATATTAGGTTGGATTATGTCCGTAGCTCCTATTGTTGAATTTCTCTTCGAAAAAATGTCCGCGTACTGTACTAAAAATTCCTGGAAGTCCTGTTTCATGTTTTCGTTCATATGTTGTAGATTGAAATCGTCAGGTTTAATGTCTCGCCTCCTCTGTTCTAAAATTTCCGGTGTCGCTTGTATTAAATTTATTATCTCTGTATGGTCCTGAAATTTTTCGTCATTTTCTGTATTTTGGTCCTGTTGAATTTCAAATTGTTCAGATAGCGACCCTAAAATCATGTTTTTATTTAACGTTATATCTGATTGAGTGGTATTTTTTACATTGATCCAAATGCCTGTTTCTGCCATTTTGTAAACCCCATATTCCATATTTACGTATGATTTCTCCGCCGGCTCAAATAATACTTCTGTGCCTTCCTGAATTTCAATTTCTGGCACCACAAAAATCGATTTTGTCTGGTTTGGCATTAACTTAACTTTTCTGTTTGTCTTAGTCACGTTAGGTTTTAGTACGGTATTGTAAATTTGATCCTCCTGTGATTTTTGACTGGGGTATTTAGGGGGATTTCTGTATTACCAATTTTTAATACGTTACTCTGTGTGTCTAGGACCCCTGCATGTTTTTGAATAAAATCGTATCCCAGAATTCCTTTATATGTGTGAGGGAAAAGTGACCTAGTTATAAAAAATATATGCTTAAATTTTTGGTTATTAATCTTGAAACCAATTTCTACCGTCTTGGTATAATCGATGTTGTGTCCTGAAAGAGTCGTGATTGTTACCGCTCTTGAAACATATTTTACAGCAGTATTTTCCTTAATTTTCTCGAAAATATCATTCGCCAAAACTGAAATAGATGCGCCGGAGTCTAAGAGAATTTTCGTCTCAGTGTTTTGAAATTTAATTTCTACCGTGGGTAATTCCGTATTTAATTCATCTCCAACTGACGCGATAAGTTCAACTTTGTCCTTTCTGTCCTTAAAGTCCTCTCTTTCTCTACTATTTTGAGTTCTGTTATTACCAAAATTTTCTCTATCAATTTGAGTTTTGTATTTTCCAAAATTTTGTCCCTCGTTGTCAATTTTTATTTGTGTAACATGCCTTAAATTTTTATCTTCTCTGGAATTGTTCCTATCTATGCACTGGACCTCTCCTGAATTATTTTCTATGAAATTTCTATCACTAACAGGGATTTTATTTTTATTTAAAGGAGACTGAACCCTAATTCTACGCCTTTGTTGACGATCATCCTCAATCTCCCCTTCTAGTTTAAATTTCTGTTAAACTTTGCGTTTCGTCTAAAATCAGTTCTGTTAAAATTTGTTTTCTGTCTAAAATCATTCCTGTCATTGGCGTATCTGTCCGAGCTATCCATATATTTAGATTTACCTTGGTTTTGCCTCTGAAATTCATTTTTGTTACGTGGGACCTCAAAATTCCGTTCGCCGTTCCTATGTGTATATATCTGGCTACCCATTCTTCCTTCATTAACATATTCGTTTCCATAAGTTCGCTTTTCCTCCCTATAGTCTTGAGTACGTGTAAAATCTATCTGGGGGTACATTGTATGTCGTATTGGGAAACCTCTCCGCATAATCTTGTTGGTGACGATTGGGGGATATTCTCCGTGCATAATGTTGTGTTGGTCTGCGCGAAGAATTATGCCTGGTCTGTAATGATATGTGCGCTTGATTATTTCTCTCTCTAATATAATGCCAGCAATCCTGCATACAATGTCCAAATTTACCACAAAAATCGCATGAATATGTGTTCGTTATCTGATAATCATTTTTGTTTTCTCTAATTTTAAGGTGATTTATTTCTTGTGTTATTTTATCAAGTAAGTGAGAATTAAACTCTTGTTGTTCTTTTTTGAACATTTGAATATCACTGTATTGAGATATGTTATTTAATTCAACTGTTGTTGTAAGGTTGGCCGCTTCTAAATTTTGGGCAATTTTTACAGCATCCTTAAAGCTTTTTGGGTCATTTTTCATAATTTCTTTTCGATATTCGGGCTCAACTGCCTCCAAAAATTTACTTAGGCTGAGTTTGTCCATAATTGCGTGTGTGTGTTCATTAAGTTGTGTTTCACCTACGTAGTTTAAAGTTAATGTTGTAATTCTATGTGCTAATTCTTTAATATTTTCTCCCTTAGTTTGTTTAGCAGTTGAAAAAAGAATTTGATTTGTAGTGACATTAGGTTCGGATGTGAAAAAATCTAGGAATTTTTGCTTGAAAATGTCGAAAGATGTTTCGCTACGCAGATCCTTTGAGCTGATGTAGAATTTTCTTGCGTTTCCGCGCAGACGGGATTTAACAATTGCTAGCTTCTCTAAATCGTTCCAATTTGTTAGTTCACTTAAAGATTCCATCTGTTCGAAAAATATGGAGGTCTCATTTTCGTCGCTTCCGCTCAGTTCTCCTAACAAGGAAATAATCCCCGGAATCCTACTTGTAGGCGTCACCGTCATATCACCCCTTTCTGTCATTTTTAAAAAAAATTGTTAAGTTTTTCCTTAATTTTCTAATCCAAAATTTCTATCCCTACGAACAATGCGCGTTTACATAAATACAACACTTTTCATGCAACATAAAATACAATTATTGATACTCAAAAATCTTACACATAAAATCATACTCCTACGCAATTCTTATTTCCCAAAAATTTAGCTCCCAAAAGAATATTACCATCCATTATTAATTTTCTCCAATTTTTCTCCCCTAACTCAATATATTTAAATCCTATAATTCTTTTTCTTAAATATACACAACATTTCTTAAATACACATTTCATATACATATGGCATAACACTTGTGACAACATCTATTTTCTTAAATGTCCTCATTTCCTTACGTTAAGTTTACTTTTAAAGTTTAAGTTTTTTTATTTTAAATTTATTTCAAGATAATTTTATTTTAATTCAAGTTAATTTTATTTTAAATTTTATTTTAAGTTAATTTTATTTTATTTTAAGCTCATTTTATTTTAAATTTTCCTATCGCGCACATTAATTTTAATTTATTCACAAAAAAAAAAAATTCAGTTATTTTAACAATTATTTTTATTTCGAATCCTGGTCATCGGAACCATTTTTGTTATGTGGGTTTTCACCACACGTCCTGTTAGAACGCATAAATTAGTATAGTTTCTCATCTCCGACATTGGCCGTGTCGAACAAAAATACATAGAATTAAATTAGTGGCAAATGAGGACAACGGACCTGATATAAAACAATAACAATGTGTTTTATTGATAAAAATGAAATTAAAAAATAATAATATTAAAAACATATTTGATTGGTTCAATTAACATTCTTAACAAATTACAATGACTCTCCATTGACATTTTCAAAAATCAAGAATACTTAAAGAATGTATGTAATTAAAATCTCCATTTATGTTTGCAATTAAATTCGTCCCTACTATTTACTCAAGTGTGGATTTAACAAGATGTCGAGAGAGTAAGACGTTAATTGAAACTGTGTCAACAGGCTAAATATGTGATACATGCATTTCATACCTTCGAATATCGTTGAATGCGCCACTGGATACGGGGTACTTCGGTGGAGGAATCGCCGGACATCGCTGCAGACGTAATTTTTGAGAGACTCTTCTCTCTCGAGCACACAAACCAATTCTCCGTTCTGTCTGAAATCTTAAACTCAATTCTTTTTCGTTCCTTCTGAAAATTCTCAAACTCTCTCGATCATCGGAAAAATGTCTCCTCCTACACAATTCAGCCCCAGGTTTTTTACTGGTCCCCCCAATCAAAGCCCCTGGTATCTTTATTGGATAGTTCCAAAAAATGTCCAGCTATTGGGTGCTGTGCTGACAGGGGGATGGCGGTCACCCCAGAATTAATGTCTGGCAGGTGGACCGAGGGTTCTCACGACCTTGCGTGTACGTGCAGCCGAACCGGACAAGGGTCAGCTCTCCCCAAGAGCGCCCTGCTGCGCCCCTTTGTAACTGGGTGGTCGTTGTCCATATTTCCCAGAAACATGGCTTGCTCATCCTTTTGCAGGTGTTTTCTTAGGGAAGTGTATATGCATTAAAAGAGAAGTACAGGGACCATCTTTGTAGGTTACGCTCCTCCATAATTTGCAATGTCCCAAATTTGCCTTGGGACACACAGCTTTCAATTTAATATTAGACCAATTTCCGCTACTTCCCTATGCGTTACAATGTAAGGGAAACAAAGAAGATCAATCATGCATAGATCATTGATTATGAAACACTTTCCAACTTTAATGCAAATGTATTTAAACATCTCTAAAATGCGAAACACTCCTCGGCAATATTTTTAAAGTTATCATAATACTACAATAATTTATTATATTTGAAAACTTTATCGAAAACAAATAAAATTTATTCAAATGACGTCATCGAAATATTACACGCCTGGCGCTCTCTATAAAAGCAGCATTTCATTCAGACTTGCTTTACCATTCATTCCATTCATCACAATACTATAAAAATCTGATGTGGGCAACACATGACTTTCCTTATATAATGCAATGAATTTACTACTTTTACAGTTAAAAAAATTTTATTCTTATAGTAGATACTTATAGTCTTTCCAAGATATTGAATTTTCTTCAATGAGTCGTCATTTTCAGTGATTTAGCGTTACTTTTTATCAATTTGGCGAGATTTTTGTTAATTTGGCAACAATTAAAAATGTCGCCAAGATGGCGACATTCCGCCAAATTCGTCGCCAAAATCTTGCCCAGCGTTATGGACGGAGAAGTAAGTTATTCTTACAGCAGACAAATGACTATTGGCTTTCAAATACAAACGTATTACTCAAAATATCGTTTTTCATGAATGGAACGAGCTAGATCCAAGAGAATGATGTCACCTAATTTATCGCATGGTATTACATATGAAATTGAACATGTTTCTCAATAGGGAACATTTTTTTTATTTTATATAACTTTTTGATAATTTTTTGAAAAATGTGCAATATCTCGAGAACGGCTCATGTTAGCGTTCTAAAATTTATGCCAATCGTTTTCTAATGAAAAATTACATAAGAAATGTCTATTTGTGTAACTTTATTAGCGGTTTTGATTTTTTGACGATTTTTTTTAAATTTCACTCGAAAATTTAGGGGGGTTTTGAACATTCGATTGCGTATAAAAACAATAGGCTTCCAGTGTTTACGAATTGTGATTTTTGTACCAAATTTCGTTCGAATCGGTCCATTCGTTCGTCGGTTATCGTCTCCACAGACCCACTGACACACACCACACACACACACACACACACACCCACACACACAGACATCACTTCAAAAATGTTTGATTCGTGATCAGGGATGCTTGAAACGTGCTCTACCGTCGAAAACTCGAATTCGAATTTTTGACCCCGTCACAATACTTTCCTTATACATTATGTATATAAGGAAAGTAATAATTTATTTTATTTAAAAACTTAAGACCATGGAGATACAAGTAATTTAACTCTATGCTTAAAACTTCATCGAAAAAATCGTCCCTCTATGTGTAAAATCAATGAATATTTCATTCATATCAGCTGTATTGCAAACTCCATGAGCTAAATAATTTTGCGTTAAAGAAATGCAGCAATTCTTATAGAACTCATTCTACATCTTTCGGTATTTACATTCTCCATAAGTGAAAATGAGGCTTCGTTGTAGAAATAATCAAAGTTGGATGATCATTTAAACTCAAATTTATTGTAATTGCGTTGTTTCAGTATGTAGATGCACAGAATTTAAGCAAATATAAAGTAGTTTTAGGACGGATACAACACTCAATATGAATTAAAAAGAACTTAAAAAGTCACGATTTTGAAACAAGTTGGATGCCATATTTTATTTTGAAGTGGGCCACGTGATCTCTTCATATAATGGTCATGTGATCGCTTCATATAAAAGGTGTAATTATTATTTTAATTTTTATTTAAAAAACTACTGAATATATTTTGCTGAATTTATTTTTTATATATTTTATGGAATAATTTGGATATTACCTAAAATTTACCTGAACTAATTTGTGAATTTTAAATCCGCTTAAAAAATGTTTGAAATATTAGGTCCCATAGGGTTCAATGTATTTCATTTTTTCAACCCGTGTTCAATCCAAAACTAATTGTGTGATATGTGTGATATTATTCATTTATATTCCCATAGGTCCTACAGACCGTCTGAACAACATACTAAAATTGCATTTTGATAAAGTCATTTTTACGGCAGTTGTCGTGCTAACGGACAGACAGACAGAATGAGCAATGTCATAAACACATTTTAACTATGTTGTAAAGTGTTAAAACAAGTATGAACGAATGACAATAATGTAAAAGAGTGAGCATATACTGTTTTGAAGATATATGAAATGTTTTTCGAACTAATGCATCAAAAGTTTCGCAAAAAATGAAAGTGTATTTCATGGGACTGAATTGATTTTTACTTTCTTATACTATTAAATAGAAAAATATTGTTATTCCGAAATTATTTAAATTCGAGATTTTGACATATATAAGTACGTTTTAAGACCTTCTGAATCCGTTTCTAACACTTTTGGAAAGATGTCCATCTGTGTGTGTATGTAACAGAGAGAGGAGAGAGAGAGGAAGAGACAAAAAGAAAGTGAAAGAACGATAGAAAGAGAGCAAGAGATATAGAAGGAGAGATAGAAGGAGAAAAGAGAGATAGAAGGAGAAATGAGAGAGAAGGAGAAAAGAGAGAGAGAAGGAGAAAAGAGAGAAAGAGAAAGAGAGAGAGAAGGAGAAAAGAGAGAAAGAGAAAGAGAGAGAGAAGGAGAAAGAGAGAGAGAAAGAGAGAGATAGAGAGAGAGAAAGAGATAGATAGAGAGAGAGAGAGAGAGAAAGAGAGAGAAGGAGAAAGAGAAGGAGAAAGAGAGAGAAAGAGAGAGAAAGAGAGAGAGAAAGAGAGAGAGAAAAAGAGAGAGAAAGAGAGATAGAAAGAGAGACCTCCTTGAGCCCTTTCTAACACTTTTGGAAATATGTTTATCTATGTGTGTGTGTCAGAGAGAGGGGGAGAGCAAGAGGGAGAGAGAGGAAGAGCAAGAGGGAGAGCGAGAGCGAGAGGGAAAGCGATAGGCATAGAGGGATAGCGAGATGGAGATCGAGAGGGAGAGAGAAAGATAGAGAGGGAGATCGAGAGGGAGATCGAGAGGGGGAGATCAAGAGAGAGAAAGAGAGAGAGGGGGGAAGAGAGAGAGAAAGAGATATAGGGGGGAGAGAGAAAGAGAGAGAAAGAAAGAGAAAGAGAAAGAGAAAGAGAGAGAAAGAGAGAGAAAGAAAGAAAGAGAGAGAGAGAGAGAGAGAGAGAGAGAGAGAGAGAGAGAGAAAGAGAGAGAGAGTATCAGCGGCGTAACTAGGAATTTTATTCCCTTCAGCCAAATATGAAAAAAATACACTTCAAAAAGGAAAATGAATTAAGAAATTCTTTTATTTTAGGGCATCCTACCTCCTCCCCCAAAACATTACTTTTCCCAAAAGAAAAATTTTGGCCACTGATCCTCCAAACTAAAGGGCTTAAGAAAATGTAAAAAATGTGAAATGTTTGAGATTTTTTTTTAATTCCTCTTCTTTTTCTTTTGCTCCTCTTCCTTTTAAGACTCAACTAGTTTTATTTAAACTTTTGCCCGTCATAAGTTCTTGAACGAAAATTATTTTAAAATGTGATAAAGCAGTCTAAGAAACTATTCACTGCTTCAACTTATATTAAAGATACCCTTTAGATCCTAAGATCATTTATACTTCGTATGCAATTCTCCGCTGTTAAGTAAAGGTCATCTTCAGAAGCAGGCATACCCAGTTGGTCTCGTCCTTGCTCCCACCTCCCGCTTGACAGTGCTACGCATTTCTCTAACTTTGAGAAACAATTTTATTTATATTAAACAAGTAAATGGAATTGTCTTGTATTTATCTTAAAAATCAGTTTAATTAGTCATAAATAACTTAATACGTAGGATTTTTTTTTCAATTGTGCAGTGGATATAAAAATATTTGCACAGCCGATAGTTGTACTATATTTTTATATAATCCATATAAGGAGGAGATCATTTACAATAAAATCTATCGAACTGCAAGTTGCAGCTTAAATTCAAGTACAATCCAATAACAGAATAAAAAAATGTGTGGGGGAGTTACGTTTTATTAAAAAAAATGGGACGCTTGGGAATATTTCGTAATAATCTCGAAATTAACTATTTTCGTGAAAACAATACTTTCTCTATATTATATTCTATAGTATGAGACAGTAAGAATCGTCAAAATGCTGAATCTAATATGGAATAGACAAAATATTTCTTAATTAAATTTTCTTCCTTAATAATAAATTAATTTTCTTCAAAAAACATGAAATTATAATCTTAGAAATTTCATTAAAGATCATAATCACTAATGTAGTGGACTTTTATTTGCATATTATTAAACAATATTGAAGAAAATCTATGTTATGAGCAAGAAACGTCGTTATCTGTTGAGTAGGTTATTGCTTCAAGATAATTTAATCATCGAATAAAATTTGTCAATTGGAAGTATAGAGTAATGATTCTACTAGTACTACTATGGTATTGTGAAAAAAAAAGAGAAAATGTTCTAAACAAATGTGATTAGCTACTTGTATGAAAAATAATAGGATTTTTTTTTCAATTGTGCAGTGGATATAAAAATATTTGCACAGCCGATAGTTGTATTATATTTTTATATAAGGAATAACGTGAACACATTAATAACATTCTATTTTTGACAATGAATGATTTAAAAAGGGCAATCTTTAAAAAAATTACTTTATAAAGCGAAAGACACAGTGTCTTGAGAGACACAAAGAATTTGCAAGTTAGTTTTAGACGTGCATATGCAGGTAAAAGCAGTCAATATAAGCAGGTAAGAATACAATACAAGTCATTAAATTCTTCTACTATTTCATTATTATTCACTATGTATGCATACGATAATAATATGTAGATTTAACCATATATGTGTTAAAAAGTCTAAAAATGCCAGCAGAGATTATATTTTTTCGGGATTTAATGCATGTGCAAATTTTAATATATTTAATTATTAAAATATATAAGAAATATAAATGTTCTCTATAGAAAACATGTATAAGAATCTCTATTATCGCTTTTCACAATTATTTTCACAGGCAAACATAAGGAATGAAACAACTGTGAGATCAGAAAAGGTGCAGGAATAGATTTCACACCAGATTTAGGTAAGACAGAATATATCCGAGATTTATGAGAGTCTGCAATGTCAAACAATGCAGTAGATTTAAAGACGACAGTTTACAGCTGCCTTGACCCGAGAGGTCAGCTAGACCATAAAATCTGAGATGCTGAGGTGAAGCCATGAGAGTGGTTAAAGATGTTACCAATGGCAAGATGTCTGGGCGCATTACCCAAGGTCAAGCAATCAGAGCCAAAGAGGCGTTGTTGTTCAACCGACCGTCCGACCTACCAGAAAGGTGTAAGATACCTATTTGGACGGTCGGGAAATGCCACCCAATTTAGACCGGAACCCAGTGGGGGGGGAGGCAGCCACAGGGACCATACCCGCCTTCCTCAACCACCAACCTCTCGGAAGGACCTCCGGAGGGACTTACGGACTCGGAAAGGACCCACATGTTTAACGTGATCGCACTCCGCGTGAACACGGCGACAATTTTGGCAGTGACGGGAATCGAATCCGGGCCTACCGAGTGCAATTTCCGAGCTCTAACCACTGGGTTACCGCGACCCAGCCAAAGAGGCGTTGAGACCCAGACCATCCGACCTACCAGAAAGGTGTAAGGTAACTATTTGGATGGCCGGAGCCAAAGAGGCGTGTCAGACCTCAGGCGAAAAAGAGGTGGCAACAGATGGAAAGTTCTAGAGATAGTACCAGAATGCAATGAGAGAGCAGTGAGCGAGGTTCAATTAAGAGCTGCAGAGCGAAAGTGCCGCAGAACCTGAGTTCCAGCCAGAGATCAGAATATCAGAATGATCTCTTAAGAGTGTGTTCCACAGGGTAGTCCTGAAATAGTCCAAAAAGCAGTCCTAATATGCAATTGCTACGACAGCAGAGTCCGAGTACAATACTTCAAGTGTACCATTACAATATACAATGATGCAAGCGTTGTGGTCAATGACCGAATTGAAAGGTATGTTTTTATTAACTTTTATAACAGGTCATAGATCATATCGATAATAATAATTACCTGGTCTCACACACAAATCTCACACTTTTACTCAATCTCACACTTTTTGCTGGCTCCTCCGCAAATAATATATATTAATTGTTGTAATGAATTTAATGCTCTGAATAAATGATTTTATCGGTAAAGTTAACAATGGTGCAATTAATTGAGTAGTATTATGCTAATAAATATTCTTTTGCAGAAATCGCACTGAAGATAAAATAATGGTGGATTTTAATAGAGGCAAACAGTGCAATGCCTTTAATGTTAAATGTTATAACGATCAGTAAGTGCGATATTACGGCCATGTTTAGATAATTCAATTTAGTGTTGTGCTTTGCATAATTCTCATATAATGATTAAAGCGGCATTAGTCAATAATCAACACAACTAAGAATAAATAAACTTCAATGTTTTATTTTCAAATGTGCGGTATTATTGAGTAATCAACGCAGCAATAATCTTAAGAAATGAATAGTCTAAAGGTATAGTTTACTTTTTACTAATATATATATATATATATATATATATATATATATATATATATATATATATATATATATATTTAATCAAATTCCAGGCAGTTGACTTTTTACTAAATGTGCACCACATTTGGTTTCCGTGACGCTTTGGTGTGAGTTCAAAATTTAAATGACAATTTTAATGAATACTATTGAGTTTTGTGCACCACAACAATTTTGTGCAGTTTATAAACCGATTTATAAAAATTGTGAAGTTTTCCAAGTGCATGCCAAAATACAGAAGCTGAAATGCTCAAGATATTTCCTTACAATTTTCATCCGGTTGTAATCAATTGAACACAATCTATAATATTTGCGACTGAATATGGTTAGCCGTAACAGTATAGATGTTTTTATAAGTTAAACAGGTGATTTTAGTAGTTTAAATATCAATAATTCTATAATCTTATTTACCTCATTGCAACAGCCCCAAAATAATAAATACCATAAATTTATTAAGATAAATTTATTAATTAAATACAGAAGAATCAGCATATAGCAGTGAAGTCACAAGAGGCAAGACAAAATATTCATTTTAACCGATGTTTGCAGAAAGTTTAGGCATGAGAATTACTTTCATGATGCAATATGCAAGCAGATAGGTCATGAATGACTTATCTGCTTGCGTATTGTGAAACAAAAAATCATTTCATTAAGATTGAAATGCATTGCTTTTTAATTTACAGCAAAATTCTATTACTTTCTTTTAAATATTGAGTTTACAAAGCTGAATTTACACATTTGCCCAGTTCCTTCCTTATTGCCTCTAAATTATCATTGGAGTTAAAGGTGAGGGCTTTGAAATAGTCACGTAAATTTTGTAAACTTTCCAAGCCAAATTTTTATGCTATCTTTCTTCTTTTTAAATCTATATCGAATACGATTTATCAGACGCATTATTTGCAACGGCAGCAATAATGGCATTATCCACAATAATTATCGCTTGCAATATTGATCGTCAAATGTAAGATCTCATGGTTAAACTTTTTTTTTTGTCTGGTGACATACAAAGGATGTAAAATGAAAAATTGTTCAATTTCTCCTAGTATTTTCTTCATTGTTCAGACTGGTAGAAAAAACATCGTATGACATAAAATTTTATTTTATAAGGACAAATATCTGCCATTTATAATACAAGACAATTTTTTAAATTTGTACCGGACAAAGATTGCTAAGCAACAGGCTTTTTATTTTCTTCAAATAAAACTGCACCAAAAAAAGACTGCGCTATTCATATGGAAGTTTTCTTTTTATTTTCTTTTTTTAACACTCTCCAACATAGTTGTAAAGTGTTTATGACTTTGTTCATTCTGTCTGTCAGTTCGCACTAATAACTGCCGCAAAAATGACTTTATCAAAATGAAATTTTGGTATGTTGTTCAGACGGTCTGTGGGACCTATGGGAATATAAATGAATAATATCACCCAATTAGTTTTGGATTGAACCCCGGTTGAAAAAATGAAATACATTGAATATTATGGGATATAATACTTCAAACATTTTTAAACAAAATTAAAATTCACAAATTACTTCGAAAGTTTTAGGAAATATTCAAATTATCCCATAAAAATATGAAAAGAATTTCAGTAAAATATATTCTGTAGTTTTTTAAATAAAAATTATATTCTGAATATGAATCTCTATATTCTGAAACAACGTAATTACAATATATTTGAGTTTAAATGATCCTCAAACTTTGGATCATCAGGCTTCTACAACGAAGCCTAATTTTTATTTTCACTTTTGGAGAATGTAAACACATAAAGATGTAGGATGAGTTATATAAAAATTGTTGAATTTCTTTAAAGAAAAATTATTTAGCTCTGGAGTCTGCAATATAGCTGATATGAATGACATATTTATTGATTTTACATAGAGAAGAAGGCGATTTTATAGCAGACATTTTCGAAGTTTTGCATAGAGTTAAATTAGAAGATTTTAAATTAGGTACTCAGAAGTTTTAAGCATAGTGTTAAATTACTTTTACCTCCATGCTTTTATGGTTTTAAATAAAATAATTTATTGTAGTATTGTGATGAATGAAAGGAATGGAATAAAAGTGTATGAATGATATATTTATAGTTTTTACATAGAGAGCAAGTCGAGTTATATTTCAAAGACGTCATTTGAATAAAGTTCATTTTTTTCAATGAAGTTTTAAGTTTACAAATATAATAAATTATTGTAGTATTGTGATAATTTAAAAAATATTACCGCTGAGTGTATCGCATTTTAGAGATGTTTAAATAAAATTGCATTGCAGGGTTTCATAATCAATGCTTTATGCGTGATGGATCTTCCTTGTTTTCAAATACATTTGTCCATTTCTGTTGAAAAATTGAGATGAATGTTTGATAAATTTAATGTCTTTCCCGTGCCCCATTTTTTAATTCGAAAATAAATAGTCTTTTAAAGATCGGTTGTAATAATCCAACCAGATTTCATTCTATTGAATTTATGTGTTTAGGCAATATCCTGTCCAAAATAAAGCCATCGATGAAAAATGGCACATTTTTTTACACAGATGCTCAAAACGAATAAAGTTTTCGAAATCCGATCCTGTCATAATACTTTCCTATTTCGTGTGCTGTAAATTGAGAAGTAACTGAAAATTATAACAATAGGTAGAAGATGAATTTTCTCCAGAGTGCTTCTTCTCTCATCTTGCTGACTATTATTACAAAAAAATCTGATGTGGGCAGCACATGACTTTCCTTATATAATGCAATGAATTGACTACTTTTACAGCAAAAAAATAGGTTATTTTTATAGTAGATACTTATATCCTTTCCAAGATATTGAATTTTCGTCAATTAGTCGTCCTTTTAATTGATTTAGCGTGATTTGTTTCAATTTGGCGAGATTTTCGTTAATTTGGCAACATTTAAAAAAGTCGCCAAGTCGGCGACATTCCGCTAAATTCGTCGCCAAAATCTCGCCAAGCGTTATGGACGGAGAAATAAGTTATTCTTATAGCAGATAAATGACTATTGGCGTTCAAATACAAAAGTATTACTCAAAGTATCTTTTCTCATGAATGAAACGAGCTAGATCCAGTAGAATGATGTCACCAAATTTATCGCATGATATTACATATGAAAAGTGAACATGTTTCTCAACAGTTAATATTTGTTTTTAATTTATGGGATTTTTTGATAAATTTATTTGAAAAATGTACAATATCTCGAGAACGGTTCATATTAGCGTTCTGAAATTTATGTCAATCGTTTTCTAATGAAAAATTACATAAGAAATGTTTATTTGCGTAACTTTATTAGAGGCTTTGATTTTTTGACGATTATTTCAAAATTTCACTCAAAAATTTAGGAGGGTTCTGAGCATTCGATTGCGTGTAAAAATAATAGGCTTCCAGTGTTCATGGATTGTGATTTTTGTACCAAATTTCGTTCGAATCTCTCCATTGGTTCGTGAGATATAGTCTCCACAGACTCACGGACACACACACACACACACATACTTTCATACACACACACATACTTTCACACACACACACACACACACACATACTTTCACATACACACACTCAGAGACATCACCTCAGAAATGTTTGATTCGTGATCAGGGATGCTTGAAAAGTGTTCTCCCGTCGAAAACTCGAATTCGAATTTTCAACCCTGTCACAATACTTTCCTTATACATTATGTATATAAGGAAAGTAATACAGTGTTTGCTCAAGAGTAAGATATTCTTGAATACAAAAATTTCAAAAGTTTAAATACCAGAAGTTATATTAAACTTATCAACAATAGTACATATTTAACTAACAGGATAGTCAAATTTTGAGTTCCAAGGCTTAAGTGCTCCGTTATGGTTTGTAATCATAAAACAGGGCTACCATACCGTTAACGTGGTAGAGGATTATGAGTTATAACGACGTCAGCATTAAAATAGGGACAAGGGGCTACTTCAGAATCGCCTTTGTCTGCGTTCAAAGTGACTTCCATCGTATTGGATGCAGACAGAGAGCTGGAGGGCGAAAGTCGGGCTCATCGTAAGTAGTAAACTAAATCAAAAATTGAATAATATATATTTACTTTTGCTACTTTAGAAGTATGTTTCATTTTTAACACTTTATAACATAGTTGAAAAGTGTTTATGACTTTGTTCATTCTGTCAGTCTGTAATTTCGCACGATAACTGCAGTAAAATGACTCTATCAAAATGAAATTTTAGTTTGTTGTTGCGACGGTCTGTGGGACATACGGGAATGTAAATGAATAATATCGCCCAATTAGTTATGTATTGAACTCGGGTTGAAAAAATGAATTACATTGGGACCTAATTTTTCAAACATTTTTTAAACGAATTTAAAATTCACAAATTGCTTCGAAAATTTTAGGAAATATTCAAATTACTTCATAAAATATATAAAATAATTACAGCAAAATATGTTCGGTGTTTTTTAAAATAGAAATTCAAATAATAATCGCACCCATATTATATGAAGAGATCAAGCGACCCACTTCAAAATAAAATATGTCATCCGTCTTGTGTCAAAATCGTGATTTTTAAATTTAAAGTTATTTTTAATTTATATGTAGTGTTGCATCCGTCCTAAAACCGCTTTAGTTTTGCGTAATTTCTGTACATCTATATACTGCGTTCAAACATCTATATACTGCGTTCTGTACATCTATATACTGCTCATCAAATAACGTTATTTGAATAAAGTTCAATTGTTTTCGATGAAGTTTTCAAATATAATAAATTATTGTAGTACTGATATAGGTTTAAAAAATATCACCGCTGAATGCATCGCATTTTAGAGATGTTTAAATAAAATTGCTTTTCAGTTGGAAAGTGTTTCGTAATTAATGCTTTATGCCTGATTGATCTTCTTGTTTCTATCGTTTAAAGATCAGTGATGTTTCAAGATCGTTTAAATTTATATTTAGTGCTACATCCGTCGTAAAACCGCTTTAATTTTGCATATTATGCATGCATCTAAATTCCGTGCCAATGCAATTACAATATTTTTTATTTTAAATGATCGCTAAACTTTGAGTATTCCTACAACGAAGCCTAATTTCTACAGCGCACAGAATGTAAACAAATCAAGCTATTGCAAGATAAAATGTATAAATATTGCTTAATTTTTTTCACTCAAAAGTATTTAGTTCTGGTGTCTGAAATTTAAGTGATATGAATGAAATATTCTCTGATTTTACATAAAGAAGCAGACGATTTATAACATTCATTTATTTGATGAAGTTCTAAGTTTCCAAATTTAATAAATTAATGTAGTACTGTGATAATTTAAAAAAACATGAGTGCTGAATGTATCGCATTTTAGAGCTATTTAAATAAAATTGCGTTTCGGTTGGAAAGTGTTTCCTAATGAATGCTTTATGCTTGATTGATTGTTCTTGTTTAAATCGCTATAACACAGGTACCTAGAACTTCATAACTTAGACACGTTTATACGGAGTAAAAAATATCCATACCAGAGTCTTCATTCTTAAAATAATCTGATGTGGGCAGCATATGACTTTCCTTATATAATACAATGAATTTACTACTTTTACAGTAAAAGAAAATAGATTATTTTTATAGTAGATATTTATATTCTTTCCAAGATATTGAATTTTCGTCAATGAGTCGTCATTTTCATTGATTTATCGTCATTGTTTTCCATTTGGCGAGTTTATCGTTAATTTAGCAACATTTAAAAAAGTCGCTAAGTTGGCGACATTCCACCAAATTTGTCGCCAAAATCTCGCCAAGCGTTATGGACCGAAAATAAGTTATTCATACAGCAGATAAATGACTATTGGCGTTCAAATACAAAAGTATTATTCAAAGTATCTTTTTTCATGAATGGAATAAGCTAGATCCACGAGAATGATGGCATGAAATTTATCGCATGGTATTACATATGAAAAGTGAACATGTTTCTCTATAGGAAATATTTTTTTTTATTTTATATGACTTTTTGTTCATTTTTTTAAAAAATGTGCAATATCTCGAGAACAGTTCATGTTAGCGTTCTAAATTTTATGTCAATCGTTTTCTAATGAGAAATTACATAAGAAATGTCTATTTGAGTAAATTTATTAGAGGTTTTGATTTTTTGACGTTTTTTTCAAAATTTTACTCGAAAATTTAGGGGGATTCTGAATATTTGATTGCGTATAAAAACAATAGGCTTCCTGTGTTTACGGATTGTAATTTCTGTACCAAATTTCTTTCGAATCGGTCCATTCGTTCGTCAGTTATCGTCTCCACACACATACATACACACACAGACATCTCTTTAAAAATATTCGATTCGTGATAAGGAATGCTTGAAACGTACTCTCCCGTCGAAAACTCGAATTCGAATTTTCGACCCCGTCACAATATTTTCCTTATGCATTATTGTATATAAGGAAAGTACAAATACAGGGTGATTATAATTAAAGTTCACGGTTTGAAAATGGTCTCAAATAAAAAGCACTGTAATGTGTCCATTAAACACCACATTCTTCAGATGCCCCCAAAGTCAAAAATCACATGGATTGAGGTCAGGGGAGCGTGTTGGCCATCTTACAGGAAAATGGCGGCTGATGATTCTGTCATCTCCGAAATGACTGCGAAGTAGCCGCTTCACTGGTTTTGCGATATGTGGTGGAGCCTCATCCTGCATGAAAATAGTGTTTGTTCTCTATACACTGACGCTCTTGCAGTGTGGGTATAGCATGACTTTTCAAAAGACGTTCATATCGATGACCATTCACAGAGCAGGTGACGGGGCCATAAAGACCAACTTCCTCAAAAAAGAAAGGCCCTATAATAAACGCTGCTGTAAATCCACACCACAGAGTGACTTTGGGGTAAAGAAGAGCCACCTGGCGTAGTTCTTGTGGATTTTCGGTTGCCCAGATTCTGCGATTTTGCGTATTAACAGTTCCGTGGAGATGGAAGTGTGCTTCGTCAGTGCACAAAACGTTCCAGGGCCATTCATCGTCCACTTGTATCCGAGCCAGAACTTGAAGTACGGACATTTCACGTGCAACATTGTCCGCAGGTAGAAACTGTTGAACATGGGTCAGTTTGTAAGGACAACATTTCAAAATGTGTTTCAAAATTTTTTGCACCGTACTGGAGGGTACGTCTAATGATCGTTCAATATCGTGGTAGATACATAATGGTATAAGAATAATCCATTTATCCGTCCGTCCCTATCGTTTGGCAAAAAATATAACGGGACGTCGCCAACTTGAAGACTATTTTAAACGTTTCCGAGGTGACAAAAATGTCACCGAATTCACAAAAATGACACCAAATGGGATGTAATGATTCGCAAATTCTAATTTCCGTTATGTGATTTCCGTTATGGCAATTCCACGTGCACTCGTAGATGCATTAGCTTTACGCTCTTCTTCTAAAGCTGTAGCTAAGTTTTCTACTATCTCTCCATCGACTGCTTTCCGTCTCCTGCCAGGTTTGATGTCCAATGATCCAGTCTCTTCAAATTTTAAAATCATTTTGCGCAAGCTTTTGCCACACAGAGGACCAGATTTTAACTTTTTCAACGTTCTGAACTTTCTAAGAGCTACTAATCAAGAGCTGTTATTCTCATAAAACAATTTGATAAGAAGAGCACGATCTTTGACAGAGTCATTGCGACAGAACAATAGAGATTTTTCATTAAGTTATGAGAAACAAGTTCTGCCCTTCCTTTTTTATAGCAAACGTTTATTGCAACGTCACTGTCTTATGCAAATTTGTAGCAGCATTTGAAGAGCAATTATGCAAAACAAGTTAAATCCCCTTTATGTGAAAAAGATACGGCTTACGTTTGCTTAGAATTTAATATTGTTTCAATGGATGAATTTTTTTTTCATTACTTGCATGCACATGATGATGAAATATCGACTTTTAATTCAGTATTCGAAGGACAGCATATTGAACATTTATTACGTCGTTAGCCAATGAGGAAGTCAACGTTTATTACTTTTGTATTGCATTCTAGTATAGAAAAGCGCCAATTATTCTCCTAGCGGCGACTTTTTGAACTACTGTTTTTTTCATCACCAAACAAAATTCCATTGCTCCACGAGTGTTCACGCAAAATTTCAAATCATTCTGACCTGCACTTTTTATTTGAGACCATTTTCAAACAGGGAACTTCAATTATAATCACCCTGTATATTAACCGTTTAGAAACATGTTCACTTTTCATATGTAATATCATGCGATAAATTTGATGACATCATTCTCGTGGATCTAGCTCGTTCCATTCATGAGAAAAGATATTTTGAGTAATACTTTTGTATTGAACGCCAATGGTGATTTATCTGTTATAAGAATAATTTATTTATCCGTCCACAACGCTTGGCGAGATGTTGGCGGCATGTCGCCAACTTGGCGAATTTTGAAAATGTTACCAAATTAACGAAAATCTAGCCAAATGGATAAAAATGACGCTAAATTAATGAAAATGACGAATCATTGACGAAAATTCAGTATCTTGGAAAGAATATAAGTATCTACTATAATAATATTCTATTTTTACTTTCTTTAAATACATAATGTATAAGGAAAGTATTGTGACGGGGTCGAAAATTCGAATTCGAGTTTTCGATGGGAGAACACGTTTCAAGCATCTCTGATCACGAATCGAACATTTTTAGATGATGTCTGTGTGTGTGTGCGTGTGCAAGTATGTGTGTGTTTGTGTCAGTAAGTCTGTGGAGCCGATATCTCATGAACAAATGGAGCGATTCGAATGAAATTTGGTACAAAATCGCAATCCGTGAATACTGGACGCTTATTGTTTTTAAACGCAATCGAATGTTCAGAACCAGTTTAAATTTTCAAGTGAAATTTTGAAAAAATCATCAAAAAATCAAAACCTTTAATATAGTTACTCAAATAGACATTTCTTTTGTAATTTTTCCTTAGAAAACGATTGACATAAATTTTAGAACGAGAGCATGAACCGTTCTCGAGATATTGCACATTTTTCAAATAAATAAATAAAGAAATCCCATAAATTAAAATATATATATATTAACTGTTGAAAAACATGTTCACTTTTCATATGGAATATCATGCGATAAATTTGGTGACATTATTTTCGTGGATCTAGCTCGTTCCAATCATGAGAAAAGATACTTTGAGTAATACTTTTGTATTTGAACGTCAATAGTCATTTATTTGCTATAAGAATAACTTATTTCTCTTTCTATAACGATTGGCGAGATTTTGGCGACGTATTTAGCGGAGTGTCGCCAACTTGGCGATATTTTTTAATGTTGCTAAATTAACGAAAATCTCGCCAAATGGTTAAAAATGACGCTAACTCAATGAAAATGACGACTAATTGACGAAAGTTCAGTATCTTGAAAAGAATATAAGTATCTACTATAAGAATAAGGTATTTTTTTGCTGTAAAAGTAGTAAATTCATTGCATTATATAAGGAAAGTCATGTGCTGCCCACATCAGATTTTTTTTACTGTAAAAGTAGTAAATTCATTGCATTATATAATGAAAGTCATATACTGTCCACATCAGATTTTTTTTTACTGTAAAAGGAATAAATGCATTGCATTATATAAGGAACGTAATGTGCTGCCAACATCAGATTTTTAACACTTTACAACATAGCTGAATGTGTGTTTATGACATAGTGTTTATGACTTCATTCATTCATTCATTCTGTCTATCTGTCTGTCTGTGTCCGTTAGTACGATAACTGCCATAAAAATGACTTTATCCAAATGAAATTTTAGTATGCTGTTCAGAGGGTCTGTGGTACCTATGGGTATATAAATGAATAATATCACCCAATTGGTTTTAGATTGAACCCGGGTTGGAAATATGAAATACATTGAACCCTATGGGACCTAATTTTTCAAACATTTTTTAAGCTAATTTAAATTCACAAATTGCTTCGAAAGATTTTGAAAATATTTAAATTATTCAATAAAATATATAAAAAATTTTCAGCAAATTATATTCAGTAGTTTTTTAAATAAACATTAAAATAATAATTACACCTTTTATATGAAGAGATCACGTGACCCACTTCAAAATAAAATATGGCATCCATCTTGTGCCAAAATGACGATATTTAAAGTGCTTTTTAATTCATATTTAGTGTTGCATCCGTCTTAAAACCTCGTTATTTTTGCTTAAATTCTGTGCATCTACATACTGAAACAACGTAATTACAATGTATTTGAATTTAAATGATCATCAAACTTTCATCATTTCTTCAACGACGCCTAATTTTCACTTATAGAGAATGTAAACACCAAAATATGTAGAATGAGTTGTATAAGAAATGTTGCATTTCTGTAACGCAAAATTATTTAGCTCATGGAGTCTGCAATATATCAGATATGAATGAAACATTCATTGATTTTACACAGAGAACCAGACGATTTTTTCGATGAAGTTTTAAGCATAGAGTTAAATTACTTATACCTTTATGGTTTTAAGTTTTTAAATAAAATAAATTATTATAGTATCGTGATGACTGAAAAGAGAGGAAAAATTTATGAATGAAATGCTGCTTTTACATAGAGGCGATTTATATTTCAGTGAGGTCATTTGAATAAAGTTCATTTGTTTTCGATGAAGTTTTCAAATATAATAAATTATTATAGTATTATTATAATTTTAAAAGTATCGCCGAAGAATGTATCGCATTTTAGAGATGTTTAAAGCAGCCAAATTTATATTTCAATGCCGTTATTTGAATGAAGTTATTTTTTCGATGAAGTTTTAAATTTTCAAATGTAATAAATTAATGCGGTATTGTGGTAATTTTAAAAATATTACCGAGGAATGTGTCGCATTTTAGAGATGTTTAAATGAAATTGCATTGAAGTTGGAAAGTGTTTCATAATCAGTGCTTTATGCATGATTAATCTTTCTTGTTTTTACTTTGCCACTGATGAAGGGCATAATAATGCAGGAAAGCGCTGTGCTTGTGAATTTGTGTACGTCGCGGATGGTGATTTTAATTAAAGACTTCTATAATAGCCAATTTTTGGTTGTCTTTATTTTTAAAGTGTTGATGATTTGACGTGTATTCCATACAATTTTACTAAATCATTTTGCGTAAGATGGAAGATGGAAATTTTCTGACTTGGTATAACGAACGAATATAGAAATGCCTTGATATTCGAACATTGTTAAAAAATGTCATTGTTTCTTAGTATAACTCATAATTGATTTAGAAATTAAAATTTTCAATTAAATGATTACCAATATTTTTTATAAATTTGCAACAAGTTTATATATAATAGGAAAGTTTAATATAGATTGAGCTTGGATTGTAGAAGCAAATGCTTGTATGGAAATTTCTTGTCGGGCCCAGCAACTATTCCAGGATTAGATAGTGTCCACGCCAACAAATTCCTGAATATTATATTAGAAAATATTCAAAGGGCCCATGGGAAGAGTCACGGCTTCTTTCTTGGAAGCCACTAGATGGCATCTGCACCAGTTGAGCCTAGATCTGTCTAATCATAACTTAGTTGATGGAATTAGCAAGGGCTTTTCATGCGACATTGGTGACTACAAAAAGGGCTCCTATTTGTATATGCAATCCTAATTAAATGTGGATCTCAGCGAGTGCCAGAAAATTCGGGGGAAGCGAGTTTTGGGGAATGGCGTGCATCAGCGTGCAAAGGGGCTGAGTCTTCAAGTATTGCATATGTAAGTAGGCAATGCGTCACATTTACATATAATGCTCATATCATATGTAAAGGATGCATTGTGTTTTACGAAGCAAAAGATAATTTTATAACATGGCAAAATTGCCAGATAATAATATATTTATATCTCGATATTATTGAAGAGTTAATAGATATTTCATTTTTACTTTCCTTATATACATAGTATAATGTATAAAGACGTATTGTGACGGGATTGAAATTTCAAATTCAAGTTTTCGACGGGAGAGCACATTTCAAGCATCCCTGAATGCGAATAAAACGTTTTTGTCGCCAACTTGGTGACTTTTTTAAATATTTCCAAACTAACGAAAATGTCGCCAAATTGATAAAAATGACGCTAAATCAATTAAAATGACTCTAACAATTGACGGAAATTCAATATCTTGGAAAGAATATAAGAATCTACGAGTACTATAAGAATAACCTATTTATCCGTCCGTAAAGATTGGGTAAAATGTTGGTGAGGAACGTTTCGAATTTGGATCTCGTAAATTATTTTTTGACTGTAAAAAGACTAAATTTATTGCATTATATAAGGAAAGTCATGTGTGTTCCAAATCAGAATTTTTTTAATGATTAATTCTTCAATTAGGCGTCATTTTTATTAATTTATCGTTACTTTTCCAATTTTGACTATATTTTTGTCAATCTGGTGCGAAATATCGCCAAGTTGGCGATACTTTGCTAGAATATTCGCCACGTTCGCACATACATCACCTAGTGTTACTGACAAACGGAGTGAGAAGCATTTCTTATATAAGGTATGCCCGTACCATAACGGAAATTAGAATTTGCGAATCATTACATCCCATTTGGTGTCATTTTTGTGAATTCGGTGACATTTTTGTCAGCTTGGAAACGTTTAAAATAGTCTTCAAGTTGGCAACGTCCCGTTATATTTTCTGCCAAACGTTAGGGACGGACGGATAAATGGATTATTCTTATACCATTATGTATCTACCAAGATATTGAACTTTCATCAATTAGTCGTCATTTCGTTGATTTAGTGTCGGTTTCATTAATTTGGCGAATTTTTAACAATTTGGTGACATTTTCGTTAATTTGACAAAATATAAAAAGTCAACAAGTTGAAGATTATCCGACAAATTCGTCACCAAAATTTTGCCAAACGTTGCGGGCGGAAAAACAGGTCGTTCTCATAGTACATTCTTATTTTCTTTCTAAGATATTGAATATTCGTTAATTAGTCATCATTTTCATTGATTTAGCGTCCTTTTTTTATCAATTTGGCAACATTTTTATTAATTTGGCAACAGTTTAAAAAGTCGCCAAGTTTGAGACATTCCGCCAAATTCGTCGCCAAAATCTCGTCAAGCGTTATGGACGGAGAACTAAGTTATTCTTATAGCAGATAAATGATTATTGACCATCAAATACAAAAGTAATATTGAAAGTATCTTTTTTCAGGAATGGAACAAGCTAGATCCATTAGAATGATGTCACCAAATTTATCGCAAGATATTACATATGAAAAGTTAAGATATTTCACAATAGTTAATATTTTTTAGCACTTTACAACAAAGTTGAAAAGTGTTTATGACTTTGTTCATTCATTCTGTCTGTCTGTCTGTCTGTCTGTCCGTTAGCACGATAACTGCCGTAAAAATGACTTTATCAAAATGAAATTTTAGTATGTTGTTCAGACGGTCTGTAGGACCTATGGGAATATAAATAAATAATATCACCCAATTAGTTTTTTATTGAACCCGGATTGAAAAAATGAAATACATTGAACCCTATGGGACCTAATTTTTCAAACATTTTTTAAGTAAATTTAAAATTCACGACTTGCTTTGAAATTTTTAGAAAATACTCACATTATCCCATAGGGGCCAACGGCCGTACCGTGCTGAAAACACCGGTTCTCGTTAGATCACCGAAGTCAAGCAGCATCGGGCGCGGTTAGTACTTGGTGGGTGACCACCTCGGAACACCGCGTGCTGTTGGCCATCTCGGGTGCGGTATCCCCGTGGTTTGCGCGCTAGATTTGCACGCTACCACAAAATGCCGCCGTGTTCATGCGGAGTGCGATCACGTTAAACATGTGGGTCCGTAAGTCCTTCCGAGAGGTTGGTGGTAGGGGAAGGAGGGTACGGTCCCTGTGGATGCCTCCCCCACTGGGTTCCGGTCTAAATTGGGTGGCACTTCCCGGCCGTCCATACAGTTACCTTACACCTTTCTGGTAGGTCGGACGGTCTGGGACTCAACAACAACATTATCCCATAGAATATATAAAAAAAAATTCAGTAAAATATGTTAAGTAGTTTTTTAATTAAAAATTATTTAATATAGGGAAAAAAACAAATTCAATTAAATTCTGACTTTGGGATATCTTCCAGAAAGAAAAGAGAGATATATCATATAATAAATATCTTTCCATTTGTTTAAACGTAAACATTCCCCTCCGAGACCTCGTACTAGGAGGATCTCTCTCTGCTGCTCTCGTCGAACTGGTTTTTCCCTACCTCGTGGAGCTCCTTCCCGACCTCGTGGAACTTTTCGCCGCACAGCCGCCATCTTGTCTTCGGACACTCTACCGAACCTCGTGTTCGCTTCTCTGCCTTCTGGACCTATTGCTTGGACATGGCGTCCACTTCATCGACTCAGACTGCCGACCAAGGCCTGCCTCCTGATATTGCCAATATAATTCTGAAATTCCGGACTCTGACTCTGCCTGCCACTCAAGAAAATGGAGACCTAGCCCACCAGAACTCAGCAAGAATTGTCCACGACTTCTTACTGTTCCAGTGGTACAAGCTACAAAATGGACACTCCAGCCTATCCAAAGACAACTACCTAGGTATGTGCCAATCTCTGTTATCTCACCTTGAGCACTCAGTGATGTTAGACGACTCTACCCCTTTTAAAGCGGAAATTGACGACTTCGTAGCAAACTCAGGAAAACTAACTTATGTAAACTCTACCAGTAATGATAATCAAACTATTTTGTTCAATGTAAATAATGTGAACTCTAATGATAATATAATAATTAACTCTATTACTGAAGTAAATATTAATAATTGTATTGAAGCCTCTAATTGCTCTCAGAACGAGGGTTTAAACTCTAACTTGAATCTGAATAACACTAATGGAAATAATAGCAATAATCTAACTAATAAAGCTAACTTTAATAATTCTAATGCACAAGTAGATTCGGATGGATTCCAACTGCCCAAAAGATTTTGCCCTATGCAAACTATTCAGCATAGCCCTGCTATTCCGATTGCCCAGAACAAATTCTCTTTTGCCGAAATGGACACCTCCCCCCCCCCTCAAAATAACGAAATACCCCCGGCAGCCGCCACCACCAGTAATAATAGCTCTGAAGAAACTCCCGTGATAAATGCTTACAAACCGGAACCGTTCTACGTGAATTGCCCCAATAATTGGCGTGAGCTTATCAAGGCACTAAATGAAAAAACCTCTGTGAATGATGTAAAAGCCCAGCTTGCTGGGGAGTTAATAAAAATATATCCCCTAAATCTAAATGACTACAGAACCACCCAAAAATTCCTTATAGACAACAAATTAGAATTTCATTCAATAAATATTAAAGCCGAAAGGCCCAAAAAAATACTTCTTAAAGGACTTCCCATAAACTCCCAAATATCAGAAATTAAAGAAGAACTTCAAATTTTAGGATTCAGCGTCCACAGGATTACCCAATTAAGAGACCTTAAAAACCAAGCCCCCCTCCCCATATTCCTGCTATATCTAAACCCTACTGAAAAATGGGAATTCATAAGAGATGTAAGAACGCTACTGGACATGTCTATCAAAGTAACAAATTTCGAATCGCGTGCTGTTAAAATGTGCTACCGCTGTCAGCGATTCGGGCACTCCAGCGAATGCTGCTCGCTTCCTCCCAGATGCCTAAAGTGTAGCCTCGGACATTTTACTAGAGAATGTACCAAGTCCCGTGATACCCCCGCCCAATGTGCAAACTGTAAAGGCCCCCACCCCGCTAACTTCAGGCTCTGTCCCGCAAATCCAGAAAATAAAAATCAGGCTCTGTCCAATGCATTCAATCCTACTACCCTTCCCCCAAAACCCGTACCTGCCACACCTCAACCTTCTGACTTCCCACCTCTTCAAGGAAAAGCGGCAACGAACGAAAACCCCCAAAATAATAGAACTCAAAATGTAAATCAAACCACCTCTAAAACCCCTTACAACAGTAGTAAATCATTCGCCGATATCACCGCAAACCAAAACAGCGATAACCCCAACAACCCGCCCCCACCCCCCTCCCCTAAACTCCTACCTAGAGCACAACTGATAGAAAATGCAAGAAAACAAACCCTCCAACAAACAGCCGTCCACTCTTACATATCCCCCCCCCCTCCCTGTGGCCCAAAAGTCTCAGGAAAAAACTAATGAAGAAACCACATCCAAAAATAACACATCATCTATCTCTGAAATCATACTGCTTATTCAAGAGTTCAAAAAAATATTCTCCGAACTTAATCTCAGCTTTGACAAAATAAAAAATTTCATAAATATAATCCTCACTACTGTAAACAAACCGATAAATCCCCTGGATAAAATGCTTAACATCATCACGGCCCTAGGAGAGGTCTTTAGCACAGCCCCCCCCCCCCCCCACCATGACGAGTAATAACATTGACACACTCCAGATTTTGTCGTGGAACGCCAATGGCCTCCGCGGCAAAATCTCGGAGCTCCGTAACTTCACTCAGAAAAATAAAATAGACATTATACTCATTCAAGAGATTAGGCCCGGGCATAACCCCCCTCCCCTCAAAATTGCAACTTCAAAAACTACACCGCGTTCCGCAATCAGCACAACAATACACAGTCCGCCTACGGGGGCGTCTCTGTTTACGTCAAAAACAACATTCCGCACCATGAACTTAACGCAGCCAGAACTAATATTATTGAAAACAAAATTATACAGCTCACCCTTCCTAATCACCCTCCCATTGCAATAGGCTCTATTTACATAAAACCCACTCAACCCGTTGACATCACCCCTGACTTAAATAACATTTTCAACGTAAATCACCGAGCGATTATGGTAGGGGATTATAATGCGCATCACCCTAATTGGAAATTCAGCCGCAGTAATAATTATGGCAGGACCCTGCAAAATTTCATCTCAAACAATGGTATTCACTTAGCAATCCCGGGCATGCCCACCCACTACTCTCATCGCGCAGCACCGTCTACCATAGATATTGGTCTTCTCAAAAATATCCACCTCCCGTTTACCATTGCCACTATTAACGACCTAAACTCTGACCACCTCCCTGTCCTCCTCTCCATTCATCTAAATTCCCTCCTCCCTGTTTCTAGCCTCCCCCCCTCCATTAATTGGAAAGAATTCAAATCCACTTTAAGAAAAACCACCCTCCTCATCCCTAAAATTAATAATTCATCTGATATAGACCCAGCCGCCCATAAAATAACTAGTGAAATTCAAAGTGCCCTGGCAAAAGCCTCTGCCCCCCCCCCCCGTTATAACTCCCTCCCATACTACATTCAAAAGCAAATTCTTGAAAGAAACAATATCCGCCGAATGTGGCAAGCCACCCGCAGCACCAGATTAAAAACCAAACTTAACTATATTAGCAAAAACATCAGACACGCAATTTACGAGCATAACCAACAGCAATGGAAGCACTATATTGAATCTCTCTCCACTTCGGACCGCTCCATTTGGAAGGAAATTAAAAGAGTACGAAAACCTTTTTCCCAGCTCCCCCCCCCTCCAGTCTAATTCAGGAATTGCCTTCTCCGACAGGGACAAAGCAAATGCTATTGCGAATTGCTACATGAAGCAATTCGCAATTGATATCCCTAACTCCAATTTTCATGACCAAATTCAGCAAACAGTTACAAATTTTCTTTCTGTCCCCCCCCCCCCCACCCCATCCCACCTACCTCGGTCAAAGAAATTATGGACATTATTAGAAATCTCAAGAACAAAAAAGCCCCAGGCATCGATAAAATTTCAAATAAAGCTCTCAAATTCCTCCCCCTCAACATTATATTCTATTTAGTATTAATGATAAATGCAATTTCAACCCATTGTCACTTCCCTTCCGGTTGGAAATCTGCAATAGTCATCCCCTGTTTAAAACCCGGTGCCGACCCTAAACAGCCCGTTTCATACCGACCCATCTCTCTCCTCCCCGCCCTAAGCAAAATCACCGAGCGCATCATACAGTCCAGGCTCCTTAAATTTATTAATGAAAATAATATAATTATCCCGGAGCAATTTGGCTTCCGCTCCAAGCACTCGACCACTCATCAGCTCCTTCGTGTGGTGGAATTCACCGCCGAAGGCCTCCAAAACAAATCACCGGTAGGCGCACTGCTGCTTGATATTGAAAAAGCGTTTGATAAAACTTGGACAACCGGTATAATTTATAAACTGATAGAATTCAACATCCCCCCCCCCCTTCATTCATATTATCAATTCGTATCTTTCCGACAGGAAATTCCAAGTCAGAACCCTAAACACCCTCTCCGACATTAAACTGGTTCAGGCAGGGGTCCCACAAGGGTCGATTCTCGCCCCCCTGCTTTTTAATCTTTATATCAATGATATCCCCCGCTCCCCCCACACCACCCTCTGTCTGTACGCAGACGATACTTGCATTATCTCTACCAATAAAAATATAAACTACCTCCATGCACATCTCCAAACTCACATTAACCTGCTAGAAAATTACTATAAAAAATGGAAAATTAAAATAAACGCAGCGAAATCACAGGCCATCTTCCTCTCTGGCGTTAGATTCCCCCCCCCCTCACCATCAACAACCAACCTGTTCCATTCCTGCGTACGGCCAAATATCTCGGCGTCCACTTGGATAGCCGACTTACTTGGAGTACGCACTTTAATTATGTCATCAAAAAGTCCAGAAAATTGGTAGGCTCCCTTAAACATCTCCTCTTCTCTAATCATCTTGACGTAAGCAATAAAATTCTTATCTACAAAAGTATCATACAGCCAATCCTGCTTTACGCGTGTCCCATCTGGGGATTCGCTTGCAAAACGAACCTCAATAAACTGCAGATCGAGCAAAATAGAATATTAAGAATAATCCGTAAAGCTCCCAGGTATCTACGTAATGACATTATCAGGAAAGATTATAAAATTAAAACTTTAAGGCAAATTATTAAAAAGCAAACTACAAAATTTTTCAAAAATCTACCTAGCATCCCAAACGAAACGTTATTCAATCTAAAAGACTATGACCCGCGGCAAAACAGAAAGCGTCCTCGGGCAATCATGTACGAACCCCCGTAAGCACTGTAATTTTCCATCCATCCCACTCTGCTTATTGTGCCACTTTTAAAAATAAACTAATTTAATTTATCTCTTCATCGTCAATCTCCATAAATTTCCACCCCAGAATCATTTCTAATTGAGTAGGCAGCTTGTGGTCTCTCCACACTCTCCTAGATGGCAGCACTGCTGCGGCATCTCCTTTCCCTTCCCACAAGGAAGGACGGTCATTGAAATAGTCGCATTCACAAATCATATGAAGCTCAGGTGATAACAGACAACAGATTGGAATCCACATACCGGAGGTTACAGCCCCTGCGGCTAGGCACTCCTGAACGACGACCCATTCCTCGTCTTCGTCTTTAAACGTATTGCATATGGGAGAGGCTTCACATTTTAAAATAAATTTGGAAGATAACAATTTTTCATTTATTTTTAATTTTATATAACTCTTCATGATATACTTATTTGATGGCATTTTTAATGCACTTTCCTACGTCCTAGAGAGTTAAAATTTGGTACACAGCTTAAATTTGTTGAACATTTTATTCGACAAAAATTTGATGGATCTTTAAATATAGATCATACATTTTTTTCAAAATGGCCTGAAAATAATCCCCGTTCACTTCTATAAATCATTGTTGTAATATTGTTAAAAATTCTGATGTGGACAGCACATGTTTTTCCCTGCAGACTCATATTCGTTCTCTTTATTTATTCAATAATAATTTGAGTTTATCTGCATAAAATAACAACCATAAGTATTTTAAATGACTTTGAATTTACACGTTAAACTTAAATTTGGTTCTCATTTGATAGCTGGACTTATTGTCAAAGGTGGCGTAGCGAAAACGCGAAAGAAAAAAGAATATCTCAAGAACGGCTAGTCCTAGAGTAATGGGGTTAGTCCTATACTTTTTGTTGTCAAAAATCACGTATAAAATAGGAATTTAATTGATATAATTGAGCACACGTAGTCTTTTATTTTTATATATAACGATTTTTGCGGGCCATTTCGCAAAAATAACGAGTTCCTTTTTCCCGAATCGTACTAGAATAACCTACAAATGATTTATATACAAAATTTTGTTATATATGGTATGTAAATCACTTGTAGGTTATTGAAATATTATGCACCAAATTTTGTTCCATTAGTTTTTAGCTAGAGTGGATAAAGGCAATTTCTGCGGCCATTTCGCAAAGAAGGCATATTCTTTTATTACGAATCGTACTATAATCTAATGAACATCAGGATTTCCCACAAAAAACATACCTACCAAATTGTATGAAATTCGGTCCATTAGTTTTTCAATTAGAGTGGATGTAATATCCACACAGAAACATACACAGATACACCCTTACACACACAGACGTCTTCCTAAAAATAGTTTTTTCGTGTTCTAGAAGTCCCAAAACGTGTAAATCCTTTGAAAATTCGAGTTCCGATCTTCGGCACGATTCCGATACTTTGAGTACATACACATATACACATATATTATCTGTGTATTATCTGTGTACCTAAATGCCGTGCCTATGCAATTACAATAGTTGTGATTTTAAATGATCCCTAAACTTTTATCATTGCTTCAACGAAGCCTAATTTTAACATATGCAGAATACAAATATCTCAAGCGATTGTAAGATGAATTACATAAGAATTGCTGAATTTTTTTCACTCAAAATTATTTAGCTCTGGAGTCTGGAATACAAGTTATATGAATGAAATATTCATTGATTTTGCATAAAGAATCAGATGATTTATATTTCGATACAGTTTTAAATATAATAAATTACTGTAGTACTGTGATAATGTAAAAGATATCACCACTGAATGTATCACATTTCAGAAATTTTTAAATGAAATTACATTTCAGTTGGAAAGTGTTTCATAATCAATGCTTATGCATGATTGATCTTTCTTGTTTTTATTTTATGTTATTTTTTGAAAAATTTATTTGAAAAATGTACAATATCTCGAGAACGGTTAATGCTAGCGTTCTAAAGTTTTTGTTAATCGTTTTCAAATGAAAAATTATATAAGAAATGGCTATTTATGTAACTGTATTAAAGTTTTTGATTTTTTGATGATTTTTTCAAAATCTCACTCTTCACTCAGAAGAAATACCAGTGATCTGAAACCCCTATATATTCAACATAACGAGGTTAGTAAAATATTTTCCAGGAATTGGATTTATTGTTGAGAAAGTGAGAACAGATTGAGAGCAGACAGAAAGTTTTTACTCAGGATTTCCTGTATAGTACGTTGCTAAAATTCACCAATTAACTCCTTTGAAACTTTTCAATGAAATTCCCATAAAAATGGCTAGAGAAATATCGTTCTAAAATATTTCACGCTTGGAAAACGTACTGGATTTATAAAAGAAGCCGTCTGTAGATCGTCTGACGTATTAAAAAAGCAGACGATATATCTGATATATTTGTAAGGGTATATTAGTGCCACCTAAGTGAAAAACATTCCACTATTTTAATTTCTATGTACGTTTTAATTTGATAATATTTAAAATTTGATGTGCCCGACTATATAAATAGTTGTGGAGTTGCTTAATCAATAATTGTTTGATAACACCGTAAATTATACCTTTCAATTTATTTAGCGTTAAAATTGCGAATTAATTATTTTTATACTATCCCCTTACTGAGTTACATTATAAAGTTTGGTGGGCGTGAGTGAAACTGTATGATCTATGATACCTGGTTTTTTCACTTTATGTTCATGATGCCTAGTTCAAAAAATCTGATGTAAGCAACACATGACTTTCCTTATGTAATGCGATGAAATTGCTACTTTTACATTAAAAAAATCGGTTGTTCTTATAGTAGATACTTATATTCTTTCCAATATATTGAATTTTCGACAATTAGTCGTCATTTTTATTGATTTAGCGTCATTTTTATCCATTTGGCGAGATTTTCTTTAACTTGCCAACATTTAAAAAACTCGCCAAGTTGGCGGCATTCCACCAAATTCGTCGCCAAAATCTCGCCAAGCGTTATGAACGGGGAAATAAGTTATTCTTATAGCTGATAAATGACTATTGGCGTTCAAACACAAAATTATCACTCAAAGTATCTTTTCTCATGAATAGAACGAGCTACATCCACGAGAATGATGTCACCCAATTTATCGCATGATATTACATATGAAAAGTGAACATGTTTCTCAACAGTTAATTTTTAGTTTTAATTTATGGGATTTCTTGATACATTTATTTGAAATATGTGCAATATCTCGAGAACGGTGCATGCTAGCGTTCTAAAGTTTATGCCAATCGTTTTCTAAAGAAAAATTTTATAGGAAATACCTATTTGCGTAACTTTATTAAAGGTTTTGATTTTTTGATGATTTTTTCAGAGTTTCACTTGAAAATTCAGGGATGCTCTGAACATTCGATTACGTTTAAAAACAATCGGCTTCCAGTATTCACGGAATGTGATTTTACTACCAAATTTCATTCGAATCGCTCCATTCGTTCGTGAGATATCATCTCCACAGACTCACTGACACACACAAACACCCACACACATACTTTCACACACCCACCCACACACACACACACACACACAGACATCACCTCAAAAATGTTTGATTCGTAATCAGAGATGCTTAAAACGTGCTCTCCCGTCGAAAACTCGAATTCAAATTTTCGACCCCGTCACAATACTTTCCTTATACATTATGTATATAAGGAAAGTAAAATAAAGGATATGCGTGTTTTTCTATTCGTTTGTTTGTTCATCTGTTAGTAGTGTAGCAGAAAATCTAAACGACACACAGCTAAGAAATTCAGTACAATTATAGTTCAGGGTAGTGTTACAAGAATTAGCTGTGAGAACTAATATAATCTTAATCAGATATTTGCATCTTAAATTCCGGATAACTTGGGGTATTCGTTACAGTACTAAAAGGAGATGTATATCTGTTTGTTTGTTTGTTTGTTTGTTTGCTGTTTGTCTCGCAGCGGATCATCTAGGCAAGCCACAGCTAAGATACTCAGTATAGTGATATCTCATGTATGGGCCCAAGACACCTTGAACCCAGATGTTTTTTTTAATTCGAATTAGTTTTTTAGTTATTTTATGTTGAAGCTCAATATTGAGCAATTTTCAGATAAATCGGTTATTTGGTGATCAAAATATTATCAAAGTGCTTCCCTTTTGACACCATCTAGAAGTTCAATGAGGGATTTTTCCAATGAGCTTTTAATCAAACCCGTTGGGGAATTCTTTCTTCCAAATTAAAAAAAATATGATGTGAGCAGCACATGACTTTCCCTGCGGACTCAAATTCATTTTCTTTTTATTTATTTAACAATTCATTAAATTGAGTTTAATTGCAGAAAATAACGCTGAATGTGCAATTTTAATTCAATTTTTGTTTTTACCTGGTAACTGGCGACGTAGCAATAATTCGAAAAGAATCAAATATCTCGAGAACGGTTAGTCGTAGGGTAATGGGATTGGTCTTATTCTTTCCTTCGCCAAACATTGCGTGCAAAACAAGCATGTAATTGATATATTTCAACATGCGATATATTTCAACATGTCTTCTATTTTAGATTTTAGCGAATTTTTACGGGTCATTTCTGAAAAAAAAAAGGCATGTTCTTCTTTTCCGAATCGTACTAAAATCCATTCAGCACCAGGGTATCGTACAAGCGACTTTTTCACGAAATTTTGTAAAATTTGGTTTATTACTTTTTCAGCTAGAGTGGATGCAGGCATTACACAGACACATACACAGACGAATCGTATTAAAATCGAATCAGCACCAGGGTATACAACAAATTTACCAAATTTTGTGAAATTTGGTGAATTAGATTTTTGGCTATTGTGGATACATGAGATGTTTGCGGGCCATTTATAAAAAAAAGCAAGTTCTATTATCTCGATTCGTACCAAAAATCTAATCAGCACCAGGGTCACATACAATTGACTTACCTACCAAATTTTATGAAATTTGGTCCATTACTTTTTGAGTTAAAGCGGATACATACATTGAAAAGACAGACACATAGACAGACTAACACACAGACGTCAAGCTACAAATAGTTTTATCGTATTCTAGAGGTTCCAAAACGTGTAGATCCGTCGAAAATTCGAGTTGCGATTTTCGACACGATTCCAACACTTTCCCTAAACATTAAAACGATAACATGCATTGCAGGGAAATTAAAAATGAACTCAAAATATGTATAATTTATGGAATTCCATTTCTACTTTTAGTCATATGCGAATTGATGATTACCACGATTCTAATTTTTGGCATAAATATAATGTGTTACCTTCGAATTTTAATAAAGTATGTAATTACTCTTCTCTGTATTTTCTATGAATTCTTAAGTGGGTCTATGATGATTCCGATTTTATAAGTCTGAACTGTCGTTTCGGCTTATCCAAAATAAAGTTCTCCCTGTTGATGGCATCACAACGGGGGTTGCATCGGTTAAACCGCGGTTTACGTAATATATGCAAAAAATGAATACCTTCTCAGAAGTCGTGACTTCCCAACACGTTTTAAACACTTTACAACAAAGTTGAAAAGTGTTTATGACTTTGTTCATTCTGTCTGTCTGTCTGTCTGTTGTCTGTCCGTTAGCACGATAACTGCCGTAAAAATGACTTAATCAAAATGAAATTTTAGTATGTTGTTCAGACGGTCTGTAGGACCTATGGGAATACAAATGAATAATATCACCCAATTAGGTTTGGAATGAAACCGGGTTGAAAAAGTGAAATACATCGAACCCTACGGGACCTAATTTTTCAAACATTTTTTAAGCGGATTTAAAATTCACAAATTGCTTCGAAAATTTTAGGTAATATTCAAATTATTCCATAAAATATTAAAAAAAAAATCAGCGAAATATATTCAGTAGTTTTTTAAATAAAAATTAAAATAATAATTACACATCTTATATGAAACGATCACGTGACCATGATATGAAAAGATCACATGACCCACTTCAAAATGATATATGGCATCCATTTTGTTTCAAAATCGTGATTTTTTAAGTTCTTTTTAATTCATATTTAGTGTTGTATCCGTCCTAAAACTACTTTATTTTTGCTTAAATTCTGTGCATCTACATACTGAAACAACGCAAATACAATATATTTGAGTTTAAATGATTATCCAAATTTGATTATTTCTACAACGAAGCCTATTTTTCACTTATGTAAAATGTAAACAGCAAAATATGTAGAATGAGTTGTATTAGAATTGCTGTATTTCTTTAACACAAAATAATTTAGCCCATGGAGTCTGCATGGCTGATATGAACGAAATATTCATTGATTTTATAAAGAGAAGGACGATTTTTTTCGATGAAGTTTTAAGCATGAAGTTTAATTACTTGTAGCTCCATGGTCTTAATTTTTAAATAAAATAATTTATTATAGTATTGTGATGAATGAAATGCCGTTTTTATAGAGAGATCCAGGCGTGTTATTTTTTCTATGACGTCATTTGAATTAATTTCAGTTGTTTTCGATGAAGTTTTCAAATATAATAAATTATCGTAGTATTATGATAGTTTTAAAAATATTACCGTGGAATGCATTACATTTTAGAGATATTTAAACCAGGCAATTTATATTTCAATGCCGTCATTTGAATGCAGTTCATTTTTTTCAATGAAGGTTTAAGTTTTTAAATGCAATAAATTAATGTAGTATTGTGATAAGTTTTAAAATATTACCGAGGAATGCATTGCATTTTAGAGATATTTAAATAAAATTGCGTAGAAGTTGGAAAGTGTTTCATAATCAATGCTTTAAGCATGATTGATCGTTCTTGTTTCATTTTTATTCTAAACTGGTGTGCACTTAAAGCTTCTTTTGTTTTTCAAGAATTCGCTATGAGTTCTGCTCTGTGTTTAATCAGAGATTTGCATTCTAAATTCCGGGCAATGCTGGGCATTAGTTTTAGTACTTAAAATAAGATGTCTGTCTGCCTGTCTATTTGTGCTGCAGCGTAAAATCTAGGCTATCCATAATTAAGAAATTTCATTCATGGTAATTCATTTCAGGTCCCAAGGCACCTCAATGCGATTCTTCTAAATTCAAATTCGTTTCTTTAGTTATTTCATGTTGAAACACAATTCTGAGCTAATTTCATGCATCGGTTTCTTAGCTATCGAAAATATTATCATGGAATTTGCATCTTGACACCATAAAAAGGTCAAAGAACGAACTTTTCAACGAACTTTAACTCACCTCCGTTTGGTAATTCCGCCATGTTGAAAACAAAAAATTGAAAACTTCTTCGAAATATGCGTAATTTATGCAATTTCATATTTATTTATTTATGCGGATAAGAGATTTGCAGTTTCTCACAATTCTAATTTTTGGAATGAATATGATATAATATTCTGGTATTCTGATATTGTTTCTCAATTTCTGTATTTTTGAATTTCATGCATCGGTTTCTTAGCTATCGAAAATATTATCATGGAATTTGCATCTTGACACCGTAAAAAGGTCAAAGAACGAACTTTTCAACGAACTTTAACTCACCTCCGTTTGGTAATTCCGCCATGTTGAAAACAAAAAATTGAAAACTTCTTCGAAATATGCGTAATTTATGCAATTTCATATTTATTTATTTATGCGGATAAGAGATTTGCAGTTTCTCACAATTCTGATTTTTGGAATGAATATGATATAATATTCTGGTATTCTGATATTGTTTCTCAATTTCTGTATTTTTGAATTTCATGCATCGGTTTCTTAGCTATCGAAAATATTATCATGGAATTTGCATCTTGACACCGTAAAAAGGTCAAAGAACGAACTTTTCAACGAACTTTAACTCACCTCCGTTTGGTAATTCCGCCATGTTGAAAACAAAAAATTGAAAACTTCTTCGAAATATGCGTAATTTATGCAATTTCATATTTATTTATTTATGCGGATAAGAGATTTGCAGTTTCTCACAATTCTGATTTTTGGAATGAATATGATATAATATTCTGGTATTCTGATATTGTTTCTCAATTTCTGTATTTTTGAATTTCATGCATCGGTTTCTTAGCTATCGAAAATATTATCATGGAATTTGCATCTTGACACCGTAAAAAGGTCAAAGAACGAACTTTTCAACGAACTTTAACTCACCTTCGTTTGGTAATTCCGCCATGTTGAAAACAAAAAATTGAAAACTTCTTCGAAATATGCGTAATTTATGCAATTTCATATTTATTTATTTATGCGGATAAGAGATTTGCAGTTTCTCACAATTCTGATTTTTGGAATGAATATGATATAATATTCTGGTATTCTGATATTGTTTCTCAATTTCTGTATTTTTGAATTTCATGCATCGGTTTCTTAGCTATCGAAAATATTATCATGGAATTTGCATCTTGACACCGTAAAAAGGTCAAAGAACGAACTTTTCAACGAACTTTAACTCACCTCCGTTTGGTAATTCCGCCATGTTGAAAACAAAAAATTGAAAACTTCTTCGAAATATGCGTAATTTATGCAATTTCATATTTATTTATTTATGCGGATAAGAGATTTGCAGTTTCTCACAATTCTAATTTTTGGAATGAATATGCTATAATATTCTGGTATTCTGATATTGTTTCTCAATTTCTGTATTTTTGAATTTTATCAGAAATAGAATGGGGCCAGAAATTGGTGTTTAAGCTTTTGGAAAATCTCCTAAGTGTAGTCTGTCTGTTTAAAACTTTTGGAAATGGCTTGCTATGAGGAAAACTTAAGCAGCGTAATTAAGCCTAAATTAGTACATATTGCAGAGTGCATCTGTTTTGATGATATATTTGATCCTCTTCTTCAGTGCCAGACAGACCAGTAAACCTGAATTAATAGTACAGTACATGTATATGAAAGACTTGACTCAGGTAAAAGCACAACGCAGAAAAATAACACCAGTACTTCGAGTTTGGTGTTCTGTCTAGTGTTGAAGAAGGAAGTTCAACGTATTTCGAAACAGCCGTATTGTATTCAGATGTTGCATTGTATATAAATTGCATTGCTGCAAATTGTGTATGTATGCAAATGTATGCAAATGTTGCATTGTATATGAATTTATGCTTTATTGCATTGTTTAAGTTTTCCTTATACATTGTACAGAGTGTTTTTACTTATTGAACTCTTTTTATAAGGTTTGTTGGTTTGAAGGACTTTCTGTGTTTCAGAAATAAAATATTTTCTTTTGTAATAAGGAAACTGCAATAAATTTGTTAAGAGTTGGGACAATAAAACTATATGTTGAGAACTGAAATTCCATCAACATTTCTGTATTGATTCCGAATTTTTGAAATTCTTGTTTGATTTCAATTTCCAAACCCACGATTATGAACTCTTTGAGATTGTGGACGCTTGGATGAAAACTACTTTTCATTGAAGGTGAATAATTGCTATACAGTACTCCAAATGAATCGAAACTTTCTTATTACATATGATTGTGAATGAAAATTGACATACTAAAACAGAACCAATTTCTAATAAAATTTTGTAAATAGCTTGAGAAAATCATATTTTAAGTTTCATGGAGTCTAAATGTTAAATTTCAAGATGTGTACTGAGATATATTTAAGGTCAAAGGTCAGATAATGCTGAGTCTATGGAGGAAAATTAATTTAAAAAAAAAATCGCTCACCAAACATAAATTTTACATTTGTTAAAATTTCTCAATAAAATTGCTATTACCTCAAAAGAAATTCAATTTTTAAATACTTTTAAAGGTAGAATTGATATATCTTAATATGAACCAAAAATTTGCATTCAGTTTCAAATCCGCAGTTATTCAAGAACTCCCAGTTAATCAAGAATATATTAAATAAAAAGTCACAAACCACATATAAAGCACCTTGCTGTTACAAATATATATTTATCGATAATATTTATCAACAAAATAACAAGCACTGAAATATAAGAAAAATTCCAGTTTTCACTGAAACATGGTGCTGCAAAATCATATGAACATGTGACTTAATAGACAGTATATGCACCAAATTTTTGAATTGATGTAAAACACACGGAATGGTATTAAACCTTGTTGTTTTTGTAACACTAATTGATCTATTTTCTCATATTAGGATATTACTTCAGTGCTTAATTTGGCAATATTGCTATATTCTTTTCCATTTTCTAAAACAGTTTTAATAAGCAAGGTCCACGTATTTATCATAGAGTTTATATCGGCCGAAGCAACCAATCACTCATTACGTGCCCACCATTATCAAAACAAACATTCCCATATGCCGTCTGCAGTGTGAATGGATGCGTTAGCCTGTTGAAAGATTAAAAAAGATCCGCCAATCCATTTAGCGAAAGGCAACAAATTGTCTCTTGATAGTCCGTAGCTCTCATTTTGCCACTTAGAAATACTGCATTAGTTTTATCGTAGTATCCGAAACCAGCCCAAACCGTGAAATTCCTATCGCCATATTGTCTTTATGAAAGCATTTATCGTCTGCTTTACGGAGGTTATGCCAGTAGTAACTTCTTCCATATGAGCCGCCTAGATGCAATTATTTTTCACTACAGAAGACAACACTTTCACACTCTGATTTCCAAGCCATGAAAACTTTCCAAGTTCTTTCGCAGCGTAATACGAGGCGTAATTTTTGCTTTACATGCACCAACCTTTCAGTGTTTCTTGCACACCATAGCAGTGTAGCTTCTTATACGGGTAGCTGTGGGTTCTTCGTCAATTGTCCCAGTGATATCTTTCCGCTACTTATTCTTTTTGCAACAAATCCATTTGCTTCCTTGAAGACCGTTTTTATGGACGTCTTTTATATTTGTTTCGGTCCCAACCGTCTTTAAATGTAAAGAAAATTTTAAAATCCGGAATATTGACATAGGAACCGTTTTTGTTGAATTTCCACTATCGGAAAAAGCCAAGCCATAATCTTCCTTTTCCCCAACTCGCTTAATAAATTTTTGAACCTATTTCACTGACATAACTAAAATAATAACACAGACAAACTAAACGAATGTGAAAACTTTCTTTTATAGGTAGTTTGAATTGCATACCTCAAGTTATGTACGCAGAAGGGCTAGTGCTGCTGACTGTCATTAAAGCCACGAGGGCTTAATTTCACATCGTGATCATATGATTTTGCTACACAATGTTTCAGTGAAAACTACATTTTTTTCTATATATGAGTGTTAATTTTTATTTTCTTGATGAATATGTAATTTGCTACAGAAAGGTTCTTTATATGTGGTTCGTAAATTTTTATATAGTTTAATCTCTAATAAATGGGTGTTTATATCATTTTGATGGGCACTGTAACCCTAGTAGCGAATATAAGAGAAACTCTGTTAAGCAATTCCGGATTGACCGGGTTGCCTCTTCATGACGGTGATACACCAACACCAGTTTCAGTCTGTTTTACAAGAATCAGCAAAATCTATATTCGTAAGAAAATACTACCATTATTTTCACCATATGTTATAGGTATACATCCATCGATCGCAAGGTAATATTTTGAATAAAGCAATGGATGATATCTGTAGCGTCGCCAAAAGAGGAATTTGGGAACCACAACTCCTCTCAGGGACCCACCGAAACCCACTGAAATTCGTAGAAATGATATTTGGAGACGTAGGAAACAATATATTAGGTTGACAAAACTTTGTTCTGGCGACGCTACTGGTTGATATTGGTCCCAAAGATATTGGCATTACTTTCATTGGTGAGCCAAAAGTCAGAAAGTTGAACGTACTGGTGTTCGATCTTGCTTTCAATTCCGACAGAGTTCAAATAACTGGTCAAAAGTAAAGTTTGAAGAAGCAAGAACTACTCCACCTTGAAATTTTCCAACATAATTGTATTTGAAAGTCATTTTGATTTAATATTTCGAATTTTTACTACTTTCATGAAACAAAAGCAGTTATTAAACGTGCATATAGATAACCTGCCTCGCTTCAGTTTCGGGGAGCGAGAGAGAACCTAATAAATTATTTTACTACAATAAGAGATCAATGACACGATTTTCAATTTATGCATTAAGTATTTAATTATTACTCACTTGACATAAATTGCATAATTGTTTTTGCTATTACAATGACAGCGATAGAATGATAATCGAATTCTGTGAGGTTAGTTAATGTACTTTGAGAGAAATTCCATTCTGAATTGTGTAAATGATCATAACTCCTTGGGCCGCAGCTGGTATCTCCGAATTCCAATACTCTGAAATTCTATTGCATTTATTATTCGGAGTGCATACCAGACCCTATTAAGAATATTACCGAAAAACAGATTTTAACAGCAATTAGTGATAACAGCTATTAATAAAATCTAGCAAAGGAATGTTAAGTTATGCCATTTGAAAATTATGTTGAACAATCTTTTAAAGTTGTGAAGCTACGTGCGTATTTTAGTGATGTCATTTTGAACTCTATCAGCTACTGATAATTTATTATAATATAAAACATCGTAATTTAATGTAATATAAATAATACTGAAAATTATAATCAATATTATAAATATACAATGTTACTTAAATTGTTTTCACGTTAAGTACATTTAACTGAAGGTTCGATGAAAGCAGACTTTATAAACAGTATTTACATTTTATATTACGTTATGTACCCGTGATATGTGCTTTGGAAATCAATTGTCTCAACTTAAAAGGCTGTGCTGAAACATCTTTCAGAATGAAAGTAAAAATCTGATGTGGGTAACACATGACTTTCCTTATATAATGAAATGAATTTACTACTTTTACAGTAAAATAAATAGGTTTTTCTTCTAGTAGATACTAATATCCTTTCCAAGATATTGAATTTTCGATAATTAGTCGTCATTTTCCTTGATTTATCGTCATTTTTATCCATTTGGCGAGATTTTCGTTAATTTGGCAACATTTCGAAAAGTCGCCAAGTTGGCGACATTCCGCCAATTTCGTCGCCAAAATCTCGCTAAGCGTTATGGACGAAGAAATAAGTTATATATATATATATATATATATATATATATATATAACTTATTAGATATTGAATTTTCGACATATATTATATAACTATTATTATATATTTATATATTATATAACTTATTAGATATTGAATTTTCCACAATTAGTCGTCATTTTCATTGATTTAGCGTCATTTTTATCCATTTGGCGAGATTTTCGTTAATTTGGGAACATTTCAAAAAGTCGCCAAGTTGGCGACATTCCGCCAATTTCGTCGCCAAAATCTCTCCAAGCGTTATGGACGAAGAAATAAGTTATTCTTACAGCAGATAAATTGGCGTTCAAATGCAAAAGTATTACTCAAAGTATCTTTTTTCATGAATGAAACGAGCTAGATCCACGAGAATGATGTCACCCAATTTATCGCATGATATTATATATGAAAAGTGAACATGTTTCTCAATGGGAAATATTTTTTTTTCTATTTTATATGACTTTTTGATAATTTTTTTGAAAAATGTGCAATATCTCGAGAACGGTTCATGTTAGCGTTCTAAAATTTATGTCAATCGTTTTCTAATAAAAAATGACATAAGAAATGTCTATTTACGTAAATTTATTATTGGTTTTGATTTTTTGGCGATTTTTTCAAAATTTCATTCGAAAATTTAGAAGGGTTCTGAACATTCGATTGCGTATAAAAACAATAGACTTCCAGTGTTTCAGATTGTGATTTTTGTACCAAATTTGGTTGGAATCGGTCCATTCGTTCGTCAGTTATCGTCTCCACAGACCCACTGACACACACACACACACACACAGACATCACTTCAAAAATGTTTGATTCATGATCAGGGATGCTTGAAACGTGCTCTCCCGTCGAAAACTCGAATTCGAATTTTCGACCCCGTCACAATACTTTCCTTATACATTATGTATATAAGGAAAGTAAAGATAGAAAATATTTGAACATATAAACATTCCTAAAGTAATCTGTCCTGTTGCAAAGTCCTGTTGCAATTTTTAAGACTAACTAGCAGCATACCCATTCTTCGTACGGGTTGTATAATATAAAGAAACTTAAAATTCACAATCATGTGCAAATTCCTGTAGTATAATAAATGACATTGTTAATCAAACTATTATGTTAAAAGACTTAATTTAATGCTCCTAAAAAGAAGTTTAATAATCTCTGTTCTCGCAATACAAAATTATCTTCAAGTGCAGATCTGAAGAATAAAACATCTTGGTCCCGTTTGTAAACAGATTTACAAAAAATATGAAGTTGAACCAATATATGCAAAATAACAGCGCTAAAATTGTATGAGATCCGTACTACTTATATACGCGAATATAAGAAGATATAACCTGTATTAGTAGATTACATGTATAAATTGAAAATATCAATAAACTCGCAATCTTTAAACCTGAAGGCAGTAATTGATTCCGATATATGCCAAAATGAAAGTGATAAAATTATATGGGAAGATGTACCCGTACTACTTATATTGTCGCAGAATAGAAGATATTTCCGTGTGCTAGTAAATGATTACCCGTATTGTAATATGAGCCCGAAAAATCTTTGCTAAAATAAAACAGATGATGTAATAAATTGAAAATGTCAATAATTCCCGTAATCTTTATTCCAGAAGGCCGTAATTGATTCTACTATATGTTAATATATGTCAAAATATATGCCAATATACCTGTACTATTCATATTTTCGTAGATTAGAAGATATATCCTTGGATTTGTAAAAGATTGCTCGTACAACGTATAATATATGAATTTCAACAATTTTTGCCATAATAAAACAATGGAATAATAACTTGAAAGTATCAATAATCACCCGAAAATATCAATAATAATAATTTTTAAACCTGAAGAACGTAATTGATATTGTCCAATCAAAAATGCAATGCCAATGAAATTTATTTTATACTAGCAGCATACCCGTTCTTCGTACGGAGTATATAATATAAAGAAACTTATAATTCGCAATCATGTGCAAATTCTGTTAAAATATTAAATTTATTGCTCATAAAGAGAAGTTTAAGAATATCTGTTCTCGCTATGCAAAATTATCTTCACGGGCAGATCTGAAGAATAAAACATCCTGACCCCTTTTGTAAGCAAATTTGCAAAAAAAAAAAGGAATTGAATCATTATATGCAACCCCGTACTACTTATATTGTCGTAGATTAGGAAATATGCCAGTGTGTTAGTAGAAGATTACCCGTATTACAATATGAATCTCAAAAATATTTGCCAAAATAAAAGAGATGACGTAATAAATTGAAAATATCAATAATGCCCGTAATCTTTTACCAGAAGTTCGTAATTGATTCCAATATATGCCAATATATATCGAAATATATGCCAATATACCTGTACTACTTATATTCTCGTAGATTAGAAGATATAATGCATTTGTAAAAGATTATACTCGTACAACGTACTGTATATGAGTTTCAACAATTTTCGTCATAATAAAACAATGTCATAATAACTTGAAAATATCAATAATCTCTGAATCAAATGTCCCCGAAAATATCAATAATAATAATGTTTAAACCTGAAGACCGTAATTGATATTATCCAGTCAAAAATGCAATGTCAATGAAATTTATTTTATATACATATCTTTATTATTCAAATCGGAAAAGATTTAGTATAAAATCGTATGCCGCATAACACATTGGATCCGTCGCTAAGCGACATGATATCATTTGCTTCAAATAAGTTGATGGAAATCATATCATCTGAATAATGCGACCTCCATGAAAGGTTTGGCGACATTTTAGTCAATTTAGTGATTACTTAAAAAATCCCCAAATTTATCGCCAAGTGGGACTGTAGAACAGATAGTCCCATTTTTCGACAAATTGACGAAACATCATCACAATATTATCCCCTAACAAAACACAATTATTTTCATTTATTAAGCGCGATTTTATCAATTCTATAATATTTTTATGGACTCACAAATATTTTTATCAATTTGGTGGTATTAAAAAAATTCGTTAAATGTGTTACTAAGTAGAATGGATGGACTGTCCGACAAATGCTACCGAAACATCATTTCAGTACTCTATTTTAAAAAAAAAAATTATTGATTTGCGTCATTTTTATAAATTTGGAAACATTTCCGCTAATTTGGTAAAGTTTAAGAAAAGTTACCAAGTTATTTAGAGATATTCCGCTAAACTTATAGCTCTAAATTTGCAAATCTGAAGAATAAAATATTCTGATCCCGTTTGTATATACTAAATGAAAACAGTAAAATTGTATTATAAGATACAGCCGTTCTACTCTTTTTCTGCTTCAACAATCGACTAAATGAATTTATTGGGTAAACACAATATATGAGTTTATTAGCTAAACACAATATATGAGCTGGAAACCTCTTTGCTAAAATAAATGAAAATGATGTACGCAGTTCGCAATTCATATAATTAAAAGAACAACCAAACCTTTCATTTAAAAATATAATTTTACATCCATTTATTTATTATTCAAATAGAAAAAATCTGATGTGGGCAACACATGACTTTCCTTATATAATGAAATGAATTTATTACTTTTACAGTAAAATAAATAGGTTTTTCTTCTAGTAGATACTAATATCCTTTCCAAGATATTGACTTTTCGACAATTAGTCGTCATTTTCATTGATTTAGCGTCATTTTTATCCATTTGGCGAGATTTTCGTTAATTTGGCAACATTTCAAAAAGTCGCCCAGTTGGCAACATTCCGCCAATTTTGTCGCCAAAATCTCGCCAAGCGTTATGGACAAAGAAATAAGTTATATATATATATATATATATATATATAACTTATTAGATATTGAATTTTCGACATATATTATATAACTATTATTATATATTTATATATTATATAACTTATTAGATATTGAATTTTCCACAATTAGTCGTCATTTTCATTGATTTAGCGTCATTTTTATCCATTTGGCGAGATTTTCGTTAATTTGGCAACATTTCAAAAAGTCGCCAAGTTGGCGACATTCCGCCAATTTCGTCGTCAAAATCTCGCCAAGCGTTATGAACGAAGAAATAAGTTATTCTTTCAGCAGATAAATTGGCGTTCAAATGCAAAAGTATTACTCTATATCTATATTAAGTATCTTTTTTCATGAATGGAACGAGCTAGATCCACGAGAATGATGTCACCCAATTTATCGCATGATATTATATATGAAAAGTGAACATGTTTCTCAATAGGAAATATTTTTTTTTCTATTTTATTTGACTTTTTGATAATTTTTTTGAAAAATGTGCGATATCTCAAGAACGGTTCATGTTAGCGTTCTAAAATTTATGTCAATCGTTTTCTAATGAAAAATTACATAAGAAATGTCTATTTACGTAACTTTATTATTGGTTTTGATTTTTTGACGATTTTTTCAAAATTTCATTCGAAAATTTAGGGGGGTTCTGAACATTCGATTGCGTATAAAAACAATAGGCTTCCAGTGTTTACAGATTGTGATTTTTGTACCAAATTTGGTTCGAATCGGTCCATTCGTTCGTCAGTTATCGTCTCCACAGACCCACTGACACACACACACACACACACACACACATACACACACACACACTTTCACACACACACACACACAGACAGACATCTCTTCAAAAATGTTTGATTCGTGATCAGGGATGCTTGAAACGTGCTTTCCCGTCGAAAACTCGAATTCGAATTTTCGACCCCGTCACAATACTTTCCTTATACATTATGTATATAAGGAAAGTAAAAATAATAATAAATATTAACAACCCATTTAATTTCATTCCGTTGCCGAGCAACATGATATAAGATAGAATCTTCCTCATAAAATGCGAAATTAAATAGCCATTTTGATTTCTTTATACTTTTAATCGTTGAGTAAAAGGTTGTGAAATAAAACCACGGAGGTAGATTTTTCCATTTAAATTCATGTTTCAAACAATTCGTGTTTTCCGATAGTGACTAATTAATGCAAAAATCCTGCACCAAACTCGGAAATAAAGTTTTATTTCATTTCGCCGTTTTAAACAAACGATTTTCATCCTTTCCGTTTGAATAAACCACGGAGTTGGAGAGTGTAACTCATAGGAAAAAGTTCCGTTTTTCATTAATATCTCAACAACCCCTGGTCTTAGAAACTCGAAACTTGGACTAAATTTGTGGGGGGCTATTTCAAGGTTATCCACAAAATTTCATTAAATTCGGTTCAGCCGTTTTTCCGTGATGATGAGACAAACGAAAATTTCGTTTTTTACTAATATCTCGAGAACCACTGGTCGTAGAAACTCAAAGTACGAACTAAATTTTAAGTGGGACTATTTCTAGGCTACCCACCAAATTTCATCAAATTCGGTTCAGCCGTTCTCCCGTGATGATGGGACAAACAGACAGACAGACAGACAGACAGACAGACAGATTTTCAATTTTATTTATATAACTAGCAGCATACCCGTCCTTCGTACGGAGTATATAATATAAAGAAACTTGAAATTCATAACCATGCCCAAATTCTTATAGTATACTAAATGACATGTTTAATCAAAATATTCTGTTAAAATATTTAATATAATGCTCCTAAAAAGAAGTTTAAGAATCTCTGTTCTTGCTATATAAAATTATCTTCATGGACATATCTGAAGAATGAAACATCTTGGACCCCTTATGTAAGCAAATATAAAAAAAAATATGGAATTGAATCAATATATGCAAAATAAAAGCGTTAAAATTGTATGGGACCCGTACTAATTATATACGCGAATATTAGAAAATATAACCTGTATTAGTAGATTACATGTATAAATTGAAAATACCAATAAACCCGTAATCTTTAAATCTGAAGACAGTCATTTATTCCAATATATGTCAAAATTAAAGTGCTAAAATTATATGGGAAGATATACACTGCCACTTATAATGTCCGATTATTAGTAGAAGATTACCCACATATTGCAATATGAGTCTCAAATGTTTTTTGGTAAAATACAACAGACGACGTAATAAATTGAATATATAATTAATCCCCTTAATCTTCATACCAGAAGACTGTTCTTGATTCCAATATATATGCCAATATATGCCAATATACCTGTACTACTTATATTCTCGTAGGTTAGAAGATATACCCGTGCATTCCTAGAAGATTACTCGTACAACGTACAATATGCGTGTGTCAGCAATTTTTGCCGCAATAAAACAATGGCGTAATAACTTAAAAATATCAATAATCCCTGAATCAATAATTAAGGAAAATATCAATAATAATAATGTTTAAACCTGAAGAGTATAATTGATATTATCCAGTCCAAAATGAAATGGCAATGAAATTTATTTTATATACATATCTTCATTATTCAATTCGGAAAGGATTTAATAAAAATCGTCTGCCGCATAAACACATTGGATTTAAATCCGTTGCTAAGCGACATGATATCATTTGCTTCAAATAAATTGGTAGAAAAAATATCGTCTAAATAGTTATATTTCTATGGAACATTTGGCGACAGTTTCGTCAAATTAGCGACATTTTAAAAAATCGCCAAATTTATCGCCAAGTGGGACTGTAGAACTAACAGTTACACTTTGCGACAAATTGACGAAATATCATCACAATACTATCCCCTAACAAAAAACAATTAATATCATTTATGTAGCGCAATTTTATCAATTTCAAGATATTTTTATAGATTTGAAAACATTTTTATCAATTTGGTGACATTTTAAAAATTCGCTAAATGTATTACTAAGTAGGATGGTTGGTCTGACAGATAAATGCTAACCAAACATCATTTCAGTACTCTCTTCTAACAAAACAAAAAAAAATTTCATTGATATGTAGAAGACCCAAGCCACACGACCAACCCGAAGGTTTATGGCAGCTGTTTGTGTGTCGTTTATATCAATTTGGCGACATTTCCGCCAATTTGGCAAAGTTTAAGAAAAGTTGTCAAATTAGCGATATCCCTCCAAATACGTAGCTTTGAATTTGCAGATCTGAATGAAACATTCTTATCCCGTTTCAATATACTAAATGAAAACACTACAATTGTATTAGAAGATATACCCGCTCTACTCTTTTTCTGTTTCAACAATCGGCTATATGAATTTATTGGCTAAACACAATATATGAGTTTAGTAGCTAAATACGATATAAGCTTGAAAACTCTTTGCCAAAATAAATGAAATTGATCGCAGTCAGCAATTAATATAATTAAAAGAAAAATCAAACCGTCCATTCATAAGATATACTTTTATATCCATTTATCCATTTATTTATTATTTAAATCGAAAAAAAATAATAAAAACATTAACAAACACATTTAATTTAATTGCGATGCCGAGCAACATGATATATCCTCCTAAAATGTTAAAATTTATTAACCACTAACAGCACACCCGTTATTCGTACGGAGTGTATAATTTAAAGAAACTTAAAGTTCGCAGTCATGTGCAAATTCTGTTAAAATATTAAATTTATTGCTCCTAAAGAGAAGTTTAAGAATATATGTTCTCACTATGCAAAATTATCTTCACGATCAGATCTGAAGTATAAAACATCCTGGGCCCTTTTGTAAGCAAATTTACAGAAGAAAAAATAGGAATTGTATGAATATATGCAACCCCGTACTAATTATATTGTCGCAGATCAGAAAATATGCCAATGTGTTAGTAGAAGATTACCCGTATTACAATATGCGTCTCAAAAATATTTGCCAAAATAAAAGAGATGACGTAATAAATTGAAAACATCAATAATATCCGTACTCTTTATACCAGAAGGTCGTAATTGATTCCAATATATGCCAATATATATCAAAACATATGTCAATATACCTGTACTACTTATATTCTCGTAGATTAAAAGATATACACGTGTATTTGTAGAAGATTCGTACAACATACAATATATGAGTTTAAACAATTTTTGTCATAATAAAATAATTGCATAATAACTTGAAAATATCAATAATCCTTGAATCAATAATCCCCGAAAATATAAATAATAATAATTTTTAAACCTGAAGACCGTAATTGATATTATCCAGTCAAAAATGCTATAAGAAAAATCAAATCGTTCTTTTCTAAAATATATTTTTATATCCATTTATTTATTATTCAAATCGAAAAAATAATTATTAAAATTAACAGACAGATTTAATTTAATTGCGTTTCTGAGTAACATGATATAAGATAGAATCTTATAACATGTTAAATATGTCATGTCTTATAACATAAACTGCGAAATTAAATAACGATTTTGATTTCTCTATACTTCTCATTGTTCCGTAAAAGCTTGTTTTAAATAAACCATGAACCATGGAGATAGATTTCCCCTTTAAATCATGTTTCAAACAATTCATGTTTTCAGAAAGTGACTAATTAACGCAAAAAATCTCCCATCAAACTCAGAGATTAAATTTTAATTCACTTTCAAACGATTTTCAAGCTTTTCGTTTGGATAAACCACGGAGTTAGGGAGTAGAACTCCTAGGAAAAAGTTCCGTTTTTCATTAATATCTCGACAACCCCAGGTCTTAGAAACTCGAAACTTGGACAAAATTTATGGGGGATATTTCAAGGCTATTCACCAAATTTCATTAAATTCGGTTTAGCCGTTTTTCCGTGATGATGAGACAAACGAAAATTTCGTTTTTTACTAATATCTCGAGAACCACTGGCCGTAGAAACTCAAAACCCGGATATAATTTTAAGTGGGGCTATTTCTGGGCTACCCACAAAATTTCATCAAATTCGGTTCAGCCGTTCTCCTGTGATGGTGTGACAAACAGACAGACAGACAGACAGACAGACAGATTTTCATTTTTATTTATATAGATAGAAGAAAAGGGAAACCGGGGTAAGATGACGATGTTAACGAATTTGATTTTTTTCTAATTCGTAAAACTTATAATACATATTTTTTGCAACATAAATAAATTCTTCATAAGGTCCATTATTAATAAAAAAATTATATCGGATAATCTCCCGGTATAATCGGATAATTATATCGGATAATAAAAAATTATATCTTATAATTTTGTTGTTCTTTTAACTTGTGGTAAGGGTTTAAAGTTAAATATTGATGGAAGAGGGGAGAATCTTGATCCCGGAATTCGTTCATAGTTGGGATTATCTACACTTTCAGTGTCGCTATCATTAGCACCTAAAGAAATAGGTGTGCTTTCCTTTGTGGAAGATGACGAACTTCGTCATCTTGCCCCAAATGACTAAAACGAACAACATGGCTGGTGTACTATAAAATATGCATCAAATTAAAACTCTGATAGATTATTTGAGTATTTAATATTATAAAGTGTAACCATGCATTATATCAGAATTTTATGACTTACCTTTAAGTAGCTCAAGCTTATTTAGTTCAAGTAGAAAATAGTTTTACGGCCCTTAATAAAGTTTGACTAAGAATATAAATTGTACGTGTAGTAAGAATGGGGCCTTCCGCATGCGATTAGTTGTTCTGCTACAGGGGATTGTATCTATGCTCCTCAAGTTCTGCCACCTAAGAATAAAGTCGTTAAAACTGTTATTCGTCATCTTGCCCAGCTCGTCATCTTACCCCGGTCTTCCCTACATATCGTTATCATTCAAATCAGAAAAGATTTAATACAAATCATCTGCCTTATAAACACATTGAATTTAAATCCGGTGATAAGCGATATGATATAGGTTTCTTCAAATAAATTGGTGGAAAAATATCGTTTGAAAGCTATCTCTACGGAAGGTTTGGCGACATTTTCTTCAATTTAGCGACATTTTAAAATATCGCCAAATTTTTCGCCAAGTTGGACTGTAGAACTGACAGCCCCAGTTGGCGACAAATTGACAAAACATCATCATAATACCATCCCCTAACGAAACACAATTAATTTCATTTATTAAGCGCAATTTTATCAATTTCATGATATTTTTATGGATTTACAAACATTTTTATCAATTTGGTGACATTTTAAAAATTCGCTAAATGTGTTACTAAGTAGGATCATTGGACTGACAGATAGATGCTACCGAAACATCATTTCAGTACTCTCTTCTAAGAAAGCAAAAGTAATTTAATTAATTTGGCGATATTTGGATAATATTATATAATTTAATTAATTTGGCGATATATTGGTGACATTTCCTTCAATTTGGCAATGTTTAATTAAAGTTACCAAGTTAGCGATATCCGGCCAAATTCGTAGATCTGATGAATAAAAGATCTTGATCCCGCTTGCATATACTAAATGGAAACACTAAAATTATATTAGAAGATATACCCGTTCTACTCTTATTCTGTTTCAACAATCGGCTAAATGAGTTTATTGGCTAAAAACAATATATGAGTTTCTTGGCTAAGAACAATATATGAGTTTATTGGCTAAACACAGTATTAAGTTTGAAAACACTTTGGCAAAATAAATGAAAATGATGACGCAGACCGTAATTAATATAATTAAAAGAAAAATCAAACCGTTCTTTTATAAGATATATTTTTATATATATATTTATTTACCGGGTGGTCAGAATTAAAACACCCCTACTCTGAGCTCTCTATACATCGAACTACTCAGTGTAAAGGCTCCAAAATTGTTGAACCTACTATTCAAGACATGGGGAAAGGGATTACGCGAAAAAAAAAAAAATTAGTTCCAGAAACACCGATAGGTGGCGCTGTACAACAGAAAATATGCTGAAAAGACACAAAATAATCACAAAAAAACAAACACATGCGATATGGAATTTTTCCTTTTTAATTTCTTTTGCTGATATGAAAAAAAAGAAGCCAAAAAAAGTGAAGAAACTTAAACTGTCATTGTAACTGCAATTTTGCACTGTAAGCACAAAAATTTGCATAAACCGATAAGGTCCTTGTGATATGAATGTTTGGTACGTTCGAATAAAATGTGTTACAAATGTGCATTTTGTGTCTTTTCAGCATATTTTCCGTTGTACAGCGCCACCTATCGGTGTTTCTGGAACTAATTTTTTTTCACGTAATCCCTTTCTCCATGTCTTGAATTGTATGTTCAACAATTTTGGAGCCTTTACACTGAGTAGTTCGATCTATAGAGAGCTCAAAGTAGGGGTGTTTAATTCTGACCCCCCGGTATTATTCACATCGAAAAAATAATAAAAAAAATTAGCAAACACATTTAATTTAACTGCGTTACTGAGCAACACGATATAGGATAGAATCTTCCTAATAAAATACTGATAATTAAATAACCATTTTGGTTTCTTAATAATTTTCATTGTTGAGTAAAAACTTGTGAAAAATAAACCATGGTAATAGAGTTTCAATTTAAATTCATGTTTCAAACATTCATGTTTTCAAACAATTCATGTTTTCTGACAGGGACTATATATATAAGCGCAATAAACTTCCACCAAACTCAGAGATATAGTTTTAATTCACTTTCACGTTTTAAAACAGTGATTTCCAACCTTTTTCCTTTGGAGGAACGAACGAGTTACAGAGTAGAACTTCAATGAAAAAGTTTCGTTTTTCATTAATATCTCAACAGCCCCTGGACTTAAAAACTCGAAACATAAACTAAATTTTAAGTGGGGCTATTTCAAGGCTAACCACAAAATTTCATCAAATTCGGTTCAACCGTTCTCCCGTGATGATGAGACAAACAGACAGACAGAAAAACGGACAGATTTTCAATTTTATTTATATGGATTTCAACAGTTTCGAGACAAAACAAAATTGCAGTTTACAAAGAACTATTAAAGTCAAGAATAAACTCAATTTTCGAAATTGAAACCTTTATTTCGTAAGTGTAAGTTATGTTAAGTAAAAGTGTCATAACCCAAAACTTTGGTAATAATTGATACAAAAGTTTTTACGGCATGGGGCAATATCACATTGATGCCGGAAGTTAATTTAACACATTTATTGTGCACTCAAGAATATTACAGCAGCTGGCTGTCTAACTGAATACAGATTCCGAAATAGCCAGTATTGCACATTCACGTCATTTAACTAAAACAGATCAATAGTGAAATTAACTGAGCCTGGTGATATAACCATCTTTACGCACTCAATGGTATAGATATACACTGCTCACAACTGAAATCGCAACACCATGGAGAAATTGATGTATCCTTATAAAATTTACAGAATATAATTTTAACATGGAGATGTGCAAATGATCAAAAAATCATACCTGGATATGAAAGCATGGAACTTTATTGACATTATACCAATATGGAATAGGCCCATAGCGAGCGGCTATGCATGATTGATTACTACGAGGCACACCGTCAATAAGATGGCCAATGGTGTGCTGAGGGATGGCATTCTACACAGCATGCAATTGGGGCCAACGGCCGTACCGTGCTGAAAACACCGGTTCTCGTTAGATCACCGAAGTCAGGCAGCATCGGGCGCGGTTAGTACTTGGGTGGATGACCACCTAGAAAAACCGCGTGCTGTTGGAACATTTCGGGCGCGGTATCCCTGTGGTTTGCGGGCTGGGTTTGCACGCTGCCACAACTGCCGCCGTGTTCATGCGGAGTACGATCACGTTAAACATGTGGGTCCGTAAGTCCTTCCGAGAGGTTTGTGGTAGGGGATGGAGGGTACGGTCCCTGTGGATGCCTCCTCCACTGGGTTCCGGTCTAAATTGGGTGGCACTTCCCGGCTGTCCAAACAGTTACCTTACACCTTTCTGGTAGGTCGGACGGACTAGGTCTCAACAACAACAGCATGCAATTGGGCTTGTAACTGAACATGGTTTGCTGGAATTGGGAGTTCCTTTAATCGGCGACCCATGATGTCCCAGATATGCTCAATTGGCAACAAATCCGGAGAATATGTTGGCCAAGGCAGGATATCAAAACCTTGTAGAATATTCTTAGTTACCCGTGCAGTATGTGACCTGGCATTATGATGCTGAAAAAGCAGTCCAGTCCTGGTTGATAGATATGGCTGTATCATAGGTCTCGCAATTTCGGAGACTTATCGTTGTACCGTGATATTGTCAGAAACGTGGACCAAATGTGTTCGTCCACCAAATGTTATACCACAACAAACCCTGGTACCACTTAGGGGAGCTGTATAGCGACTGATAGAAAAGTTTCCTGGTGGCGTTGTTAAAAGCGCCGTCATACGCGAGTACGGCCATCTGGCTCGACAAAACAGAATCGTGATTCATCCGTGAACAGAATGCTTCGACATTCTGTCGACCAATTGCGTCTTATTTGACACAACTAGAGGCGACGTAACCGGTGAAGACGTTGAAACGGTAGGTGTCAAAAAGGTAGTCTAGCCCGGAGTCAGCATCGGTGAAAGATCGTCTACCTCGGAGTCAACGTCGGTCAAAGGTCGTCTACATCGGTCTAGCAAACGTTTTCGAATTAATTTGCGTTGAAACCACGTTACCTATAGTGTGGGGGAAATGTCGGTGTAACACACTTGCTGTGATAAACGGCTCCCGCGCAACGCTTCTCAGAAGCATACAATCTTCACGTGGTGTGGTGCACCTAGAAGCTCCACTACCTGATTTTCGTGTCGTTTCGTTGTCTCTCACGAACTGTAACACACACCGTGGAACTGTGCGCACATCACTACCCAAAAGTTCAGCGATCTTTCGAAGGCTCAATCCACGCTTACGTAAAGCAATGATTTTTTTATCGTTCCGTTGACGACAACTGAACGTATGCGGTACATCGATGTATTCTTGGTATACTGTGATAATTTTTACAACCTCAAACCAATGACACTACAATTTAGCTCTGATATCGCTCCTTCTTGAGTTGACGCTTTTTTGTTACTCGGCAAGGTGTTACGTCACTATGCGCACTGACACTATGATCATTTGCATATCTCGCCTTGCTGTTTTAATTTCCTGATTTACATAAAGCTATACCTACAACTTTACGGAATTACGATTTCAGTTGTGAGCAGTGTAAATTGTCGATGTTTACCCAACTTATGCTTCGGAGATCTAAATCTTGTCCTGGACAACTAATGATACTAGATCATCACGATCATAATTATTTCAATACTAGTCACCTGCTCCACGTACGTGTACTTTCCACCCTTCACACTCACCCAGCGATTTAACTACCAACTTCCAGTTCAACTGGCGCACTAACTCGACATAGACTCTACTTCTATCAGACTTTCACCCGAACTCTACACAGACTCCAGCAGAACTATTGCCCAACTATCAGCCAGACTAACTTTTTTACTCACCATCCGAAGCTCATCTTGTCGCTGTGCAAGGACCTCAAAATGCTGGCTGGCCGATCGGTCTACATAACCGAAACAGCCAGAAGTTGTTAATATAAAGTCAAACATAAAATATAACGTAACTGAGGGAAATAATAACCAACGATTAAATAGATCTCACAAGCTTATATATCATTTTTTCACTGTGAAAGAAGTACATCCATTGCATTATATAGGGAAAATCATGTGCTGTCCACATCAGATTTTTTTTATATTCCGAAACAGAACATCAAATTTTCGGTATAACACCGTTTAAACCAATCCGCCAAGACGTCCCATTGGATCTTTGAATGAAGAGTTTTGTAATTGAGATCTCCTCTTTACAGTTATGAAATTAGGTTAATTAAGAGAACTGAAATTATAATATCTGTAGTTCCGTGAAAGCAAATATGCGGAACTGATGCCATCTTTAATTTATACATCGACTGTGATTTATCAATATGGAACATCTAAGAAGTGCTGCATTATGACGTAAGAGAAGCATCGATCGTGCAGTGTTTTATTTAAGCAAGATAATTGAGTCGTTTGGTATTAAAAGAGTCAATAAAAGGTTATGTTTTTTTAGTATATGTGGTTGAATTCTGATTAAATTTCTGACATATCGATGTGTAATTTGAACGAGCCGTGATTTTATTTTGTGTGTAAATTCTTATATACTAAACCGATTTTTATATACTTGTGAAATTGCTATTTACTATAGTGAAAATTATCTATAGTATATATAGACTAGTATAGTTACAATTAGCATAGATGGTTCTTAGGAGAGACATTCAAACAAATAACTTCAAAGTGAATGGTTACTAAGTAGGTGCATTAAGTCGGTTTATAGTAAAGTGACTATGTTTCATCGAATAAAAGTGATTGCAGCGCTCTTAGCGGATAATTTAAGAAGTTAGTAAAAGGAATTTGGCAACAAAGCCTTTAAGATATTTTAGCCGCCCAGGCGGTGAAGTGGATAGCGTCTCCGACTGCTGTCTAGTGGGCTTGGGGTCGAATCCCGAGTAAGGCATGGTTGTTTTCTTGAGGATGAAGCCAGTCTTCCGCCCTCTGGGTCCTCGCTATATGAGAAGCTGCACCCCCCCTTGACCTTCTTCAGTGATGCTTGTTTGTGTTAATAAACTTTGTGATCTTGTCTTGTGTCATTCTTTGTCTGTCTTCTGGCATCACTGGTCCTGTTTGTGGTTCCACCGAAACAGGAGGTTATAAGCAACAACAACAGATATTTTAATTTATGAATTTATAATTTGATTGACACGCTTTACAATTAGTCATATTCTAAATAATGGAGCAAAACTGCAGCAATCGATGGCGTATAGAGAGTAGGAGCTTTGTTCCTTACTGAGGCATTGGAGCTTTAGTTGTTCATTGACCATTAAGCATTTTAATTGTCTAGTTGTATAAAAGTATATTTAGAGCAACGGATGCTAGTCCAGCCGATTAATTAGGTACATACCAATTATAATGTTAATGAATAATATTTCTGCGTTGTAAAATTATATTTGTTTAAAAATTATATCTGTGTAATTATATGTGGTTTAACTGTTGTAACATAAAGTGGAATTTCCACAATAACTAATCTTATTAAACTTATAGTGATTCATTGTAGACCTGTAGTGACTAGTATATTAAGCTGTGAAACAATTTTCAAGCCAAGATTTTTTCGCTTATAAAACAGTAAGAGACAGAGGGTAAATTATAATTAACTATTTCTTTTAATTATTTAAATATCTCGCATATTTAAATATATACTAATATATATATATATATATATATATATATATATATATATATATATATATATATATAGGCACTTAATATGTGGAAATTCACTTTATTAAAATTTATTAGAAATACTATTTGTAGTATTAAATTGTCTAATAGATCTATATGTAATATTGATAATTTAAAACATTCCATTAATAAATTACAATGATATTTTGTTATTACTTGATAAAGCCTCTAATAATTATGCTATTATCTGTAAAAATTTTATATATAATTTCTGTTAGATTATTTAAATAATAATAGTCTATTTAAACTTGATTCTCACTACATTAAGAGTGTTAAACTGAAAATTATCAATATGTATAGTGATTTAAATATTAATTATAAATTTCTTAAATTTCCATATATAGTGTTAATAACTAAATTTCATAAAAATCCTATTAAATTTAGAATAGTAACTAGTGGTCATAATATTTACTCTACTACTGCGAGTGAATTACTTCTAAATTATTTAAATGTAATAAATGATAGTATACTTTTTCTAGCAATAACTACCTTATTCTAAATAATAGTAAAGAATTAAAGAATAAATTACCATCACTTGGTAAACTAATTGGATTTCAAACTTTTGATTTTAAAGATCTTTTTAATAATATTAAGATCTCTTATCTTTATGTAGTAATTTTAGCTCTATATAATGCTTATACTACTTATCATACTGCTCATACTATATTTACCATATTTTCTAAATTTCTTCACTTTGTTCTTTTCAATAATTATACATTTCAAGGTAATAAATTTTCAGGGGTTCCACAAGATGGCTGTAATAGCAGTATATTAGTTAATTTATACCTTTATCATTATGAAAAATCTTTTACTTCAACTGATTATAACATTTACAGATATGTTGATGATCTGATTTGTTTGGTCTTTACAGACAACTGTGTCATAGATATAGATTTCTATCCGGATAATTTGGAACTAATTCCTAATGAAGTCACTATTAGTAATAACATTATTGTTTTGGACTTAAATCTTATTATTGAACTTACTAATAGAATAGGTACTAATTTATATGATAAAAAAGGCTATTTTAACTTTAATATTAATAAAATATTACCTTTTAATTCCTGTAACTAGGTTCAATTGTTTAGAAATATTATATTTAATCGGCTTTTAAGAATTTATAGATTATCGGATAAAAAATGTCTTGCTATTCATATTAATAAACTTAAAACTACTAGCAATTTATATACATATCCAGCTTATTTAGTACATAGTATAGTTAAAAAGTTTGGAATGGTAGATTATACTTAAATTCTAGCCTTAGTATCTTATTTTAGCCAGGCATCCACTTTCTCTTGAATAAGCATTACCATGTATTTACATGTTCTTACTGTTGAATATCACCTTTTATCGTCTTTTCGCATTACTGTTATTTCTTTCTCACGATTGGTAACAGCAGTTCTCAACTTTTTATTTTTTGAGATTGGCAACACTGGTTTATTCAAGGCTCCAATGGATCAGACATATGCAGTGTTTTTTCAGGTATTCTTGATTCCTATTATTTTTCAATCTTTATGCATGTTGTCCAAGTTATCAGTGTTTATAGATATAATCTATCACTGATATCAGAAACATGCATTTTGTGTTCATTTTTATAAAATACTTTGATTTGATAAAGAGTTTTATCGAAATGAACTATTCATTATCAGACCTAGGGCTTGTCCACTTGTAAAGCTTTCATGCTTGGATTTTATTTATTTGATATTATTTTATCGATTCCTTTCCATTGATCATTTTTTTTTGTCTCCAGTTTGATGACTAGAGGTTTGCATTTTTATTTTCCACTTGATTTTTCCCCCCCTCTATTTGATAGTTTTATTTGAAAGGCATTTTGTAATGTTGGGTTTTTTTGAGTATATAAAGATATATATATATATATATATATATATATATATACATATAAAATATATAAGATATATATATATATATATATATATATATATATATATATATATATATATATATTATTAAAAGTCTATTAACTTTTTAGTTTTGAATACGTTGGACATACTTATCATTAGCTTTAATTTTATACAAACAGCGAGTTCCTAGACCAAGTATTTACAAAGAAAACCACGGAATATACATATATACATACGTTAACTGCTTTTAGTAATATCTAACATGGCCATCGTCAAACTTAATAACTGCAATAAATTTTTATAAAGTATCAGCAAAATTGCTACTTATACTAAAAATGGGTAATTTACTCTATAGCATAAATTCATTTTAATTTTCGTCGGTTCATCTCCCCTACTCGAAAACATAGAGTAAATTCGTCCGACGGAACCTCATTTCCAGTTACTGTCGTAATAGTTGTTCAATCTAATGAACATAACACGGTTTTATGATGTATCACTCTAGAAAGTCATTCATGCGATTCTTGAGCACAGAGTCTTTCGTTACAAGTCATAATTGATAATTAGGATACAAACTTGTTTACCAAGTCATCTGGAATATAAATGTCTCAGCATGTTGTGAAATGAAGTCATAAAAATTTAGTAACCTATAACGCATAATTGGTGTTTGGTGTAGTGAAAAATTATGCCAGTATTACCGTGTAAAGTTTATGTAAATAATGAGTTTATTAATTTTGTGGATATTTAAGATATTTTCCCATTCAATTTTGAAATGCTGGAGCATGTATTAACGACTTTTAGAGGTATGTTCCAGAGTCAATAAACATGATATTTTTCAGATGAACGATATAATTTCCAAGAATGTAAAATAATTGGCTTTGATTGCTGTAAGAAAGACCTACACAGATAAAGATTTTTTAGTAATATATCAAGAAAGAAGAAAATAAAGCTAGCAACTGGTTTTGATGGTAAAATCCTTCGTCAGGATAAACGACAAAGATAAGTTATATACCTTCGACCTTTTCTCCCCCCACCTCCGTTTTTAACACTTTACAATATAGTTGAAATGTGTTTATGACTTTGTTCATTCCGTCTGTGTGTCCGTTAGCACGATAACTGCCTTAAAAATGACTCTACCAAAATGAAATTTTAGTATGTTGTTCAGACGGTCTGTGGGACCTATGAGAATATAAATGAATAATATCACCCAATTAGTTTTGGATTGAACCCGGGTTGAAAAAATGAAACACATTGAACACTATGGGACCTAATTTTTCAAACATTTTTTATGCGAATTTAAAATTCACAAATTCCTTCGAAAGTTTTAGGAAATATTCAAATTATCCGATAAAATATATAAAAAAATTTCAGCAAAATATATTCAGTAGTTTTTTTATATAAAAATTAAAATAATAATTACACCCTTTGTATGGGGAGATCAAGTGACCATTATATGAAGAGATCACGTGACCCACTTTAAAATACAATATGGCATCCATCTTGTATCAAAATCGTGATTTTTAAAATTCTTTTTAATTCATATTTAGTGTTGTATCCGTCCTAAAATCGCTTTATTTTTGCTCAAATTCTGTGCATAAATGTTCTGAAACAACGCAATTACAATATATTTGAGTTTGAATGATCATCAAACTTTGATTACAACGATTGAACTACAACGAAGCCTAATTTTCACTTATGGAAAATGTAAACACCAAATATATGTAGAATGAGTTGTATAAGAATTGCTGCATTTCTTTAACGCAAATTATTTAGCTCACGGAGTCTGCAATATAACTGATATGAATGAAACATTCATTGACTTTACACAAAGAAGACGATTTTTTCGATGAATGTTTAAGCATAGTGTTAAATTACTTGTACCTCCATGGTTTTAAGTTTTTAAATAAAATAAACTATTATAGTATTGTGATGAATGAAAGGAATTTAAGAAATTTATGAATGAAATGCTGCTTTTATATAGATATCTTTCGATGACGTGATTTAAATAAAGTTCATTTGTTTTCGATGACGTTTTCAAATATAATAAATTATTGTATTATCATGATAATTTTAAAAATATTTCTGAAGAATGTATCGCATTTTAGAGATGTTTAAACCAGGCAATTTATATTTCAATGCTATCATTTGAATGAAGTTCATTTTATTCGATGAAGTTTTAAGTTTTCAAATATAATAAATTAATGTAGTATTGTGATTTTTTTTAAATATTACCGAGGAATGTACCGCACTTTAGAGATGTTTATATAAAATTGCATTGAAGTTGGAAAGTGTTTCATAATTAATGCTTTATGCATGATTGATCTTTCTTGTTAATAATTTTGTGCTATTCCATTCTTAATTATCACTTGAAAAGTATTATCTGCTTCAGTTCAATAAAATGCACCCTGAATTCTAAATCGAAATAAATATAAATATTTTTTGATCTGATTTGATTTCACCATTGAATTACAGTTCGCAAATTAAAATTGCATGTTCATAATTATCCGAACCCAATTATCCGAATAGTCACAATATAGTCTCAATTATCCGAATAACGGTTATCCGAGGTTTGGTGTTATCCGAGATAGCTCTTCTTTTCACTGACTCATCACTTTTTTCTGACATCAACTTATGTGATGTCCTAACTTATTTTAGGTGAAACCGAGGATGAAGAGGATGAACCGAGGAAGAAGATGATTAAGATAATTTTCTGCTCCTAGAGCTAGTAAGAGCTATTCCAGTTTCAGAACCCATTACGGCTGAAGTCATTCAAGATTAGGTTAATGAGGATGAGAAACAGGATATGATTGATAATAGAACTATAAATTTAGTGAGTGGGGAAAAACAAGAGAGTGAACAGGAAACGACGATATATGTTCATAATAAATCTCAAGAATTTTGCATACGTAGATCTTAAATGCATTAAAATCTACCTCACTGCAATTCACTAAGCAGCGGGATCAGAAACAGTATGTGCTAAACAAATAAACACATAAATATATTTAAATAATAAATTTTAGTCTCGAAGTATGAACAGCAGATAGTTTTAACTTACACCCATTCTTATAGCCTTCATGCTATTACTTTCCTTTTATACATAGTATAATGTATAAGGAAAGTATTGTGACGGGGTCGAAAATTCGAATTCGAGTTTTCGACGGGATAGCACGTTTTAAGCATCCCTGAATACGAATCAAAAGTTTTGGAAGTGATGTTTGTATGTGTGTGTGTGTGCGTGTTTGTATGTGTGTGTGTGTGTGTGTGCGTGGAGACGATATCTCATGAACGAAAAAGCGATTCGGTTCAAAAAATGTAATCCGCGAATACTGGAAGTATATTGTTTCAAAACGCAATCGAATGTTCAGAACCCCACTAAATGTTCGAGATAAATTTCAAAAAACTCATCAAAAAATCATAACCTTTTATAAAGTTAGAGAAATAGAAATGTTCTATGTAATTTTTCATTAGAAAACGATTGACATAAACTTTAAAACGCTAGCATGAACTGGTCTCGAGATATTGCCCATTTTTCAAATACATTTATCAAAAAATCACATAAAATAAAAAAATACCAATTATTGTGAAATATATTCACTTTTCATAAGTATTATCATGCGATAAATTTGGTGACATCATTCTCGTGAATTTAGCTCGTTCCATTCATCGGAAGTGATACTTTGTCTAATACTTCTGTAGTTGAACGCCAATAGTCATATATCTGCTATAAGAATAACTTATCTCTTAGTCCATAACGCTTGACGAGATTTTGGCCACGAATTTGGCGGAATGTCGCCAACTTAGCGACTTTTTAATATATTGCTAAATTAACGAAAATGTAGCCAAATTGAAAGAAATGACGTTAAATCAATGAAAATGACGACTAATTGACGAAAATATCTTGGAAATAATATTAGGATCTACGTAGTACTATAAAGAGTAACCTATTTTTCCATCCATAACGTTTGGAAAAAATTTTGGTGACGAGTTTTTCGGAATATTTCCAACTTAATGACTTTTTAAATATTGCAAAATTGATGAAAATATCACCCAATTTATAAAAATTAGCCAAACTGGTGAAACTGACGCTGAGTCAATGAAATGACGATTGATTAATGAAAGTTCAATATCTTGAAAAGAACATAAGAATAGACTATAAGAATAACCCATTTCTCTGTCTGTTCGTAACGCTTGGCGAGAAATGCAGCATGACGTCAACTTGGCGACTTTTTTAAATACTGATAAATTTACAAAAATGCCACGAAATTGATGAAAATGAGGCCAAATGTGAAGCAATGTTTCGAAAATTATGATTTCCGTTATATGATGGACATACATTCTAGTATATAAGAAATGCTCTTCTCTCCGTTTGTCTGTAACACCTGGTGCTGCATTTGGCAAACTTGGCGAGTAATCTGGCAATGTATCGCCAACTGAGAGAGAAGAAGCCTGAGATTGAAGGAAATTTCGCCAAAATTCGCAAAAATGACGCTAAATTAATGAAAATGACGCCTAGTTGATGCATTAATTATTAAAATATTTTAATATATTGATAATTGTTAATTTAGAGCTCTATGAAATATAAGTTAATTGGGTACTTTGAAGTAGTATAACATTGTCATCCGGAAAATCGCCAAATGTGCAATTCAATGTTAAAAACACAGTACTGTGGATCTTATATATTATTTTTTGGTTGTAAAAGTGGTAAATTTATTGCATTATATAAGGAAAGTCAGGTGTTGTCCATATCAGATTTTTTATCTTTGTATTTGCGTTCAACATCTCTGGTGGAACTCGTTCTCGGATATTAGAGTATGTAGCGAGCTAAAATTTGGCATTCAATTTCAAATCGTGAGACATTTCCATCTATTAAATTTTCACGGCTTTACATTGCGTCGTTACGTCAATTACGTATGTCAGGTTTGACGGACTCGTTCTCGGCTCAGAGCTCGTAGAGAGTTGTAACTCGGCATACAGTTTCATCCCGGGCTACTTCAACAATCAAAAAAATTATGACTAAATTTAATTGGCTACCTCAAAGTATACAGCTCCGGTTCTGGAAGTACTTGGCGTTAACCATATTGAGATTTTACAACTTTTTTGGAAGGAGATTCTTGTGTTTTGTACTTTGCGTGAAGCTTTCTACATTAAAGTGGTGCTTTTGTGAGATAATTTATTATGCTGTGGCTTAATGTTTTACATAAATCTCTTATATGTGCAGGCTGTCGCAACGTCATTTTGATTCCAATCGGTTAAGTCAATTACCGTCTGTCTCTGCTATTTCAATGGCGCGCGCATGTTACATGGCTGATATTTGATACTCAATTTCGGTGTAAAAAGGGTGCTTCTGCTTTAAAAAAATTGTACCAATAATCCCCAAGAGTAGTCTAGAATATAATGATTTTCTCAAGATCCCCAGGAAAGGACGAGAAAGTAACCTTTTGATCGCCATGTACTGCCATCGTTTCAACTGGGAGACAAGATGGCCGCTGTTGCGTCAGCCTGTATATATATGAGCCTTAGTTATATCACTGAATAGAAATAAGCCTACCTAGTTCAAACGTGGGATCATGCTTTCATCTTTATATCCTTTGGAAGATCGCACAATATCTCTGGTGACTGTGATGCATATGAAAATCATATATTATTAAAATCAACATATTGCGTTATTTCTGCACTTAATCAAATCAACCCTAAAATATGTACAGAGTGATTAAGAAAAGATGGACCAAACTATTCGAGGTGGCAGTACACACTAAACCGAGCATTTTTTGTCATAGTGGGCGCTTAATGTTGAAACCTATGAGGCGAGGCGAAAACACAAGAATGACTTAGAAGTTATAATAAACAATAATTACAGTAATGGCTCAAAAGAGCGACCGCCAACCTGAATGCACGTCTCACAGCTGCGATGGAGGGATTGGCCAACTCCCTCGATCAGTCCAGTCATGTCGCACACTTCGACAGCAGCGACCGAAATTTTGGAGACGAGTTCCTCTTCAGATTTAAGGGGAGTATCATAGCCGAGACTATTGAGATATCTACACAAAAAGAAGTCAAGACAATTCAGGCGATCGGCCTGTCAAAAGTTGAAGCTGTGCAAACTGATAAGGCCATACATTCGGTGTTACGAAATTTTGCATAAGGGTACTTTTTCTTCCCCAGATGAAATTTGCCTACATTGTTTTCTTCTTCAACCAGAAAATGATAACCAGAATGACCGTAATAAAATAATAACCAGAATCCATTTCCGACCCAGAATGATCCTATGGCGAAAAATGCTTTGTTTGATCTACCTCGTAAAGGTACTACTACCTCGTAAAGATTAGTCCATCTTTTTTAATCACCCTGTATATATTGTTTAAGTACTAACAAAATTGTTTGATGTGGGCAGAATATAAATTTCTCTTCCTGATTCAAAGATTTTACGTCTTTGATAGGAAATGATGATGATAAAATTCTCAGTACAGTGATTTTAGCAAGAAATTAACATCGACGTAAATTGAATTGGAACGTATTTGGCAAGTGATGAGTTCAAACAGAGAAACTCACGTGAAAAATCCCCATCACAATGCAATTTACTGTAAATAAATATATCGTGGAATATATGACTTTCGAATTTTTGGGCTTTAAAATACGAAACTAGTACATAAAGTTTTTTTATTTCGTTCGTGGATGGAATGAACTAAATCCGCGAGAATGACATTAACTGATTTCATAATATTGCATATGGAAAGTTAACATATTAGATGATACTACTTTTATAATTTTATGTAATTTTTTGGTAAATTTATTTGAAAATCGTTCAATATCACTAAAACGGTTTGTGCTAGTGTTCTAAAATTGACGGCCTTCCTTTTAAAGTTATGAAAAGTTACATCGGAAATGATTATTTGTTTATACATATTGAAAGTCCTGTTATGATTGTTTATACTTATTGAAAGTCCTGTTATGTTTGTTTATACTTATTGAAAGTTTACAATGATTTTGTCAGAAATTCTTTGGATAATTGGAGGGGTCTTCCAAACATTCGATTCCGTATAAAATCAACAGAATTTCAAGTATTCTCTGACTGTAATAATTGTATCAAATTATCTTTTAAACACTTTGTTTCTTCGTAGAGATATCGCATTCACAGAATAATATACACCCACCCACACACACATGTACATTCACACAAATATACACGCACACTCACACAAATATACATACACACACATAAACATACATACACACATTAGTACATATACAAACATACATACATACATACAAACATATATACCCACAAATATACATACACACACAAACACACACAAACACACATATACACACAGATACACATATACACACACGTAAACATACATGCACACATATACACACACATAAACATACATACACACGCACAATGATACATACATACAAATATGCACAGACACACCAGCTAATATTCATACATGTACAGACATCACCTCAGAAAGTTTCATTTGAGCTCAGAAATCTTTAAAAATGTTCTTCCGTCCAATAATCGAATTCGAATTTTCGACCCCATCACAATACTATCCTCATGCATTATACTAAGTAGGGAAAGTAAGAACTGCAAGCAATCGAAATGCTCCATTTACTTTAGGCAAATCCATTTAAATGTTTATCTTTCCATTAAAGCACATAATTTTTTGTACCTGGTACTCCTTTGCCCTAAAAGACTTGGGATGTTTATCTCTGCATGTTTTTCCAATAAAAGTCAGTAATTTATTTTAGTGGAACTTCATTTTGTACTTACCTTTGTATTCTAATCTAACGAATATAATAAACACGGTGGTGGTGCACAGTTTTATGGTGCACAATTCTATTAGTTCAGTGTAAAATCAATCAAAAGGATAGTCCCGTGTGAAATCGATTCAAGCAATTGTATTCCAGGATTTGCTTTGAAGGTACAAATGGTCTTGGATAAAGGGAAGCATCTAAAATATTGTTCATCAAAACTTAGCAACACATTTGCTCGCAAAGAGAGATTAGATAAAATGCAGTTTGTGTTTTTATTTATTCATACTTTGGCATTTGGAAGGTGATTTCTTGATTGGTGATATTACTTTATTTACTAATCGAATCCGTCATACACTGTATTTATTACCAGAACTGGTATTTAAGCCTATCAAAAATAGGGAAGCTAATACTAAAAAAAAAAAATCAAATTTCAACATTTTATTAATAATTTTTCTTTCCTTATATACATAATGTATAAGGAAAGTATTGTGACGGGGTCGAAAATTCGAATTCGAGTTTTCGTCGGGAGAGCACGTTTCAAGCATTCCTGATCACGAATCAAACATTTTTGAAGTGATGTCTGTGTGTGTGTGTGTGTGTGTGTGTGTGTGTCAGTGAGCCTGTGGAGACGATAACTGACAAACGAATCGACCGATTCGAACCAAATTTGATACAAAAATCACAATCCGTAAACACTGGAAGCCTATTGTTTTTATACGTAATCGAATGGTCAGAACCCCCCTAAATTTTCGAATGAACTTTTAAAAAAATCGTCAAAAAATCGAAACCGCTAATAAAGTTACGCAAATAGATATTTCTTATGTAATTTTTCATTAGAAAACGATTGGCTTAAATTTTAGAACGCTAACATGAACCGTTCTCGAGATATTGTACATTTTTCAAAAAAATTATGAAAAAGTCACATAAAAAAAAATCTGATGTGGGCAACACATGACTTTCCTTATATAATGAAATGAATTTACTACTTTTACAGTAAAATAAATAGGTTTTTCTTCTAGTAGATACTAATATCCTTTAAAAGATATTGAATTTTCGACAATGAGTCGTCATTTTCATTGATTTATCGTCATTTTTATCCATTTGGCGAGATTTTCGTTAATTTGGCAATATTTCAAAAGTCGCCAAGTTGGCGACATTCCGCCAATTTCGTCGCCAAAATCTCGCAAAGCGTTATGGAAGAAGAAATAAGTTATATATATATATATATATATATAACTTATTAGATATTGAATTTTCGACATATATTATATAGCTATTATTATATATTTATATACTAGCAGCATACCCGTTCTTCGTACGGAGTATATAATATAAAGAAACTTGAAATTCATAATCATGCGCAAATTCTTATAGTATACTAAATGACATGTTTAATCAAAATATTCTGTTAAAATATTTAATATAATGCTCCTAAAAAGAAGTTTAAGAATCTCTGTTCTCGCTATATAAAATTATCTTCATGGACATATCTGAAGAATAAAACATCTTGGACCCCTTATGTAAGCAAATATAAAAAAAAAATATGGAATTCAATCAATATATGCGAAATAAAAGCGTTAAAATTGTATGGGACCCGTACTAATTATATACGCGAATATTAGAAAATATAACCTGTATTAGTAGATTACATGTATAAATTGAAAATACCAATAAACTCGTAATCTTTAAATCTGAAGACAGTCATTTATTCCAATATATGTCAAAATTAAAGTGCTAAAATTATATGGGGAGATATACACGTACTACTTATAATGTCCGATTATTAGTAGAAGATTACCCGTTTTGCAATATGAGTCTCAAATGTTTTTTGGTAAACTACAACAGACGACGTAATAAATTGAATACATAATTAATCCCCTTAGGTTTCATACCAGAAGACTGTACTTGATTCTAATATATATGCCAATATATGTCAAAATATATGCCAATATACCTGTACTACTTATATTCTCGTAGGTTAGAAGATATACCCGGGCATTCCTAGAAGATTACTCGTACAACGTACAATATGCGTGTGTCAGCAATTTTTGCCGCAATAAAACAATGGCGTAATAACTTAAAAATATCAATAATCACTGAATCAATAATTCCGGAAAATATCAATAATAATAATGTTTAAACCTGAAGAGTATAATTGATATTATCCAGTCCAAAATGAAATGGCAATGAAATTTATTTTATAAACATATCTACATTATTCAAATCGGAAAGGATTTAATAAAAATCGTCTGCCGCATAAACACATTGGATTTAAATCCGTTGCTAAGCGACATGATATCATTTGCTTCAAATAAATTGGTAGAAAAAATATCGTCTAAATAGTTATATTTCTATGGAACATTTGGCGACAGTTTCGTCAAATTAGCGACATTTTAAAAAATCGCCAAATTTATCGCCAAGTGGGACTGTAGAACTGGCAGTTCCACTTTGCGACAAATTCACGAAATATCATCACAATACTATCCCCTAACAAAAACAATTAATATCATTTATGTAGCACCATTTTATCAATTTCAAGATATTTTTATAGATTTGAAAACATTTTTATCAATGTGGTGACATTTTAAAAATTCGCTAAATGTATTACTAAGTAGGATGGTTGGTCTGACAGATAAATGCTAACCAAACATCATTTCAGTGCTCTCTTCTAACAAAACAAAAAAAATTTCATTGAAGACCCAAGCCACACGACAAACCCGAAGGTTCATGGCAGCTGTTTGTGTGTCGTTTATATCAATTTGGCGACATTTCCGTCAATTTGGCAAAGTTTAAGAAAAGTTGTCAAATTAGCGATATCCCTCCAAAATCGTAGATTTGAATTTGCAGATCTGAATGAAACATTCTTCTCCCGTTTCAATATACTAAATGAAAACACTACAATTGTATTAGAAGATATACCCGCTCTACTCTTTTTCTGTTTCAACAATCGGCTATATGAATTTATTGGCTAAACACAATGAGTTTAGTAGATAAATACGATATAAGCTTGAAAACTCTTTGCCAAATTAAATGAAATTGATGTACGCAGTCAGCAATTAATATAATTAAAAGAAAAATCAAACCGTCCATTCATAAGATATACTTTTATATCCATTTATCCATTTATTTATTATTTAAATCGAAAAAAAAAATAAAAACATTAACAAACACATTTAATTTAATCCGTTATTCGGAGTGTATAATTTAAAGTAACTTATAGTTCGCAATCATGTGCAAATTCTGTTAAAATATTAAATTTATTGCTCCTAAAGAGAAGTTTAAGAATATATGTTCTCACTATGCAAAATTATCTTCACGATCAGATCTGAAGAATAAAACATCCTGCCCCCTTTTGTAAGCAAATTTACAGAAGAAAAAATAGGAATTGAATGAATATATGCAACCCCGTACTAATTATATTGTCGCAGATCAGAAAATATGCCAATGTGTTAGTAGAACATTACGCGTATTACAATATGCGTCTCAAAAATATTTGCCAAAATAAAAGAGATAGATGATGTAATAAATTGAAAACATCAATAATATTCGTACTCTTTATACCAGAAGGTCGTAATTGATTCCAATATATGCCAATATATATCAAAACATATGTCAATATACCTGTACTACTTATATTCTCGTAGATTAAAATATATACACGTGTATTTGTAGAAGATTCGTACAACATACAATATATGAGTTTAAACAATTTTTGTCATAATAAAATAATTGCATAATAACTTGAAAATATCAGTAATCCTTGAATCAATAATCCCCGAAAATATAAATAATAATAATTTTTAAACCTGAAGACCGTAAATGATATTATCCAGTCAAAAATGCTATAAGAAAAATCAAATCGTTCTTTTCTAAAATATATTTTTATATCCATTTATTTATTATTCAAATCGAAAAAATAATTATTAAAATTAACAGACATATTTAATTTAATTGCGTTTCTGAGTAACATGATATAAGATAGAATCTTATAACATGTTAAATATGTCATGTCTTATAACATAAACTGCGAAATTAAATAACGATTTTGATTTCTCTATACTTCTCATTGTTCCGGAAAAGCTTGTTTTAAATAAACCATGAACCATGGAGATAGATTTCCCCTTTAAATCATGTTTCAAACAATACATGTTTTCAGAAAGTGACTAATTAACGCAAACAATCTCCCATCAAACTCAGAGATTAAATTTTAATTCACTTTCAAACGATTTTCAAGCTTTTCGTTTGGATAAACCACGGAGTTAGGGATTAGAACTCCTAGGAAAAAGTTCGGTTTTTCCATAATATCTCGACAACCCCAGGTCTTAGAAACTCGAAACTTGGACAAAATTTATGGGGGGATATTTCAAGGCTATCCACCAAATTTCATTAAATTCGGTTCAGCCGTTTTTCCGTGATGATGAGACAAACGAAAATTTCGTTTTTTACAAATATCTCGAGAACCACTGGTCGTAAAAACTCAAAACACGGATATAATTTTAAGTGGGGCTATTTCTGGGCTACCCACTAAGTTTCATCAAATTCGGTTCAGCCGTTCTCCCGTGATGATGGGACAAACAGACAGACAGACAGACAGACAGACAGACAGACAGACAGATTTTCATTTTTATTTATATAGAATATATATCTTATTAAATATTGAATTTTCCACAATTAGTCGTTATTTTTATCCATTTGGCGAGATTTTCGTCAATTTGGCAACATTTCAAAAAGTCGCCAAGTTGGCGACATTCCGCTAATTTCGTCGCAAAAATTTCGCCAAGCGTTATGGACGAAGAAATAAGTTATTCTTACAACAGATAAATTGACGTTCAAATGCAAAAGTATTACTCAAAGTATCTCTTTTCACGAATGGAACGAGCTAGATCCGCGAGAATGATGTCACCCAATTTATCGCATGATATTATATATGAAAAGTGAACATGTTTCTCAATAGGAATTTTTTTTTTCTATTTTATATGACTTTTTGATAATTTTTTTTTAAAATGTGCAATATCTCGAGAACGGTTCATGTTAGCGTTCTAAAATTTATGTCAATCGCTTTCTAATGAAAAATTACATAAGAAATGTCTATTTGCGTAACTTTATTAGCAGTTTTGATTTTTTGACGATTTTTTTAAAATTTCATTCGAAAATTTAGGGGGGTTCTGAACATTCGATTGCGTATAAAAACAATAGGCTTCCAGTGTTTACAGATTGTGATTTTTGTACCAAATTTGGTTCGAATCGGTCCATTCGTTCGTCAGTTATCGTCTCCACAGACCCACTGACACACACACATACTTTCACACACACACACACACACACATACACACACACAGACATCACTTCAAAAATGTTTGATTCGTGATCAGGGATGCTTGAAACGTGCTCTCCCGTCGAAAACTCGAATTCGAATTTTCGACCCCGTCACAATACTTTCCTTATACATTATGTATATAAGGAAAGTAAAAATTCCTATTGAGAAACATGTTCACTTTTCATATGTAATACCATGCGATAAATTGAGTGACATCCTTTTCGTGGATCTAGCTCGTTCCATTCATGAAAAAATATACTTTGAATAATACTTTTGTATTTGAACGCCAATAGTCATTTATCTGCTGTAAGAATAACTTTTTTCTTAATGCATAATGCTTGGCGAGATTTTGGCGACGAATTTGGCGGAATGTCCCCAACTTGGCGACTTTTTGAAATGTTGCCAAATTAATGAAAATCTCGCCAAATGGATAAAAATGATGCTAAATCAATGAAAATGACGACTAATTGTCGAAAATTCAATATTTTGGAAAGAATATTAGTATCTACTATAAGAAAAACCTATTGTTTTACTGTAAAAGTAGTAAATTCATTACATTATATAAGGAAAGTCATGTGTTGTCCACATCAGAATTTTTTTTTATATAACAACTAGCAGAATACCCGTTCATCGTATTGAAAATATAATATAAAGAAACTTAACATTCACAATCATGTGCAAATTCCTATAATATTCTAAATGGCTTTGATATTTAAAATATTCTATTAAAATATTTAATTTAATTCTTCTAAAAAATATATTAGAATCTCTGGGCTCGATATGCAAAACTATCTTGTTAGGCAGATCTGAAGAATAAAGCATCCTGGTTACTTTCCTTATATACATAATGTATAAGGAAAGTATTGTGACGAGTTTTCGACGGGTGTTCGAGTTTTCGACGGGAGAGCACGTTTCAAGCATCCCTGCCCTGATCACTAATCAAACATTTTTGAAGTGATGTCTGTGTGTGTGTGTGTGTGTGAAAGTACGTGTGTGTGTGTGTGTGTGTGAAAGTACGTGTGTGTGTGTGTGTGTGTCAGTGAGTCTGTGGAGACGATAACTGACGAACGATTGGACCGGTTCGAACCAAATTTGGTACACAAATCACAATCCGTAAACACTGGAAGCCTATTGCTTTTATATGCAATCGAATGTTAAGAACCCCCCTAAATTTTCGAATGAAATTTTTAAAACATCGTTAAAAAATCAAAACCACTAATAAAGTTACGCAAATAGACATTTCTTATGTAATTTTTCATTAGAAAACGATTGACATAAATTTTAGAACGCTAACATGAACCGCTCTTGAGATATTGTTCATTTTTTAAAAAAAAATTATCAAAAAGTCATATAAAAAAAATCCTATTGAGAAACATGTTCACTTTTCATATGTAATTCCATGCGATAAATTGGGTTACATCATTCTCGTGGAACTAGCTCGTTCCATTCATGAAAAAATATACTTTTAATAATACTTTTGTGTTTGAATGCCAATAGTCATTTATCTGCTGTAAGAATAACTTATTTCGTAGTGCATAACGCTTGTCGAGATTTTGACGACGAATTTGGCGGAATGTCACCAACTTGGCGACTTTTTGAAATGTTGCCAAATTAACGAAAATCTCGCCAAATGGATAAAAATGACGACTAATTGTCGAAAATTTAATATCTTGGAAAGAATATTAGTATCTACTATAAGAAAAACCTACTTTTTTTTACTGTAAAAGTAGTAAATTAATTACATTATATAAGGAAAGTCATGTGTTGCCCACATCAGATTTTTTAATTTGTAAACTAATTTAGTAAACAATATTTTTTAATTCTCAGAAAACAACAGAGATTATCTAGAAGATCGTACTTAATTATGCAAAATATTCAACTTTTATCGATTCGATGTCATTTTGATACATTTTATTAATTTGGCGACAGTTTTGTCAATTTGGCGACAATTTCGTCAATTCAGTGACATTTTAAAATCCGCCTAATTTATCGCCAAGAGGGACTATAGACCTGACAGTCCTACTTGGCGATAAATTGACGAAACATCATCAGAATACTATCTCCTAACAAAACACAATTAGTTTCATTTATTTAGTGCAATTTTATCAATTTTAAAATACTTTTTATGGATTTACAAACATTTTTATCAGTTTGGTGACATTTTAAAAAATCTGATGTGGGCAACACATGACTTTCCTTATATAATGTAAAGAATTTAGTACTTTTACAGTAAAAAAATATATTTTTCTTATAGTAGATACTAATATTCTTTCCAAGATATTGAATTTTCGACAATTAGTCGTCATTTTCATTGATTTAGCGTCATATTTAGCCATTTGGCGAGATTTTCGTTAATATGGCAACATTTCAAAAAAGTCGCCAAGTTGGCGACATTCCGCCAAATTCGTCGCCACAATCTCGCCAAGCGTTATGCACTAAGAAATAAGTTATTCTTACAGCAGATAAATGACTATTGGCATTCAAATACAAAATTATTACTCAAAGTATCTTTTTTCATGAATGGAACGAGCTAGATACACGAGAATGATGTCACCCAATTTATCGCATGGTATTATTACATATGAAAAATGAACATGTTTCTCAATAGGAAATACTTTTTTTTCATTTTATATGACTTTTTAATAATTTTTTTGAAAAATGTGCAATATCTAGAGAACGGTTCATGTTAGCGTTCTAAAATTTATGTCAATCGTTTTCTAATGAAAAATTACATAAGAAATGTCTATTTGCGTAACTTTATTAGTGGTTTTGATTTTTTGACGATTTTTTAAAAATTTTATTCGAAAATTTAGGGGGGTTCTGAACTTTCGATTACGCATAAAAACAATAGGCTTCCAGTGTTTACAGATTGTGATTTTTGTACCAAATTTGGTTCGAATCGGTCCATTCGTTCGTCAGTTATCGTCTCCACAGACTCACTGACACACACACACACATACTTTCACACACACACACACACATACACACACACAGACATCACTTCAAAAATGTTTGATTCGTGATCAGGGATGCTTGAAACGTGCTCTCCCGTCGAAAACTCGATTTCGAATTTTCGACCCCGTCACAATACTTTCCTTATACATTATGTATATAAGGAAAGTAAAAATTCGCTATATGTGTTAATAAGTAGGATGGTTGGACTGATAGACAAATGCTACCGAAACATCATTTCAGTACTCTCTTCTAACAAAATAAAATTAATTTAATTGATTTAGCATTATTTTTAACAATTTGCCGACGTTTCCGTCAAATTGGCAACATTTAAGGAAAGTTGCCTAGTTAGCGATATCCCGCCAAATTCATAGATCTGAATTTTTGCAGTTCTGAAGAATAAAGGATCTTAATCCCGTTTGTAAGTACTAAATGAAAACACTAAATTGTATTAGAAGATATACCCGTTCTACTCTTATTCTGCTTCAACATTCGACTAAATGAGTTTATTGACTAAACACAATAAGTTTATTGGCTAAACACAATATATCAGTTTATTAGCTAAACACAATATATGAGTTTATTGGCTAAACACAATATATAAGTTTGAAAACTCTTTGGCAAAATAAATGAAAGTGATGTACGCAATACGTAATTAATATAATTAAAAAAAATAAACCGTTCATTTATAAGATATACATTTATATCCATTTATTTATTATTCAAATCGAAAAAGGAATAATAATTAACAAAAACATTTGATTTATTTGCGTTGCTGAGAAACATGATATAAGAAAAAATCTTCGTCATAAAATGCTGATATTTAAATGACCATTTTGATTTCTTAATACTTTTTATTTTTGAGGAAGAGCCTGTGAAAAATAAGCCAAGGTGATAGAGTTTCCATTTAAATGCATGTTTCAAACATTCGATTTTCACAAATGACTTATTAGAGCAATAAACTCCCATCAAACGCAGAAATAGACTTTTAATTTACTTTCATGTTTTAAACCAGCGATTTCCAACCTCTTTCGTTTGGTGTAATCAGGGAGTTAGAGGGTAGAACTCCTAGGAAAAAGTTTCGTTCTCCATTAATATCTCGACAACCCCTGGTCTTAGAAACTCGAAGCATGGACTAAGTTTCAAGTGCGGCTATTTTAAGGTTACCCACACAATTTCATCAAATTCGGTTCAGCCGATCTCCTGTAATGATGAGACAAACAGACAGACATATTTTCAATTTTATATTATACTAGCAGCATACCCGTTCTTCGTACGGAGTATATAATATACAGAAATTTATAATTCGCAATCATGTGCAAATTCTGATAAAATATTAAATTTATTGCTCATAAAGAGAAGTTTAAGAATATCTGTTCTCACTATGCAAAATTATATTCACGGGCAGATCTGAAGAATAAAACATCCTGGCCCCTTTTGTAAGTAAATTTCCAGAAAAAAAGGAATTGAATCAATATATGTAACCCCGTACTACTTATATTGTCGCAGATTAGAAAATATGCCAGTGTGTTAGTAGAAGCTTACCCGTATTGCAATATGAGTCTCAAAAATATTTGCAAAAATAAAAAAGATGACGTAATAAATTGAAAGTATCAAAAATCCCCGTAATCTTAATACCAGAAGGTCGTAATTGATTCCAATATATGCCAATATATATCAAAATATATGCCAATATACCTGTACTACTTATATTCTCGTAGATTAGAAGATATACCCATGCATTTGTAGAAGATTACTCGTACAACGTACTATATATGAGTTTCAACAATTTTCGTCATAATAAAACAATTCCATAATAATTTAAAAATATCAATAATCCCTGAATCAACAGTCCCAGAAAATACCAATAATAATGATGTTTAAATCTGAAGACCGTAATTGATCCAGTCAAAAATACAATGTCAATGAAATTTATTTTATATACATATTTTTATTATTCAAATCGGAAAAGATTTAATAAAAATCGTATGCTGCATAACATATTGAATCCGTTGCTAAGCGACATGATATCATTTGCTTCAAATAAATTGATAGAAATCATATCATCTGAATAATGCAATCTCCATGGAAGGTTTGGCGACATTTTCGTCAATTTAGCGTTAACTTAAAAAATCGCCAAATTTATTGCCAAGTGGGACTGTAGAACTGATAATCCCATTATGCGACAAATTGACGAAACATCATCACAATACTATCCCCTAACAAAACACAATTAATTTCATTTATTAAGCGCGATTTTATCAATTTCATGATATTTTTATGGATTTAGAAATATTTTTACCAATTTGTTGATATTAAAAGAATTCCTTAAATGTGTTACTAAGTAGGATGGATGGACTGACCGACAAATGCTACAGAAACATCATTTCAGAACTTTATTAAAAAAAAAACAAATTTAATTTCATTGATTTGGGTTATTTTTATCGATTTGGAGACATTTCCACTAATTTGGTAAAGTTTAAAGTTACCAAGTTATTTAGAGATATTCCTCTAAATTCGTAGCTCTGAACTTGCAGATCTGAAGAATAAAATATCCTGATCCCGTTTGTATATACTAAATGAAAACAGTGAAATTGTATTAGAAGATACATTCACCCGTTCTACTCTTTTTCTGCTTCAACAATCGGCTAAATGAGTTTATTGGGTAAACACAATATATGAGTTTATTAGCTAAACACAATATATGAGCTTGAAACCTCTTTACTAAAATAATTGAAAGTGATGTACACAGTCTGCAATATATATAATTAAAAGAACAATCAAACCGTTCATTTATAAAATATATTTTTACATCCATTTATTTATTATACAAATAAAAAAAATAATAATCGATATTAACGACACATTTAATTTCATTCCGTTGCCGAGCAACATGATATAAGATAGAATCTTCCTCATAAAATGCGAAATTAAATAGTCATTTTGATTTCTTTATACTTTACATCGTTGAGTAAAATCTTGTGAGAGATGAACCATGGAGGTAGATTTTTCCATTTAAATTCATGTTTCAAACAAATTATGTTTTCCTATAGTGACTAATTAATGCAAAAATCCTGCACCAAACTCGGAAATAAAGTTTTATTTCATTTCGGCGTTTAAAACAAACGATTTTCATCCTTTCCGTTTGGATAAACCACGGAGTTGGAGAGTAGATCTCCTAAGAAAAAGTTCCGTTTTTCATTAATATCTCGACAACCCTTGGTCTTAGAAACTCGAAACTTGGACAAAATTTATGGGGCGCTATTTTAAGGCTATCCACAAAATTTCATTAAATTCGGTTCAGCCGTTTTCCCGTGATGATGAGACAAACGAAAATTTCGTGTTTTACTAATATCTCGAGAACCACTGGTTGAAGAAACTCCAAACATGGACTAAATTTTAAGTGGGGCTATTTCTAGGCTACCCACAAAATTTCATCAAATTCGGTTCAGCCGTTCTCCCGTGATAATGGGACAAACAGACAGACAGACAGACAGACATATTTTCAATTTTATTTATATAGATAGTTATACGGCGTTTGAAATTTATCGTCTTACTTAATTGATTCTGTTTGTCTATGTTCAGTAGTCGATACTATGAGTGACTAAGAATTTTTTGGTCGCAGGAGAGGGTGGGTGGGGGGATGAGTTGCTGGAGAATATGGAAATATTTTTTGAAAAAAAAAAACTTTCTTTTTCCTGCTCTTATGCAGGAAAATTGGAAACATGGCTTCGTTAGGATCTGTCTAGTGGTCTATTCTATAACTGTGCAAATATTTAGCCTACGGGTCGAACTTCTATATCTAGAGGAAATACTTTTCGAAAACTTCCCATTTTATCCTCCTCCTATGGGTGAAGTCTTTACTATTATTGTTCAAAGATTCAGTCTTCTATGTCACCGGCATAGGGTCTACTAAAGCGTCTGAAAAGACAAAAAATACGTTAGACAATTATCAAGTAGATAGTTGTTTAAACGACCGTTTGATGAACTGAAAGAGATAGGATTAGACAGCTCAGTAGTTAGAGCCCGGGATTGCACTCGGATGGCCCGACGTCGATTCCCGTCGCTGTCCAAACTGTCGCCGTGTTCACGCGGAGTACGGGCGCGTTAAATATGTGGGTCTGTAAGTAATTTTGAGAGGTTGGTGGTAAGGGAAGACGAGTAATGTCCCTGTGCATGTCGCCCCCATTGGGTACCAGTTGGCTAGATACCTTAAACTTTTGGGGAGGTCGGACTGTCTGATTTGAAAGAACGAACGAACTGAAATGAATGAATTGATGTTTTTCTTTAGTCTAACGAGATCTACTTTTAGCGTTTGCTGTAGTTTTATAAGTAGTTTCCGATTCAATACCGGCATGTTTGTATACGCAGTCTTCTCCAGGAATAACATGCATTCAAATCCGGATTCTATTCACCTGAAGGGCAAATAATTAACTCTTCGACAACAGACGGATCTCCTGCTCACGAAAATGGGCCCCATAAGATGATAATTTTTCTATTATAATATTTAAAATATAAGTTCCGGAAAAGTCCGAAAAATTGACCGCGAAAAAAATGTTCATCACCGTCTCCACAGAAATGACCTGAACCTCTTTCCGGTGAATTCGGAGCGGAATACGTCACTGGAGAAGGATGTTCCAAGGCAATTCTTGTTGATCCACCTACTTAATCTAGAATTGTATTATAAATCCAAGTCAGTCTTCATCCAAGTATAGCCAATTTAAAAAAAAAAGAAGAATGTGTCAAAGAAATGAATTTTTTTTAAAATCCAAAATGGAAAAAGAACAGGAAGTAAAAATTCTTACTGAATTTTCTACCATCTCCAGGATTTGATGTTGATCCCATATCAGTAATCTTCTAAAACTATATCTATTGTAGATCCCGATAAATGTAGAATAATGGTTTTGCAAAAGTTTTGTCAGCAATAAATCTCAAGGAAATACGTAGTCTTTTTGATTCCATATCAATCATCATTTAAAACTATATCTAAAGTAGACCCCGAGTAATAGAATAATGGTTTTGCAAAAATTTTACCAGCAATAAACCGCAAGGAAGTATGTAGCCTTGTTGATTCTATATCAGTCATAATCTAAAACGATATTTAAAGTAGACCCTGAGTAATGCAATAATGGTTTTGCAAAAGTTTAGCCAGCAATAAATCTGAAGAAAATATGTATACTTGTTGATTCCATATCAGTCATCATCTAAAACTATATCTAATGTGCACTCCGAGTAATAGAATAGAATAATGGTTTTGTAAAAGTGGTTTCCAACAATAAATCTCAGAAATATGTAGTCTGAAAAAATTAAAATAATAATTGAGTTTTGGGTTATTATACGTCTAGTATTTATTAGATATGAAAATTAATTACCTTAATAAATCTTTTGTCTCAAATTTAAATTCTCCATCTTTCCCATCCACGTTTATACAAAACATTCATCTGCGTTTAAATTCTACAATACGTAACAATTGTATGAAATTTTCTTTTAATTTATGAGTCAGAAAGTACTTCTGGATCTCGAAACAATCTACCATAATAGCAGATATTATAGCATTTGTCCGCATTTTAAAGTTATCATGAAGTTCAAATTTCTCAACTGTTCATTGATATTTTAAGTACCGAGAATTATCTTTAAAGTGTGGTAAATAGTATTAATCATCACGATGAGATTTACGATAGCGTTTAAAGAATATTGTTCTGCAAATTTCATTCGCCATGATGGATTTGGAAGACGAAACTAGGAATTTCAAGAACTAATCATCCGTTATAACAAAGAAGGAATTTCTAGGTAGTAGAATATGCGGATTTTCAAATGAGGGCAAGATTTCAAGTGGGAAAATTCAATGCTGCATTGATAGTGACGGAAATCCGGGAATAAAAATATCTGAAATCCAGGTCTCCATTCGACTTTTTCATACATTCATAATCCAGACTGTATAGGTAAACTTAAGTTATAATCAGCATAGGGATACAAAATATCTGGATTTTGCTTTAACTCAACTTGCACCCACAGTCATATGTCTAGTAATTAGATTCAATTGCTGGAAGTAGAAATTACTCTTAAACATTTCAGGTTTTTCAAAGTAATTAGTTTCAATCGTTGAAAATTTCTTCCATGATGGATTCATTCAACTTGTTACTACATTTATATTTCCTAGTAAATTTCATTCGCCATGATGGATTTACTCAATTTGCTCTTGCATCCATATTTCCTAGTAATTAGTTTTAATAGTTGCAAATTTCAATAAGTAGTACTTAGTTTCAAATGCTGCAAATTTCTCTCATATGATGAATTTACTCATTACTTACATTCATATTGATTATGAATTTACATTAATGTTGCTTAGTAAATTTTGTTCATCACAATGAGTTTTCTAAATTTGCTCCTACATTCATATTTCCAGTAATTAATTGTTTCAATTGTTATAAATTTCAATAAGTAATAATTAGTTTAAATTGTTTCAAGTGTTTTCAAGTAAATAATTTCAATTATTGCAAATTTCATCTGCCACCAGTGGATGTACTTAACGTATTCCTACATTTACATTTCCTAGTAAATTTCATTCGCCATGATGGCTTTACTTAACTCGCTTCTACTTTTAAATTTCCAAGTAATTAGTTTTAATCATTCCAAAATTTAATATTTAGTAATTATTTACAATTGTTCCAAGCTCTTTCAAGTAATAAGTCTTAAGTGTTGCAAATTTCAATAATTAGAAATTAGTTTTAATTGTTTCAAGTGTTTTCAAGTAATTAGTTTCCGTTGCACATTTAATTCTCCATGAATTATTTAGAAGTCAGAAATAGAAATTTTAAGAAATAATGATCTGTTATAATGAAGATTGAATTTATGGGTAGGAGAATGTGCGGATTTTAAAAGGATAGAAAAATTTCAAGCGTGGGAAATCCAAATGCTAAAAAAATATCTGACGTGGAAGCTCCAATAGACTTTCTCATATATTCATATTCCAGGCCGCTTAAGTGAATTTGTATCATAATCAGCATAAGGCAACAAAATATTTGAACTGTGCTTTTATTAAACGTGTCCCTACAGTCATATTTTTAGTAATTGGTGTTACGTGTTTCATAATCAGAACCAGAATGAAAAAAAATGTATATTTTCAGATTTCGACATTATTAAAGAATGTTTACTAAGTAAGTTATTTTCTTAAAATACTTCGTAAACATTTTATAAAAGTTTTTCTAAGTTGGCAGCAGCTGAGTGGGGACCAATGACTCTAGTTGCTTACATAGATTAAACTAAATGCGCCTTAAAATGCTGTTTATAAGAACATCAATATTGAGTAAAAAGACAAGAAATAATTAAATCTTCTATCCCTAATTACTGTTGGAAGACTAGTCGTCGGTTTGTTTTTCTTCTGCCTCCACTATTTAAAAGTTCTCTTCAGTTTGGATTTAATAAATTCATAAATTGAGCTGTTAAACATGATAATTTGTCATATCTTTTACATCATTCTAGAAATAACACTAAAGTTAGTAATCCCTATTTAATCATCTTCCTTTGTTAATCGCAACAATCTATACTATTAGAAATAAAATTGCAAAATCGTAACTTGTAAAAGCACTAATAATTTTATATTAGATGCTCAATATTTTTCGGCTGTTCTATTTGTAGATGATACTAACTTCAGCAGTCGTAGAATGAAGTATTAAATATGAGAATTTTTCGTATCTTGCATATCATTCTAGAAATACATACACTGGCCGGTGAATTTGAAACCCATGTTCAATGTTTTATTGGACTGCCTGTAGCCGAATTACAGCACGTATGCAGTTACGCATAGATTCTACAATATGCTGGAGTGCATTTAAATCAAGAGAATACTAGGCGTTGGACAAGCAGATAGTAAACACTCAGAGTCATGCTTCTTGAACCATTGTTGCACGGTTCCTGCGTGGTGGATGGTAACATCATCGTCCGTGAAAGACCCGTCGCACGTGGGGAAAAAATTCAACATTGCAGGGCGGATGTGTTCAAGTACTCCATGGATGACACCCGACCGTCTGAAAATACCGGAAAACTAGCACCAAACCAGTAGAACACGCTCCACACCATGATATCCCCACCACTACAACTTTGACCTGTACGAACAAGGCAAGATGGGTTCATGGCTTCGTGGGTTTCTCACCACATTCTCCACCTGTCGTGGGTACAAAACACGGTGTAGCGTAATTCGTACGACCACATAACCGTCTTCCAATCATCAGATGTCCAGTGACGCCGTTCGCGGCACCACTGTAAACGCATTCCCAGGTCTGCACAGGCACGCGACTGGTTACATCGATTTGCTTCAATTCTCTGCATTGTTCTGGTTGAGATTAGTTGGAACAAGCCTTCTTTGAAGTCTTCCTTCAGTTGTTGCACAGTAGATCCTCTTTTCTGCCCCTACAAGCCGTCTGAGACGCCACCAATCACGGACTTTCTTCGTGGTTTTAGATCAACAGTTCTGCCTTTTAGTTGTGAGTTGCGCCTGGGAATTTTGTTTCCAACTGTTTTGCGTTTTGGATATCTTACCTTATGAGAAGCCAGTGAGTCCTGTTCTGAAATCGTGACTCCTGCCAAACAGGCTCTCATAGTGAAACATTTTCCAAACGGAGATAAATATGTTGTTTTCCCCATTTTGATCTACTTCTCTCTGAACATACACCTACAGCATGCTTATAGCGGTGTTACGGACATGTGTATCTCCCATGACCAACGTTATTTGTCTACTGCTCGTAACCTAAATTTGCATACATGTTCCCAGGTTTCTAATTAAGTTTCCGATGTGTTGTTGATTGTTGAAACCCAGACCGTCCGACCTACCAGAAAGGTGTAAGGTAACAGTTTGGACGGTCGGGAAGTGCCACCCAATTTAGACCGGAACCCAGTGGGGGAGGCATCCACAGAGACCGTACCCTCCTTCCCCTACCACCAACCTCTCGGAAGGACTTTCGGACCCACATGTTTAACGTGATCGTACTCCGCATGAACACGGCGGCAGTTTTGGCAGTGGCTGGAATCGAACCCGGGCCTACCGAGTGCAACTCCAGCGCGCTAACCAATGGGCTACCGCGCCAAGTTTCCGATGTGTGTAATACTGAACGTATAAATAACAAATTACACATATTCCTTAATTAATTGCAGCGATCTGTACTATTAGAAATATAATGATGCAACTTGTCAAAATACTAATAATTCTACTTAATATGTTCCATCGTTTTCAACAGTTCTATTGATAGCCGCCAGTGACTCCACGAGTAATAAAGTGAGGTATTAAAAGTGAGAATTTTTCGTACCCTGCATATAATTTTAGAAATAATACTGAAGGTAAGAATATCGATTTATATATCTTCCTTTGTTAAACTTAGCGACCTGCATTGCATCTTATTTTGATAAGTAGCAGTCAAGGAGCTGTAATCGTCTGTTGAATAATAAAATACGTTATTGGCATGTGTTGTTATGCGGTTTGGAATGCCGTTTTTATTTTCCAAGAATACTATGTATACGTACAGACATAAATTATATTTTGAATGTTGATGCATTTGCGAATTTTGGAGGAATACGAATTTGGGCATTCAGAAATACCAATTTTAAGCATCCAAGAATACTAATTTTAAGCATCCAAGAATACAAATTTTGAGCATCCAGGATTACGAATTTGGGTATTCAGGAATACAGTAGCCCTTCGTTATATCGCGCCTCAGTATATCGCGCATTCGGATATATCGCGCTTCTGCTATGTCTCCCAATTTTTTTTTCTGATATACAATCCTGATGAAGCCGCACTAAACTGGAAGTTACTGTCAAGCAGATCACAGGATTTTAAGTAAAAGCACGGCTAATTCTGGATGCAAAAAGCAAAAGGACAGTGTAACACTTCTTTTTGCAGCAAATAAAGCAGGAAGCCATAAATTGAAGATGTTCCTTGTGCGAAACAGCAAAAACGAAGTTTTGAAGAATGTGAATAAGGAGAATCTGCCAGTGGTATACGAAAGTTTAAGAAACGCTTAGATGACACAAATCTTATTTAAGAAATGTTTTTTTGATAATTTCATCCCATTTCCATCTGAGAAATAAGCGTTTGGAAGAAAAGGCCGTGCTCCAAATTGACTAATGCAGTGCTCATCCCGGTGAAGAAGAGCTTATGTCATCAGATGAAAATAGCAAAGCTATGTTTTTGCCATTAAACACAACAAGTTTTCTTCAACCAATGGAACAAGGAATAATCGCCATGTTAAAAAAATATTGACGGGAGTTACTGAGCAACCTATTGTTCGTTGAAGAACGACCAGTGTCTGAGGCAATGAAAAGTGTGAACTTAAAAGATGCCATGTACATTTCCCAAAAGGCGAGGTCCGCTGTTAAATAGAAACCATTTCCCAATGCTGGCTGAAGGTTTAAAATGATGTCGAACTCAAGGATATTGAAGAAGACTCAATAGAGCTTCTAGTTCAAAAATCCAAGTCGCTCGGTTAAAATGTGTGCTAAGATGAAGTGAAAGATTGGATTAATGTAGATGACAATGAACCGACTTCTGAAACTCCTTCAGATGAGCAGATCATACCTCATGTACGAGAAGAAGTGGACGCAAAAGATGATGACAGCGATGATGAAGGGAGTTCTCCTTCTGTCACCATTAAAGAAGTCGTGGTTATGCTTGAGCATAGCACAGCATTTGAAAGATACAACTCAAATAATATGAGTGAGATGCAGTTGATTCATTTTCTCTCACTGATATTGTCTAGAAAGCAAGTTCTAAAAGAAAAATCGAAGCAGTTGACATTAGATTGTATGTATGTACCTTTTTCGCAAGAGAATAAAGTGTGTACAATAAGCAATTAAATGTGTATGTGCACTTGGATATAAAATTAAAAGGTAAATGGAACTTTTCTGGCTTTATTAGGTGATTCTTTTTTATTATTGTACTTTAGCTCCTAAATTTTTATTGCATGTGTTCATAAAAGCATAATTTTAATAATATCGTCCAATATATCGCACATTCGGATATATCGAGCATTTTGCCATGTCTCCCGACAAGCGCAATATAGCGAGGGGCTACTGTACCAGCTTTGAGTATCCAAGAATACGAATTTTGAGATCCAGGAATACGAATTTGAGTATTCAGGAATACCAGCTTTGAGTAACCAAGAATACAAATTTTAAGCATCCAGGAATATGAATTTGGTTATTCAGGAATACCAGCTTTGAGTATACGAATTTTGAGCATCCAGGAAAACAAATTTGGGTATTCAGGAATGCCAGTTTTGAGCATTCAAGAAAACGAGTTTTGAGCATTCAGGAATGCGAATTTGGGCATCCGGGAATACGAATTTGAACATCCAAGTAAACAAGTTTTGAGCATCCAGGAATATGATTTTTCAGCATCCAAGAATACGAGTTTCGAGCAATTTGGAAAACGAATTTCAAGCTTTCAAAAATACGAGAATCGGGGTCTGCATTCAAATTAAATTGCGAGAATGTTCAATTTGTCAGCAAATCAAGGAAAATAAACTCAGTTTCCGAAACAAATCATTAGATATTAAAATACTTTTTGGGAAACTCCGATAAATCCTAAATACGTCATTAAATAAAATGTAAAATAAATTTCCTGTAATGTTTAATTTTAATTTTATACGCCCCCCCCCAGCTCTAGGCCAAAAGGATGGATTTGCAGAAGTGGGAAAATTATTCAAGTCATAAGAATTCAATGTTTCATATGTCGGTAAATTTCTCTCGTAAGAATTGAACTTTTTTTTAGTTTTACATGTTAAAGTATGAAGCAATTTTTAGTAATTGGAAAATTTTGGATTGAGGGATTGTATGAAAATAAAAATTTCATATTTATCAGACAAATACGTTCTTCGTTATAAAACTGTTATAGAATAAATTGCTACCTTATTTGAAGTATTTTTACAATTGGAAGTATATATCTACGACTAACGATTGAGAAAATTAAACGTCGTATAAGGCTTTTCAAGAACATCCTATATCAGGCCTGGGTAGACTTTTGCAGGCTAAGCACTTAATAAGCTTTTGCACTTAAATTTCTCAAATTGACTCCAAGTTACTATATATTTAATAGAGTGTAATAAAAAATGAAAATTACACCATGTGATCAAAAATATATTTATAAGTAAAAAAAAATTATGAACATTAAAAATTTAGTATGAAATATAAATTTAACGTGAAATCATGAAAGTTCATTAGTTGTCGATAAAGATTTGCTCTTCATGTACTATCCACTAATTTTGAATGGTTCGGCATATAATTACTGACTGCTAATTTTGCACAGATTTTAAGATGTCCCCTGTAAGTCACGAAAAGTGGTTAATTATTTTTCTTTCAGGGTGGCTTAAATTGTCAGTTTGATAACTTGAATTTGATAAAACCATACTTTGATACCTTTTTGAGCATTTCGACACTTTGCTCATAATTCAGATAATTAGCACAATATTTTTTGGTGGTTCACCTGTGGATCGCAATGAACGTCGTGACCAGGCGTGTTATAGGTAGTGGGTATTATTGAGCAGTGGTTATTATGTACAATATAACAGATATCCATCCGATACATTTTCCAAGCTTAGAAAACTTAAACTTTATTGCTTCAAGATCAAATATGGTACACTCCTGAACAAAACGATACACTCTCCGTATTAAAATATGAAATTATTATTTGGATAGCAATATCTAAAGTAGGACAATATGATACTTTCGAAAATTTCAATACATACATTTTCGAGAAGACAGTTTCTGTAGACTTCGATTTACAGAAAGCAATTATCGAACATCTCATGCAGTTGTCAACCTTTTTTGAAGCTTACATTTTATTATCGTCTGTCGTATTGAAAATTGCAGGTGAATATCTAACTCGTTTTTTTTAAAGTAAAACTACTCTGATCCGTATATAAAAAATCTGATGTGGGCAGCACATGACTTTTTATATAATGCAATGAATTTACTACTTTTGCAATAAAAACAAAAATCTGATGTGGGCAACACATGACTTTCCTTATATAATGAAATGAATTTACTACTTTTACAGTAAAATAAATAGGTTTTTCTTCTAGTAGATACTAATATCCTTTCCAAGATATTGACTTTTCGACAATTAGTCGTCATTTTCATTGATTATCGTCATTTTTATCCATTTGGCGAGATTTTCGTTAATTTGGCAACATTTCAAAAAGTCGCCAAGTTGGCGACATTCCGCCAATTTTGTCTCCAAAATCTCGCCAAGCGTTATGGACAAAGAAATAAGTTATATATATATATATATATATATATATATAACTTATTAGATATTGAATTTTCGACATATATTATATAACTATTATTATATATTTATATATTATATAACTTATTAGATATTGAATTTTCCACAATTAGTCGTCATTTTCATTGATTTAGCGTCATTTTTATCCATTTGGCGAGATTTTCGTTAATTTGGCAACATTTCAAAGAGTCGCCAAGTTGGCGACATTCCGCCAATTTCGTCGCCCAAATATCGCCAAGCGTTATGAACGAAGAAATAAGTTATTCTTACAGCAGATAAATTGGCGTTCAAATGCAAATGTATTACTCAAAGTATCTTTTTTCATGAATGGAACGAGCTAGATCCACGAGAATGATGTCACCCAATTTATCGCATGATATTATATATGAAAAGTGAACATGTTTCTCAATAGGAAATATTTTTTTTCTATTTTATTTGACTTTTTGATAATTTTTTTGAAAAATGTGCAATATCTCGAGAACGGTTCATGTTAGTGTTCTAAAATTTATGTCAATCGTTTTCTAATGAAAAATTACATAAGGAATGTCTATTTACGTAACTTTATTATTGGTTTTGATTTTTTGACGATTTTTTCAAAATTTCATTCGAAAATTTAGGGGAGTTCTGAACATTCGATTGCGTATAAAAACAATAGGCTTCCAGTGTTTACAGATTGTGATTTTTGTACCAAATTTGGATCGAATCGGTCCATTCGTTCGTCAGTTATCGTCTCCACAGACCCACTGACACACACACACACACACACACACACATACACACACACACATACTTTCACACACACACGCACATACACACACAGACATCACTTCAAAAATGTTTGATTCGTGATCAGGGATGCTTGAAACGTGCTCTCCCGTCGAAAACTCGAATTCGAATTTTCGACCCCGTCACAATACTTTCCTTATACATTATGTATATAAGGAAAGTAAAAAAATAGGTCATTCTTATAGTGGATACTTATATTCTCTTCAAGATATTAAATTTTCGTCAATAAGTCGTCATTTTCATTGATCTAGCGTCATTTTTATCCATTTGGCGAGATTTTCGTTGATTTGGCAACGTTTAAAAAAGTCGCCAAGTTGGCGATATTGCGCCAAATGTTTCGCCAAAATTTCGCCAAGCGTTATGGACTGAGATATAAGTTATTCTTATAGCAGATAAATGACTCTTGGCGTTCAAATATAAAAGTATTACTCAAAGTATTTTTTCCCATGAATGGAACGAGCTAGATCCACGAGAATGTCACCCAATTTATCGCATGATATTACATATGAAAAGTGAACATGTTTCTCAACAGTTAATATATATTTTTTTAATTTATTGGATTATTTGATAAATGTATTTGAAAAATGTGCAATATCTCGAGAATAATTCGTGTAAGCGTTCTAAAGTTTATGTCAATCGTTTTCTAAGGAAAAATTACCTAAGAAATGTCTATTTGCGTAACTTTATTAAAAGCTTTGATGTTTTGATGAATTGATTTTTTGATGATTTTTTTCCAAAATTTCACTCGAAAATTTAGGTGATTTCTGAACATTCGATTGTGTTTTAAAACAATAGGCTTCCAGTATTCACGGATTGTGATTTTAGTACCAAATTTCATTCGAATCTCTCCATTCGTTCGTGAGATATCGTCTCCACAGGCTCACTGACACACACACACACACACACACACACGCACGCACACACACACACACACATCATCTCAAAAATGTTCGATTCGTGATCAGGGATGCTTAAAACGTGCTCTCCCGTCGAAAACTCGAATTCGAATTTTTGACCACGTCACTATACTTTCCTTATACATTATGTATATAAGGAAAGTAAAAAGGACTATCGATGTCTTGCGATATGTCATTTCAGGAAACATTTTCGTCTTCCCTCTGCATATATTTTGAGCTGATCTATGATCTATTGAGCCCTAAAAAATTAAAGAAATTAATGAAATTACAACAAATGGTTCATGGAAATTAAACATATTTCTGCTGTTGTTATTACTATTCCAACTAGCGGGAAACTAGGTCTGGACAAGCCCAAAAGACCAAAGTTCATGGTATACAGGGAGATATATTGCAGATTCTGTCGGTCCAAAGACCCCAGACACTTTATGGCAAAAGTCTTACTTTTGCCAAATATCACCCTATTTAGACCGAAACCCATCCAGTGAGAGAGGGGCTGCCACAAGGAATGTACATTCCTCCCCGTGATTCATGGCCTCTCCGAAAGACTTTCAGACCTACAGATTTATCGTGCTCATACTCCACTTAGACACTAGGTAGTTTTCGGGTGGTGTCGAGGATCGAACTTGTGACCATCAAGTGCGATCCTCTCTCCTCACCCACTAGGATATTCAAGTGATCAAAATGAAGTTATATTTAGTTTATTTTCACATGGAGTTTCATTGGGATAACGTGCTTTCGTTCTCGAGTTATAGTGTTCTCGCGTTTTAGCGGTGAATTGAAGACGTTAGGAATCCAATTTCGACAACGGTGCACGATAGATAAAAATTTTCAACTACAGAGTTGTAGAACATTCTATATTTAGTATGGAATATAGTGCAATCTGAACATAACATGTACACAGACGATAAACATTATGTCAGCGGATATGATAATTATTGCACTGCATGATTCTCCTGGCATTTTTGTACAACATTTACTTTTTTACTGCAAAAAATATAATTCTAAATGAATTAAAATTAGCTTATTACATATATTCTTATTTTTTACGCGTATTTCTCGCTATTTCCTTCAGCATTACTTCTTTATAACAGGACATTTGCATAATTATCGCTTTACACATACTTCGATCGAAATTAAATAAAAGTGCGTAAATAATAGAAAAATTCTTTTGGAGGAGCTCCATGAGGAAGATCAAAAGATTTGACGATATGTCATTCTCCACGGGTATACAAAGTATCACTATTTTTCTAAAAAAATGTTAAATCAAAGGGAATGTTAAGCTCAGGGAAATACCAGGCTTAAGAATTTCAAACCTCATTTTACTAAAAGTGTCCTAACATCGCAATAGTTTTTTTTTATCACCGCTATAGTTCATTTTGATTGGTGCATACTGACAAATCTTTTTTGATGCACACTACGCTCATTCTTTCCAAGCCTGTCATCAGGAATAATGCATGTCCCAGGGCAGTAAAAGAACCATTGCTTCCTAACATTCAACTCTCGAAGTGAAACATGATAAGAATATCGATTAGAACTTTGGGTATTTCTTTCTGTCACGTTGATATGACGTGGGAGTTTCCATTCCTTCTTATTCAGAATACAGAACACGTAATGATCTTTTTCTTATGATCTGTTTGTTATTGACGGGTGTTATGATATTTTTGGTACATCTGTAAGTAAACAAGAGACAGTGTGATCATCATTAAAGCATCCCTTTTAAGAAGCTCAAACTTCTGTTAAAAGTTAGAACTGTTTTTTACGATAAGTTATACATCTTATCATAAATTATCGATACATCCATAGTTAAACATATTTAAAGAACTTTAAAAGTTTTTATTTGCACAATTGGGGATATAAAAATGCAGATGGTGGCCACAGCGCTTTTCGGCGTTAAGCGCCCATCACCAGAAGCATCAAGTAAAGCACAAGTACATCTAAAGTTTATATACAGACAAATACGAATTAAATTTGCATATTATAGTAATTGCAGTTGTTACAAAGAGTGAAAAGAAACGTTTTGTCAGAAAGAGAGGTAACATTTTCATTGACAACAGTTTGAGATAAAGTTGTGGAAAGTTTTTTTTTAATGTCACAAAAATGCTCAGATAAATCCACAATACTAATAGTCTTTTGAGTACTACCGATATAAAATTTAAAATTGTTATCATGCGAAACAAGGGGGACAACATAAAGCGCTAAAGCCTTTATTTGTATTTTTACATCCTTAAATGTGCAAATAAAACTTTAAATCAGTTATCTTTCTAAAATATTCCTGTTCCCAGGCTCCTGACGACATCAAAAGCATCGCTCTTTGTGTAAAGGACATCACATCACCTGCTTTATCTGGAGTTTATTTTGCCGGACAAATTCTAAAAATAAATCGAGATCAAACATAATGAAATTCCCCGCCAGATATGCGAAATTCCCAGTTACATTCGCAATGATGTCATTATTGATGTTGAATTCGAATGTCACTATACTCATGCGAGCCAAGTCAGTTAATCTTTCTTGACCTGCAGAATCCCTTAAATAGGTATTATATGTCTCAGGGATGAAAATGTTCGTTCTGGGGTGCAAGTTGAAACAAGTAGAGTTGTGAATACCTTACATAAACGATTTACATTCGGAAAGAATTCCTCTTTGCTATGAAACAATCTTTCAATAGTTAAGCTAAGTAAATTATTTGCAGGCATTTTGTTTGCCATAACTTTATTTCTGGTATTAACGAATCACCAACTGAATATATTTCAAAGTTGTTTTCTTCAGATGTTGAAACAATACTATTTGAGGGTAGAAGTTTATTAAGGTATGATATTGAAGATTTGTGGTTTGTAAACCGTATTTCAAATTGACCGATAAAATTATACAAAACTGGTATGGTAACAACAACTTTAATATAATGATGTACAGCTGTAGCAATGATATTACACTGTGTTCTCGAAATTTTCATTGTTTCTCCAATATAATTTAAAATACTTTTCGCCTTTTCGAAGATTACCAGGAAAGTATCATCTATATTTTCACTCATCCATTTAATTGCTTTCAAGATATTATTAACATGTTTTAATGCGTAAGTCAAATCACAACTAGGAGATTGCAAAGTTTCACACAAGGGTAATGTGTATTAAAACAGTGCTGATGTGACCAACATAATGATAAACTAGCTGGACGACATAGATTTAGAAAATTGATCTGCCTTTGAAGCTATTTCTATATCGAACACATATTCCAATTCTTCTAGAGTTTCTAAAATTGAAATGCAAATTTCTTGAAATTTTAGTAGTCATCATGGTTGTCACCCCATCTTGTTTTACACATCGATGTTAACTTTTGCCATTTTGAGTTGCAACGATGTACTTTAATATTTCTGCATAACATGTCTGTATGTCTTGGTGAGATAATGAAATTACCAATCGATTTTATAATTCCAAAACAATTTCTAAATTCTTGCACTTTACAAGAATTTGCATGGACTAAATTTAGAGAGTGAGCACTACAGTGTACGACTATAGCTGCTAGGTGTTGTTGTTGAGACCCAGACCGTCCGACCTACCAGAAAGGTGTAAGGTAACTGTATGGACGGCCGGGAAGTGCCACCCAATTTAGACCGGAACCCAGTGGGGGAGGCATCCACAGGGACCGTACCCTCCTTCCCCTACCACCAACCTCTCGGAAGGACTTACGGACCCACATGTTTAACGTGATCGTACTCCGCATGAACACGGCGGCATTTGTGGTAGCGTGCAAATCTAGCGCGCAAACCACGGGGATACCGCACCCGAGATGGCCAACAGCACGCGGTGTTCCGAGGTGGTCACCCACCAAGTACTAACCGCGCCCGATGCTGCTTGACTTCGGTGATCTAACGAGAACCGGTGTTTTCAGCACGGTACGGCCGTTGGCCCCTAGCTGCTAGGTGTGTTTGTTCCTAAAATATCCTCTCTAACTGAAAGTACAAAATTTCTATTTTAAATTATATAACTCATACAGAGTAACAATTGTTCTGTTCCTGAAATTTAGAGTGTTTCGTCCACTAAAATGGAAAACTCTCCACTTTATAAACATTTTCTACTAATTCGTTTTAAATAACTGTGCCACAAATATTTATGACTCTGCTCTGTATCTATAGGTTAATATACGATTATATCGCATTTAATTGTGAATTATCGCAGCGATCGTATAAGTCATCTTCTTCACACGAAAGTCGCATTCTCAATAGATGTCTTAAGTTTCCATCGTTTATAATTGGCTCAGATTTTCCAATAACTATCCACCCAGAATCACAGGATTTACATAGTGGCAGCCCTTGGCGATCACACAGTATAGTTGTTTCTTCTATAGGAAGACGTTACTTTCAGTTTTCACTACCTTTTGAACACATTAAAAAATCAGCATATAAGGTACTTTCCACGTGATATTGACTTTCCGAGTGATTTCCCAAAATCTCTATTGCATTCTTTCACTTACTGAATAGCTTTGTCACCAAACTTCATAGTTTCTGATGCACTCCTTTTCCTGAATTTTTTTATTTAAACAATGCCCAGTAATGGAATACTGCGCCCTGATAACAAACTTGTGTGTATACTAGCCAAGGAAAACGCCTAAACAACTTTTGCTGAAATTTAAACTTTCAGATACTTAAAACAGAAAATGTAAAACTTTCATCTGGTATCCATAGTGCAGTTAGTAACTTGTACTCCATTTCATAATCAATTCTTTTATTTAAATATGCACCTATATCAAGCATTTCATCTTCATGTACATAATCATTATGTTTTTCATTCACACTTTTCTTTATACTTTCATATTCGATTTCTTGTACTAATGCCACCCACTGAGACTACGGCCTGCTGAGCATAATTGATATATCAGCTTCTCTTAAGATTTTCCTTAATGTATAAATATCACGGCTAGAATTAGCACCTGTTTCTTCAGATTCGGGTGGTTTAACGAGTTTGAATTTTAACGCACATCCTTCATCTTTGTGCTTTTACCAATTTTGAGATAAAATATAAAAGCAAGGCGAATCACGGCAATTCAGAATAGCTAACGCTCCTCAATTATTATGAAAAGAATTGAAAACAGGTAAAAAACAAACGAAATCAAAAGTTTCTAAAACATCTTTGGCATCGTGAAGTACAATATCCTTTCTTTTCGAGCATAACACTGATTTCGATGGAATTGAGGTGGGGGGTGTTTAGAAAATTCCCTATTAGGCAAAAATGAAAAGAGAAAGTTGTGACATAGTTTTCTTGTAAGCAACAGATTTCTCCGCGGGCAAAATGGAGAAAAGTTTGCTTACGAGGGGTTGGCAGTGTAAGGTCTAGGTAACAAATGTGGATCGTAAATTCTTTCTTATAAAATAATTATGCAGAGGGTGGCATTTGCTGTGTTGATGGGTAAAAATGCTTGATTTCGAAAAAACCCTTCTAGGGATGCGTTCCATTTTAATTTCATTATAAATAAATAAAATAACTGACTGTTAAAACTAATGCTGACTGAAACTTTCGTTCACCTGATTAATAAACCTCTCTATAATGGGTTTAAAATTCGGAAATATGTACCCAAAGAAAGTTTCTAATTGTATTTAACTATTAAAGTTACACTAACACTTACACGTTTATAACATTCCAGAGCAGTAGCACTAAGATGAAGTGTATTTCACAAATACGCATGCCAGTATTTAATCTTGTCTTAATCAAACGTTCTCCGTTTAACTAATCTCTCGGGAATAAACTCGCTTACAGTCTTAAATTATTCATCATATTGATCCAAGTATTTGTTCGGTGAGATGTGTCTTCGAATTTCGGCTGCACATATTTTTTTCGCACCTGGTGAATCAGAACACTATCAAGTGATAGATGATGTGTATAATGCTGGCGTCATTGTGGTGACTGCCAATATATAACTTGGGTAATAATAAGGGTGAAAAAGTATTCAGTTGGAACCGCTACAACAGATGAATAATAAAGCTAATTGGTGCACAGGGACTGAGGATGATAGATTAAATCGACAAAGGCTATAGAAGTTTATGTTGAACGCATACAGGAATGAATGAATAAATAAAAAATGATTATTGCATGAAAGTTTCCAAAATAAGTATGTATATTTATGTATCTATTTATAATATGTTTACAGATTTCTTATGAAAATCCTTAAGAACCACAATTATTGCACCGCTTCTAGCGGAGAATTTGAAAATTAGGAAACGAACAAAGCAAGATAGATAGACATTGTTGACAAGTTTGTTATTCTAACTTTTTTAGTATCCGCTAGAAGTGCTGTATATCACTTTTATTCGATTGGGAATGGTTATTTTCAATAGACAAAATGTGTACACTCACGGATCTTTCCTTATAAATCTATTGAAGTATTTAGGGACTTTTTGGGGAACCCTGTACATTTGTATAATAAATATATATAGCTTGTATTGCATTTAACATATTAGTCCAGGCAATAAAGGCCAAAAAACACTTATTAGAAAAAAAATCGTGTAGTTTTGAAATTTGGCAGAGTTGTGGGAGGAGGGGGGGGAGGAAGTGTCCTGAACAACATACTAAAAGTCCCCGTGGATGGGGATGCGCGGGGGATGGGGGGAGCGTTTACATTTAGTACTAATATTTTTCCAAAAACTTTTTTACTTGGCATCGTACCATTTTAATTACCATCTGAGCTCTTTTTTGTTTCAAATAAAACCAATATAACAATAATTTTCAGAACTATGTCATTCGTCACCCCCCTCTATTTCCTAAACTATTAATCCTACAGAAAGATGATACAGATCATTTTTTGTAGGAAATTTTATGCAGTTTAATTTTGTACATAAGTGTTTTTTGCTAGAATTCATAGTTTTTGAGATATTTAGGGAAAATGGAGAAAAACGACATTTCAACGCTTCCCCCCACCCCCCCACGCACCCCCCATCCACGGGGACTTTTAATATGTTGTTCAGGACACTCCATCCCCCCATCAACTCTGCTAAATTTCAAAACTACACGATTTATTTTTACTATTCTTCTTTTGTTGCCTGGACTATATGAATCCTCCATATCCTTTCATTCAATGGTTACATTCAATAGCAAGGAATTTAACTCTATCCTTTTAGGATTGCGCTTCTATTGTTGATGACAGCATCAAATGACCAGTTTTGTGTTTCTATTGACCAGTTCTCGACTTGGTGGTTTTAACCCCCCCCCCCATGGGGATGCCTTTAATTTGTTGATATGCAAAGATTCCATTGAAAAGATCATTTTCTCTGATGACTATTCTAATTATAGTCTTGAATTTATTGAATTCTATATTACTTTTTAATTCATATTCTTCATACAAACGGTAAAGGATATTTGATAAGTCTTCTAGATCTATAGTGTTGAAAAGTTCTTGGAAGTCATAAGTCTTTAAGTATAAAGAATTTTTATGATATTTTAATGAATTTATCACTTGTTGGCTATTTTTTATGATATAACTTCCTTTATTATGAATTTGTAGCAAAACAGGTTTTAAAAGCTTTAGTAACATAGAATTGGCTTTTGTGAGATACGTATTGCATCCGACAGTAACCGGTCGGAAACATATAGGGCTTTTATGTAGTTTTGGAATATTTATCAAGTAGGGGTATTGTATTATTCCAGTGTATTTGGCGCTGTATAAAGCTGGCGACCAGGAGTGCAGTGCCGCGGCATTTATGACGAGCTCGTTGAAAACTGGGGAGTGAGGTCACAACCCCTTACCGCCATCAAGTAAGCTTTTTGCTAAGCCTTCCTTCCTTTTTTCACTTTTTATCCATTCCTTTTTTATGCATTATATGGTGTATAGTACCTCTTGCTGCTTTGCGCATAATTACAATAACACATATATTTCTGATAATCCACTTTCTTTATATTATATATTTTACATATATATATATATATTTATACCAATTTCAGGAGTGTTTTTGTTTTGGAGCAGTTTGCAATATTTAAAGGAAATGCTGTTACATTATAAACGTTGAGAGGGTTGAGAGTCAATTTTTATTGCAATATAAAACACACGAAAAGTATTTTTTTTTTTAAAATCACGAAAATGCATTTATATTTCGTATGGACTCCGTTTAAAGTTTGTTTGAAAGAAAATTTGTCGATCTTTTCGATGGTGTTAAGATGGAAACTCTGTGCTAATATGTTTGATCACTAAGGAACCGATTTGCGTGAATATCGCTCTAAATCAGGGCAAATCGTACTAACCTATATAATAACTAAAATATCAATTCGGATTAAATGAAATTACGCCAAAATGCACCTTCTCGGGCCCTAAAGTAGACGTGCACCAAATTTCATGGCCGTACGATGTTTCAATTTCCCGTTATAATCTGCACAGACACAAATCTTCGTTTATTATGTACGATAAACTAGTACATAATTTATGATAAACTAGTATGATAAACTGATACACAAATTTATGATAAAGTAGTACACAAATGTGTTCTTAAATTATTTAAATTATGAATGAATACCAGTGTTTGTTCGGTATGGTGTATCACCAAATTAAGCGGCAATTCCTTTAAAACTACTTCAGTAAATGATTTAAAATGTGATTATGTTGTGTAACTTAATGTTTTATAAGTCGAGTTAGTTGTTGAGACCATTTGGATAAAAATCGTACTTGTTGTTTCACATCACTGATTACACTATTCGATAATCATAATTGTGATTTAACCAATTTTTACTTTCCTTGTATACATATAATGCATAAGGAAAGTATTGTGACGGAGTCGAAAATTCGAATTCGAGTTTTTAACGGGAGAGCACTTTTCAAGCATCCCTGAACACGAATCAGACATTTTTGAGATGATGTCTCTATATGTGTGTGAAAGTATGTGTTTGTGTGTGTCAGTGAGTCTGTGGAGACGGTAACTGGCGAACGAATGGAGCGATTCGAACAACATTTAGTGTGAAAATTGCTATCCATGAATACTGGAAGCCTATTGTTTTTATACGCAATCGGATGTTCAGAACCTCCTATATTTTCGTCTGAAATTTTGAAAAATCATAAAAAAATTAAAACCTTTAATAAAGTTACGTAAATAGTCACGTTTTATGTAATTCTTCATTAGAAAACGATTGACATACATTTTAGAACGTTAGCATGAATCGTTCTCGAGGTATTGCACATTTTTCAAAAACATTATCAAAAAATCTTATAAAATAAAAAAAAATATTACCTATTGTGAAATATGCTCACTTTTCATAAGTAATATCATGTGATAAATTGGGTGACATCATTCTCGTGGATCTAGCTCGTTACATTCATGAGAAAAAATACTTTGAGTAATTTTTTATTTGAACGTCACTAGTCATTTATCTGCTATCAGAATAACTTATTTCTCCATCCATAATACTTGGCGAGATTTTGGCAACGAATTTAGCGGAATGTCGCCAACTTGGCGACTTTTTTAAATGTTGCCAAATTAACGAAAATCTCGCCAAGTGGATAAAAATGGCGCTATATCAATGAAAATGACGACTAATTGACGAAAATTCAATATCTTGGATAGAATATAAGTATCTGCTATAAGAATACCCTATTTTTTTCACTGTAAGAGCAGTAAATTCTTTGCATTGTATAAGGAAAGTCATGTGTTACCCACATCAGATTTTTTACAGCTATAACTCGCTATATTACTATTTCTCTAAAAATTATGTAGGTAGTAGCATACCAAAAATAATAATTGAAATTAATATCTTTATTTTATGTTGTTTTATGTTATAATATATCTGCTTAAACACCGTTAATTATACAATTAACAATGTTTTAGACGGGGTATTGTGACGTTACTAAGACAAACAAACACATACGTGTAATAAATTGTTAAAGTTGTGTCATTATTCACATATCTTTCGCATTATTCCAAAACAATACTATGAGACATTGCATTTCTAATATGTATTCCAGCATTTATTAACTAACCTGTGGGGAGTAAACACAGATGTGTTCTTAAATTATTTATAGTATGTATCCCAGTGTTTGTTCTGTATGGTGTGTCTTCAAATTAAGCTGCAAATCCACAGTCAGGCAGCAGGGAAATCAGGACATTATATAGTGATAGATGATCCATAGGGCATTTGATACCTTGTAGTACTGTCAATATGTAACTCCAGAATAATAAAGGAACAAAAATACTGAGCTAGAATCTTCTTAACAGAGGGACATTGAAGACACCTGAGCAGTGTGCTTGATAAACAGGTGTTGAGGAGGGAGTATTAAATTGACATATAAGATAATTTGCTAATCTTAGTAGAATTTAAATAAACTATACAGAACATCCTTAGAGTCCAGTGTTTGAGAGTTGTTTTTTACTTCATGGAAGCGGGGAGGCAAAGTGATTACGTGCATTACTTTTATATTGAAGTCGAATTGATTTTGTATGCCCTGTCATCAATGCCCGATGAAAATTCTTTTAAAACTTAAGCAAAATATTTAAAATATGATTATGTTGTGTAACTTAATGTTTTGTAGGCCGAGATAGTTGTTGAGACTTTTCGGGTAAAAATTGCGCATGTTTCACATCACAGATCTCATTATTCGATAATAAATCCTCCACATATCATATATATTTTTTCGGGTACTAATTATGGAACGTTAAGCTTTATTGCACTTAAAATTTACAATCGAATAAAACCAGAAACAGAGCTACGATCTCCAGAATGAAATTCGGTTCCCCATCCTATTATACCAAACTGGCCATGCCAAGTGTCAACATTAAAAATACGTTAAAAACTCTGTCCCAACCTGTAATCGAATTATTAATTTTCATAGTGGTCGTTTACAGGTATTAAGAGCATTACACAGGAGCAACGCACTTAACTTTTTCGTCCGGTAACGCCAAAGAATATATTGATTTGAATGATGCAGTTCATACGAGACTCTAGGTCTAGCGTCACGTTGGCATCGGCAGCAAGTCAAAACTTTTGCTATTGTTATATATGTTATTTATATGTATTAAGATTGAATTATACGTATTTTGATCTTTTAACTATCTTGTAAATTTTCTAAGAGTCAAAGGTTCTGAGTTTTGGGTCCTCCGGGTCATTCTGTTGTTTAAGCAATTATAAAAATAATGACCTTTTGTTTTGAGAAACAATTACTTTATTTTTCTGGTACATGGATCTTCATGTTATTTATACTTCCTTTTTAACTAATGTAATTATTGTTTAAATATGTGATTGTTTAGTTATAGTTTGTTATATCTTGTTTTTCACCGCCAATTGTCGTTTCTATGTTCGAGTTGATTTTAAATATAGGTTGTGGATGATGACAGTCTCGCTGTTCTTGTGGTGGTGGTGGTGGTAACTTACCTGTAGGCGGGTCTCTGGCCTACTGGGTGGAGATTGCTTGTTTCTTTAGATGTTCCTCGTGGAGACTGGTAGTGATTGGTCCCGCTCAGCGGGTGGTGGTTTGGCGTCCCCTTGGTTTACTCTGGGTAAGCGCTCGCTATGTGGTGAGATCTGTGACTTTCTTTGTCCGGTGGGTAAGGGTGTTTCGCTGTCCTGTGTTTGTGTTGGGGAGTTGAATTCTTCCCATTTGGAGAAATAGATGTTCTAAACCGTAAGGTGAGTCCTTGCTCTGGGTCGTGGAATGTATTATTGGAACACGGCGTTAACTTGGTGTTGCAGGACGTGATTGCAAAAATCATACACATCACTAGTGTACACCGGTTCTTATACCTATCTGCTGATAATTAATGGAATATGAATATATAAGAAAGTCAAGTGGAGCCTCACAATTCATATATTCGTTCGTTAAACTATATTCATTCATTTAACTACAGTGAGCCTTTATATAAATTTCAACGTTCATTAATTGTGTCACCTAAATTCAACACTTATTTGTTAATTAATATACCAGGAGTAAAAACAAGCGGGTTAATTAATTATTCATGTTATTGATATTGGTCTGTATTCTGCGCGATGTATACACCAAATGTGCAGTGATTCTTTTGTTTCCCAGCTAGCGAATTGTTTACCTGTCAGCAATGTATGGTTTGCGTTAAATTTGTAGTTTATGGTAATTGTCAATATATACCGTGGAGAATAATGGCAACGCGAAACATCTATTTAAAGTATTGGTGTCAGATGAAGAATGGAAATTGACTGAAGAGAATGGCTGTTGCCGTAAAGATTAATTATCTTAGCTAACTCAGAATTAACTGCAGAGTGCATACCAGAATCTATTTTTAGTAGCTGTTTTTTCCAAATCTTACGAGAAAAAATTTGAAACATTGATATTATGGGTCCAAATGCCTATAATTATAGCGTGTTACCCTTCACTTTAAAGGGCTTGAAATATTTTATCGATTGATACCATATTCGACAGTTTACCCTCCGGGAGGATTAACTTGCCCCCTGAGGGAGGCTAATGACGTCACGAACAAGACACACTATATTTCTGGTATCTTTTACAATAATGATTTAAACTGCCGAGTCTCGTGATCATTGAACCATAAATAAACCCTATTATGCATGATTTTGTTAAATTTTATCCTTTGCTGCCATGTTAATAAAATATAAAATGTCGAATAACTTTTGGAGTTTTCGCTCAAATTTAAAAAAAGTCTGTCTAGTTCTCGTTTATTTAATGACAAAGACGGATATAAAGCTTAGCGAAAATCTATTAATATCTGTGGCTGCTATTGTGTACGCAAGAAATAGACCATAGACTTCAGACCGACAGAAGAAAATCACTCCAAAAGTAGGCGAAAAGTATTCATGAGGTCTTACAGCATTTATTGGTATAAACATCTCGAATTCCAAAATTTTGGTGAAAACAATACTTTCTCTATAATATATAATATATTAAGAGAAAGTACTAAGATAATTTTGTGTTAAGTTGCTAAAAGTAATCTATATCACAATTCCCTCAGGTGTGCTTATCTTCCCAGACCCTTCAGAAGTCCCTCCCCTCCCAGTATTTTAGAGTCTTTACCGGCCTGTCCAAATAGTTGCTAAGGTCTCGGACGAGTCGGACGGTCTGGGTCTTCAACATTGAGTCTTTACATGTTTATAGTATGGACTACAGGAGGGAGCCTAACGCAACCAGATTTTCGATTTCCTCCACAGGGACGGTGAAGATGGGTATATTTTTAATTCTTTCTACACGCTTTAGATGCCTAGAAGGCTGAACCTTTGTAAATTTATAGTATAGACCACGGAGCAGAACCTATTGTAGTCATATTTTTGATTCTTTCTGGAGGCAGAGAAAATGGGGACTTGAAAAATATTTATAGATATCTTACAGTGTCTTAGAAGACTGTTTTTTGTACATGTATAAAGTCATCTACCGGATAAAACCTAAACAAGTTGGATTTCAGATTTCTCATCTGAGAGTAAACAAAATAGATGCAGTGGGTTCTAAAAATTTATCGAGACCCTTCCGGAAGCCCCCTCCTCTGACAGTGACCTAGAAGTATGCAACTTCACACACTTATGGTATCGACAAGGGAACAGAACCTAACTCAGCCAATTTTCGATTGAGATGATTATTTCTAAAGCTAATTACTATGCGTTGGTAAACAAAATACAACGTATAAAAATTTCCATATAATATAAGTGTGTAAATTTCCTTATCTTCGGCAGGCTTAAATACTAGTACATAAGTATGTAAAATATAGGGGAATGAATGAGTTAACGTTAAATAAACAGGTTATGTAAATAATTAGTTGGAATAGTTCAAAAGCAATCATTGAAGAAACTATTGTATATAAATTTACATCAAGAAAAATGTATAAAACGCTTGATTTAAGTATATATGTGTATAAAATAATTAATATTGATCTACCTGCTTTTACGAATTTCAAAGAAAATAACACTATGCTACTAGGAGAAGGATATACACTTATTTTTTCAGTTAACCCTTTCGCGACGGTGGCATTCTGGAACTGCCGCGGCCCAAAGGACGGAGAGCTTCACTTCCGAACTGTTCCCAGAGGACGGCAAATTTTTTGCGCTAAGCCTAACTCTAAAAAAAAATTCACTAAAAATCACCTATTCAACACAGAAATCTACTTTTTTCAGGAATAAAAGAAATATTTATTTTCTATTTCATGTATATTTTTAATACAAATCTGAATACAAATACTCATTAGTTGCTCCCATTCTTTTATCCGAAATAAACGAATAATTTCACTGCCTCTAAACCCAAAACAATAAAAAATACTCTCTTATATTCCCATGATTCACCAATGAAATCATTAAGCTGAAATCAAAACGAGAACCGGAACTCAATTACAAAATAGTTGATGCTACGAGAAGTGCTTTATTTGTTTACATTACAAAACCATGTTTCACCCCTCCAAATGGAGAAATGATTAATTGGATCCGAACTATGCCAAGGTCAAGTACCTGCAAAATACATTGGAGCTGTTCGCACGGACATTTAACGCCACCTAGTAGACAAATAAAAATGTTCCACATAAAAACGCGCGTACGTGGCACCCGTCTGTTACGGTACAGTTTTCTCCGCCACGGATGCGTGGCGACCGTATTTGAATGCAAGTTCGCAGCCGACACCCGGGCGTGGCAACCGTCACGAAAGGGTTAAAGTACATGCAAATGTAGTAATCAGTTGTGTCACTATGATAAATCAGATTTTTCATTGGTGGCAAAAGTTTTACAATATCGTTATTTTTACAGTATTGTTTGAAGCATATGTTTCTCAGAACCTACTTTGGGAAGAACTTAGATGATCACTTATTTTTATTCAGCATTATATTCTAGAGGAGATACATGGGATCATAAAGGAGCTCCACTAAAGATCTCCACGCCCATTTCTTTTTCCGTTTAGACTCGAAAATCTCCATTTCCCTTGAAACATCTATTTTTCAAGATTGGCACAAGATAAACCTAACAAGTATGAATTCAGCATCAAATTTTATAGTAGGTAGAGTGGTTCACTAACAATTTCTACTTCCAGTTACTTTTTCACTTTTGATTCAAAACATTTCTTTTAGACATCTAATTTTGAGGATTAGCTAATATGGATTCATCACCCAATTCTAAAAGGTGTGGAGCCAGTCCCTGAAGATTTTCACTTCCTATCAAATTGGAGATGCCACTTTGGATTCTAAAATTTACATTTTCATTGCAACATCTATGTTTCAGGATAAGAAAAAGATACAGCTGAGACTGATGTGGATTTAGTATAAAATTCTGGAGAGGATATGTTTTTACTAAGTATTTTCAATTCCTGATTTTTTTTTTCAGTTACGACTTCAAAATTTTCCTTGAAACATCTATTTATCAGGATAGGATATAGGTGGAGATTAGATAAATTGAATAAATATGTAGTATTTAAGTCCAATTTGGATTGAGCATAGAATTCTGGAGGTTTGGGGGTTCACTAAGGATTTCCAGTTCCTGTTCTTTTCGAAATTACGTTTCCTATTTTTGCATCTTACGGAAAACATCTATTTCTCAAAGTTGGATATCGATATACAGTTCAGCTGACATATGATATATATTCAGCTTTAAGTTCTGAAAGACGTAGAGCGTTAAGGAAGGCAATATCACATACAGTTTCCCAGGAAATTATATCACTGTATAAAAAAATCTGATGTGGACACCACATGACTGTCCTTATATAATGCAATGAATTTACTACTTTTACAGTAAAAAAATAGGTTATTCTTCAAGTAGATTCTTATATTTTTTCCAAGATATTGAATTTTCGTCAATTAGTCGTCATTTTCATTGATTTAGTGCCATTTTTATCCATTTGGCGAGATTTGTGTTAATTTAGCAACATTTAAAAAGTCGCCAAGTTGGCGGCATTACGCAAAATTTGTCGCTAAAATCTCGCCAAACGTTATGGATGGTGAAATAAGTTATTATTATAGCAGATAAATGACTATTGACTTTCAAATACAAAAGTATTACCCAAAGTATAATTTCTCATGAATGGAACAAACTAGATCTACGAGAATAACGTCACCAAATTTATCGCATGATATTAAATGAAAGTGAACATGTTTCTCAACAGTTAATATTTTTTTTTAATTTATTGAATTTTTTGATAAATTTATATGAAAAATGTGCAATATCCGAGAATAGTTCATGCTAGCGTTCTCAAATTTATGTCAATCGTTTTCTAAGAAAAAATTACATAAGAAATGTCTATTTGCGTAACTTTATTAAAGGTTTTAATTTTTTGATGATTTTTTTCAAAATTTCACTCGAAAGTTTACGGGGGTTCTGAACATTCGATTGCGTTTAAAAACAATAGGCTTCCAGTATTCACGGATTGTAATTTTTGACCAAATTACGTTCGAAACGGTCCATTCGTTCGTCATTTATCGTCTCCACACACACACACACACATACATACACATACTTTCACCCCCCCCCCCATACACACACAGACATAATCTCAAAAACGTCTGATTCGTGTTCAGGGCTGTTTGAAACGTGCTCTCCCGTTAAAAGCTCGAATTCGAATTTTCGACCCCGTCACAATACTTCCCTTATACATTATATGTATATAAGGAAAGTAATAGGTTTGCAAAAGAGTGTAAAAATGCTTAATAGCTCCATCGAACATGAAGTGTCCATACCACTTATCATCACCACATAAAGACGCTTTCATAAATTTATATTTTATTTTACATTTACCGACTAATTTGTAACAATCAACATTTAATTAAAAACACATTTTATATAAAATTATGTACCAGATTTTGGGTATTATTTCCTTTTTGTCATTAACTTAATTTATCGGTTACTGCAACTTGACAAATAAAAGACTGCGGCAATTTTAGTATCATGTCAATTATTGAATCATTTGTTTTATTTTAGTACAGTATCTCCGAATTATGATTTTCCGAATTATGATTTCGGCATGGAATAATTAAGTAGTTCCGGAATCATTGATGACTTTTACTACTTATGTAATACTTGTTCCTTTGCGGCACCATGTACGTTGAAAGCTCCCCCAGATAGCCTCTCAGGAGTAAATATAAGCTATTTAATTAATTATTCATGCTATGGATATCGGTCGGTATTCTGTGTAATATGTACTCCAATTGAGCAGTCCTTATCTCCCAGATAGCGAATTGCAATCCTGGGGAATAATAGACAATCTGTGCAAAATGTGTAATTTCTGGTAACTGTCAATGTATATCTTTGTGAATAATAGTGGTGCTAATTTGTATTAAATAAAGAATGGATAATCTTGAGAAGAATTATGGTTTATGTCGTAGAGATGAATAACCTTAGTTTACTAGTTCTTAATAATTTTTTAGCCCCAGACGCATTAAAAATCCGGTGAAAGTATATAAACTCCCTCCCCAGAAAAGTACAGATAAGTACATAAACACAATTTTATTGTATTGAAAATTTGTTCCCCCATACTGAGTGGGACATACAGAATATAAGAATAAACAGTTTTAAAAATTATATTTTCTACTCTCTTTCATGAAAAAACTTATATAATTTATATGGGGAAAGCAGTAACTAAAGAATACAAATTAATAAGCACGATAGAACGACCGCCAGAACGGACCCCCCTGAAGCCCATCCATGAACACCTTGAGGATCTATGGATCTTAGGTTAAGAACTCCTGTCTTAGTTGATCCAAAATAAAATAATTTTGTGTTAATATGCGAAATAGAATAAATACTTCATGAAATAATGCGCGAGTCTCCACTTGATTTCTTCATAAAATTATATTCCATAATGTTTGGATTCGCTCCTATCATAATAATTACCAGAATGAAAAAAAAATGTATATCTTATCGAAAAATTTCTACTTAAGTTATATTTTAAAGCACTAAGGGCCTCTTATTTCTGCTCGCTACGTTTCGCCAACCTCCATCGCGCACTTTTCGAGCTATTTCAAGCCAAAGTAATGTTTAAATCGAAAAATAGCTTCTTTCACCGTGGTTCCCTATTATTTCTTTACAAATGCGGTTTTGCTATTTTTGTCTCTCCAGGACGCAAACTCGCTGTTCAAATATTTTGATTTTGACATTAAATATTTCATAAATTAAATTTTAAATCGAAAAACGATTTATTTCAGCATATTCCCCAAACCTTTCTCTACAAGAGTACCACATTTTATATGCTATAGTTTTTGCTGTAAAAAGTAAATACATTCGAAGAATGAGAAATTTGTCAAACAGCGGCGGCGGCGGCTACATTTTTTTAATATAGGGATTTCGTAAAAATTATTCCCAAGTTTTTTTGCTGAGGTTGATAATAGCAAATTGACGAAGAATTACATTTAGCTTATCTGTGATACTATTTCGGTAACTATGGTGTAGTTTAAAATATCCATAGTGTAGTTTTAAATATCTATAGTATAGTTTAAACTATCAATTTTCTCCATGTATTATATACGGTCTTCGTTGTCCCGGGAAATATTAATGTTATCCATAAAAATGCCATGAAAATCTTCATATTGGAATAATTTCAGTTCCAATCAGGAGTTCTACTGAATTTTGCTGTAATAATAAAAGAAATTGAACAAATAACTCTTTTGCTAAAAACATTCTTTCAAAACGCTAGTTTTAAAATGCTGGAAATGACGAAAAGTTGACGAAAAATACCTTCAAAATAGCTGATTAAATACAATGTAATTTCCTTGGGGTTAATTAAGTGATTTTATGGATTTACGCGTATAATTGTTGCGTACTAATATTAATGACGTAATTGGTAGATTATTATATTTCTGGATTACAGGAAAATTTGTTTTCAGATCATATTTATTTCGAACAAACAAGATTTTACTACATTCACAATGCTTCATTTATAATCTTTTCATGTGTATAACCATTATGCAACCTTATTGTGTTGTTATTGCGGTGTAACCTTTCTGGTAGGTCGGACGGTCTGGGTCTCAACAACAACAACAACCATCCGCATTCTTATTTCTAATATAAAACATATTACGAGCTTTTTAATATAAAACATATTACGAGCTTTTTATAATTACCTTCATATACATTTTTTAGATTATTTGTTACAAATATAAACTAGTTTCCTATTCAATATTTGTATTTTCCAACATAACGTCAGCTCAGTGGTTATGGCACAAGGTTTATTACGATTACACATGTTATTATCGCATGTGTTCGAACCTCACAACCTCTCAAAATTATCCCCATGTTTACGCTATGATCACGATAAATCCGTAGTCATGCAAGTCAGGGAAAAGTAATAGGATGGTATAATAATATTAGCTGTCCCTTTCACTGGATTCTTATCTAAATTAGATGGTTTAATTCAGAGCCAAAATTTTTATCAACGTATACCTGAGGTGTTTGGCCAAATATGAGCTGCCGCTCTTCACTTTCTCTAGAGACTTTGGTCTGACGCACTTGTTCTAATATTTGTTGTAGACAAGTGGGAAAAGTTGGAATCTTATGCTTCACTATTTTAAAGATTTTTATGTTAAAGATAATAAAGAAAAATAAATAAGGAGATGAATTCTCACTCCTTAAGTATAACCTTATAGAAGTAGATGAGTAAACACGGCAATTATAGCAGCATCAAATGACATAAAAACCGTTACGGATAAAAAACAATTAAAATAAACCATTACAATGTATCATATAAAAATATACACATAGACAATAAAAAAAGGCAAATATGACAATGAAAACAGGTGAGTAATTAGATATCAACACGGAATTAATTTTTTTTTAATTTTAACAGAATTATAAGAAAATAGCCACTCTTTGATAGACCTGGGAAAGGAACAATGGATAACAATGCTTTTCAAAGATTGAGGCAGAAGATTGTAAAATCTAGGAGCTAAAAAAGATGAAATTTCTGAAACTTTGTAGAATTGGCTCGAGGAGATTCTATAATACCCCGCCTTAGCCTTAATTTAAATCGAATACCACCCGCATTCTATAACGGTTACCTTAGACCTTTCTGGTAGGTCGGACGGTCTGGATCTCAACAACAACAACAACCACCCGCATTCTTATTTCTAATATAAAACATATTACGAGCTTTTTAAACATAAAATGCCATAAAGGTATAATCATAGAATCGGGAAAAATAGGAAAGAATGGTGTCTGCCGAGATTTACACAAGACAATCTTAATAAATAATTTTTGAAGCAAAATACTATAAAAAAGGGTTTTCAGATAAGTCCCACCAAAACTGGTTATGCCACATTGAATCCCAGAGTGAATTAAGGAGTAATAAAGAAATCCAAGAACATCAGGAGGACAAAACTGGCGTAGAAAATAAAATTGTCTGATATTTAACTTTAATTGTTTACTAAGACCAGTAATATAAAGCTTCCAAGATAGCAAGTCATCGACGATAATATCAAGGTATTTACAGCTACTCACCGGCTCAATGGCTCCACTATTGCAAGTACTATCTAGATAACAACAAGTATAATATTTTAACACAAAGCTAAATAAAGTTTTTTTGGATAAGACAAAGCAAACAAGTCTAGATTTTTTCATATGGGGAACAATTTTATTAGTACAGAACCATTGTCTAATAGTAACCAAATTGTCTTCCATATTTCTATAAGCATCAGAATTTATAGACCCATGATAAGATAAAGCAATATCATCAGCAAAATCAGTCAAAGTCCCATTAAAATTAAGCAAACAGACAGCAAACTATCCCATTAAAATTAAGCAAGCAGACAGCAAACTATCCCATTAAAATTAAGCAAACAGACAGCAAACTATCCCATTAAAATTAAGCAAACAGACAGCAAACTATCCCATTAAAATTAAGCAAACATTAAAAAGACAAGAAACAAGGTTGGACCCAGGACCCACCTCCGGAGAACTCCCTGCTTAACTAACTTTTTTTACTAATAGCAGTATCAATTCTAACATATATAATTGGAATACAACTATAAATTGTAAAACGCATAATTCATATAAGTAATCATCTAGATAATCTTGATCAGAATATTAATGCCGTTAATACGATAAAGTACTTACACTATATGGATTTCTATTGATGCAGTATCAATATACCGTATCGCATCGAAACGCATAATCGATACACCAAATAAGCTTGTCCATAATTAATCAATACTTATTTACATGCTACCACTTTCCTTAAACCATATTTATCCGTATTAAAATACTGTGCATCTTCATCTAATCTTCTGTAGATATATTCATTTCATTTAAATCGGATGTTCTATGCTTTGCTTACCTCGAAGGAGTAAACACAAATACGTTCTCAATTCATTCATGGTATGTTTCGCAATGTTAGTTCGGTAAGGGTATGTTCTCAATTTGGACTACAAATCCAATCGTCTTGATCGTCCTGCAAATTCAATCGAGTGAGAATCCTATGTCATGCAGTTTGCAAATCAGGTCATTAGCCAGTAACAGATGAGTCCTGGGATATAAGGCGTCATGCAATAACTTGGTAAATAATTTGATGGTAATGACGGTTCGTATGCTTCGTTTATTTTAAATGAAGAATGAAGAGTCTTTATTTAAAAACTAAATAAAGTTAACTTGAATGTAGACGTAGAAAAATCAACTGGTGTGTAGTTGAACTCGATTTTTTCATACTAGATTCCATTATTTTAATATTTTTTTTTATCAAATATTCCAGGAAATGTTTTGAAAAATTGATATCATAAGTCCAAATGATTACAGTTATAGCGTTTTACCCTTCACTTTAAAGGGCTTGAAAAAATCTTTTGATTGATATTATACTTGAGGATTTACCCGGGGAGGGGGATAATGACGTCAGGAACAACAGAAATTGTATCACGGCTATTTTTCATTACAGTGATTGAAACTATTAAGTTTCGTAATCATTAAGTCATAAATAAATCCTTTTATGCTTGATAATGCTAAATTTTTTCCTATCCATGCTAAATCAATATAAAATTTTGAATAAATTCCCAAGTTTTCTCTGGAACTTAAAAATATTCTATCCAATTCTAGATTTTTTGATAACAAAGTCTGATATAATATTTCGTGAAAATCTATTAATATTTAGAGTGGCTATTGTGTACACAAGAAATTGATCACATACAGACAGACAAACGGGAATCTGTCCAAAAATAGTCAAAATGTAATCAGGGGGTCTTAAAACATATATTAACATCAAAATATCGAATTTGAAAATTTTCGTGAAAACAATACTTTCTCTATAATATATTACATAGTATGAGAAAGTAAAAATATCGGTAAGTTATATAGTTAATCTATTAAACGCTGTTCATTAAAAAAAAATCTGTATTAAATCAATAGTTAGAAATCAAATCAATCGATTCCTATAATTAAAGTGTAAAATTGTATTCATGATTTTTCATATTTCAGTAAAAACCATCCTAAATTGATAATTAAAATGGTATAGTAAACTTTGATGTGGGGGTAAACTTTGGTATGAATGGTATTGTAAAGGGGTGTAAAATGTAGCAGGCCTCCCCGTGGTGCACCCTGGATAACGCTAAATCTGCTACAGCTTTCCGCCGAGCTCTCAAAGCTTTTTTTTTACCATGCGATTAAATTCCATAAATAATTGTCCTTTTAAGGATTTGAATATTTTTCAATGGAACGCAGGAGATCTCTCCCATGAAAAGAGAACACAGCTTTTGACTGTCTGTAGGTCTTTTGATATTGACGTTTACATTATTCTTGAGGCGAACTTTACCGACGATATTTTGAATGACCACCACTTTGGTCTGTATAATGTCAGTGTCCTGCCGAAAAGAAGACAAATTGCCAGTGGCACTTTGATTGGTGTTAGGAATAATTTGATTTCCACTTTTAAAATAATTACAAACCTTTCCTCTTATAATGGTGCAGAAATTGCCCAACTTGATGTTTGGAAGAGGAAAGTGCATTTCAAGATCTACGCATGCTACAGTCCTCCCGGTAATTCAAAACTCGACTTTGACCTTTTGACTTTCACAGATAAAACAATCTTATGCGGGGACTTTAATGCCCATAGCAATCGATGGAAATATAATGACCTTAATAGTGCCGGCAAGGTAATTCTAGACCTTCTGAACTCGGATAAATTGGAACTTTTGTTCAATGACACTGACATACCGACTTCTTTGCATTATAACGGTAATGGCACCAACCCAGACTTGACTCTTACTACCTCAGATATTGCTGAAGACGCCAGCAGAGAAATCATATACGACCCTGGTTCGGGCCATCGTGTTATTTTTACAGGGATAAAATTTTCGTCCAACACGTTTATTAAGAAAAATGTTAAAAAGGTTAAAAATAGATGGAACTTCAAAAATGCCAATTGTGTGGAATTCTCAAAGGAGCTTGAGGGTGCATTTTGTTCCCCAAATGAATTCCTTATCCCAAGCGAAAGTATCGATAAAGGTTTTAATAGATTCCAAAATATTATTTTTTCATGCGCTAAAAAATGGATCCCCAGGGGAAAGCAACGTAACTATAAACCTTTTTGGAACGAAAAGCTTGAAGTCCTGAAAACAAAATTCTGCCAGGCCCGTATCACCGCTGAATTAACCAAGAGACCCGAGGACATCCAAAACTGGAGAAAGTGTATTGCTATTCTGCGTAAAGAAATTCTAACGGCAAAGCGCAATTGTTTTAACGATTTCATTACAAAGATCGATTATAAAAAAGACGGCAATAAGATCTATAAATTTGTGAATAGTAATGTGAGAAAGAGAGAACCAATAAGAGTTGGGGGAAAGCTTTTAACTGATGATAAAGCAATATTAGACTGGACTTAAATTAAAAAATTAAAAAGTCAGACTTTTGCCCTGAGGCACTTCGTGCGATCGCTCTTGATACTATCCATAATCGCTATCTTCCTTGTGAATGGCTGCATATCTACACGGATGGCTCCCTTTTGGACTTTTTTCAAGGAGCTGGTGCTGACATTTTCTGTGAACTTTTTTGCTTCTTTCTGCCAGTTGGAAACTTCTCAATCCATTTTGATGGAGAGCTGGAATCAATATTTGTTGCACTTCAACAGCTTTCCACTCGGCAGAATTCTTTTGAGAGGGCTGTGATCTTCTCCGATTCAACATCAGCCCTTCAGGCTTTATCTTCTAATCAAGAGGGGAAAAGCCCTTGCGTCCAGCAGTGTAGGTCTCTTCTCGGGAAAATACAACGCAAAGTGTCTTTCCAGTGGGTGCCCTCCCACTGCGGTGTCGAGGGTAATGAGAAAGCAGACTTTTGGGCAAAGAAGGGGTGCAATATAATCCAGAAAGCGAACAGAAATTTGCCCTTTCATTCATTAAAACTTGAAATAAATAGAATATTTAGACATTCCTTCCATACTGTGGCTGTTTTCTCTCCTCATGCCAAACTCTGGAGTGTTGTCAGCACCAGTCCCCATTGTGTTCCTGATGCTCCTCGTGCTGCTGCGACTGCCACTTTTAGACTTTTGACTGGACGCGATTGTCTTCGTGCCCATTTTTTTCGTTTTAATATTGTCAATTCATCTGTGTGTGTTTTGTGTACAACTGGACGAAACATGACCGCTGTGCACTTTGACGAATGCCCTACATTATCTCATTGTAATTGTATTGTGGAAAAATATTGGAGAGCACGAAGCCTTATGACTTAGTAGTCAACAGGCTGGCATTTGATAAATAAATAAACTTTGTTACTGTAGAAATCATTTAGTCATTGTACGCATACTATTAGTAAGAAGACAAACTTGAGCCAGTCATAGCTTCTACAGTTTATTCAAGTTAGCCTTACTGAGAGGATTGTTTACACACGCAAGTTTCGTAAGTGATGAAATACATTAGTAAGTACGATATTTTGATAAGCTAAATATAATTCGATTAGTTCTTTAGATTTTATTAAGAGTTAGTGAAAGCTATTTTACCGTACGCTTATTCCTGTATAAGCGAATGTTACATTGGCAATAAAATTGTAAAAATAAAACATTATATTCTCTATTTTTTTTAATACGTATAAATATAAATACTTTATTTATTATTAACACTGACAGTACCTAATCGAAATTCAACTGTTTATTTAAAATGTTAAAAGTATAGGAAGAAATAGAAATTTACATATCACTGTACACCTCTATTAAGATAAGCTTTTCTGTCCATCTTGTTAAACAGTTATAAGCGTGAAATAGTCTACATTTTATAGGACACATATACTCACTCATGCATTCCCACAGCATCATCAAAGACGCCTCAATATGTACTGAAACTTCACAGATGTCGTAATATCAGCTGCATCTTCATACGCGCTTGAAGTTGTATTTATTTATTCCCATTTCAATGGGGAGTTTTTCTGTTTAAACAATTCCTTAGGGGTAAACACAAATACTTTTTAAATTATTCATAGTATTGATTTCGCTGTTTGTTCGATGAGAGGGGGGGGGGTCTCCAAATCGGGTTGTAAATCCCTTGAGGCGCAGCTGGTGTGTTAGGACAATACAGGAAAAAAAGATCCTTGGGCATTTTCTATCGGACAGTAGCTGTCAATATATAAATTGAAGAATACCGTTGCAAAAATATTCATTTAGAACGAGAGTTGATATATGAAGACGCATGAGGATAGATGAATACGCTGGTGTTGTGGATGATGAAATAAACTGTGAAATGGGAGATACATTTTGGTAAAGATTATAAAGGATTTCTAGGAAGTCTTTAAGCGCCCCAATAACTTAAGATATGTCTATGATTGTACACGTTAAGTCTGCATATATTAAAGAGACCATGACCTACCGAATAAAAGAAATTACAGCGCCCCTAGCGGATAATTTTAAGGATGAGGAACTCAGTAACAAAGCGTAGGGCGCGACAGCCCAGTGGTTTGCCGTGATTGCACACGGACAACTCGAGTTCGATTTCCACCTCTGCTCAAAACTGCCGCCGTGTTCACGAGGATTACGATCACATTTAACATGTGGCTCCGTAAGTTCTTTCGAGAGCTTGGTGGTAGGGGAAGGAGGGTACGGTCCCTGTGGATGCCGCCACCACTAGGTTCCGTTCTAAATTGGGTCCAAAATACCCGGCCGTCCAAATAGATACCTTACACCTTCGGGTACGTCGGACGGTCTGGGTCGAAGAAACAGCAATAAAGCGAGCTAGAAAAACAATTTATAAAGTTATAGAATATTATTTAATTGGTAGAAATTGACGCCAAGAACGCATTAAACTCTTATATGGAAGGCAGAAAATACCTGTCGAAAAGTTATATTATCGAGGACTAAATTTCCTATGAATTATGTATACATAAAATACCTGACATTTTTATACATTCATATTTCATAATGTTTAGTTCTACTACTATCCCTGTCATTATCAGACTGAAAATTGTTGTATTTCATTCAGTTTTTGTACCCAAATTATTCTTTTGAACTATTTCTTAAAAATTATTTAAATTTTTATTTTCTGATGTGGCAATGGCTTCGTGACGCCGATGAATGAATGTATCTGGCCATGGAGGTAAAAGTTAGGAATTGAAACTTCATATCAAGGAAACGCCAATATCATTTAAAACAACCATTCAGGTGGCGCTGTGGTAGGATAAGTGGTCCTGTATTGTATGCATTTCTATAGAGAAAGGCCTAAATTATTTATTTAAACGGTCAATTTTGCAAACAAAAATTATTAGCGCAATGCAAATTAGAACTGAATAAATGAAGAATGTTCCTACGCATTCGAAATTATTTTGCCTTTCAAATTATTTTTATATTCTCACATTCTGTACTCTATCATATAACTATGAAACAATATCGATTAATTATACTCATAATTAGGGAACCCTTAAAATAATCAAAAATACATATACTAAATATTACGCCTTTCTGTTGTGTTAGCTAACAATAGCGACTACTTTACTGCCACTAGCTACTCCTAGATATAATTCTCAATGCATTATAGCATTTTAAGCATTTCATTCATAGAAATTTTATATCCTCCTTTCTCTAACTGCATGCATTTCACTCTTCTGTGTAAATATAAACCATTTTGATGATGTTAATATCCATAAAATACTTCAATTTATCAATTTCTCTCTTTCGCCATATACATTACTATCATTGTTCTAAGAAGTGTTTTTCGTAGAAAATAATGTTAAGAAAATCTAAAATTCAAATAATTCGTTTTAAAATAATGAGAATTATTACAAAATTTATCTAGTTCTATTTTCCACATAATGTGTCTACAAAATGGAATGTATATCGGTAGGTGCCTTCGTTCTACGGTTATCGTATAAACACATTACACACACACACACACACATGGACATCTTTCCAAAGTGTTTGAAATGGTTTAGGAAATCTTAGAAATTGCCCATCTGACAAAAACTTTTCCAAACATTTTAGGAAAACAATACTTTCTCTATGTGTTTCCCAAACTTACAACGATCGTGTACCCGTTTTGAGACTGTTTGTTCGATTAATATATTATAAGCTGTTTTATTGATCTGTTATATTGATTTTTGTCAAACAATGTTTTTATGTGAGTATACACTCTAAGACAAAAAAATTGACACCCGCAAAATAATCCCATAGTAATGAAACGTCACATGCAAACACCCTTCGACCGAATATGCAAATGATCAAAAATTCGCAGCCAATGAATGCATAGTCGGAACTACAGCACATTGAAACTGAGCACCATGGTGGTGTATATAAGGAGCGAACCTTGCTTTCAGGAACAAAACGTGTAGTGTATTTCGATTGCGTTTACGTACCTTGATTGTAACAATACTTCGCCGGCGAATTCGCGGCCACTACGAGCATATGAAGGAGTTTGAAAGAGGGCGTGCGGTCGGACTGCATGAGGCTGGATGGGTACACCGGCGAATCGCTCGGCATTTGGGTAGGAGATATACAGCAATTAGACAATGCTGGCAGAAATCGGTCCGGAATGGCAGATTTCAGCGGCAAGCGGGCAGTGGACGGTCTAGAGCCACGACAGAACGGGGAGATAGAGCGATTGTCAGAGCATCTGTGATAGCATGAGATTCGTCGTTATCAACCACCCAACGTGTGACAAACACGGAAGTGACCACCCAGACCATTAACAGAACACCACGGGAGCGGAATCTATACTCGCGGTGTCCATTAAGCCGCCTATCACTGAGCAGTATGCACCGTCAACAGCGATGGCAATGGTGCCGAGCGCGATCAACCTGGAATTATTCGTTCGAATGTCGGCAACGTGGAACGTTATCGACATTCTACGACCCGCTGTATTGCCATTTCCTTCGCGACACACGGGCTAACTTTTCAGCAAGATAGTGACAAGCCACACATGGCACGCCTTTCTATTCACTGTTTGCATTAAACACTTCCTTAGCCACGTCCCCGGCTACTCAAATAGCGGCTGTAAACTTTAGGGTCAATCGAGTGGTCTGGGTGTTCGATATTTCCTTGACCATCTCCCCAGATCTCTCGCCTATTGAACACATTTGGGTTGAGATGGGGTGTCGCCTGCAACCACCCCAGAATGTCAACGAATTATCTCGTCTATTGGAGGCCATTTGGAACGACATCCCTCAGAATACCATTCGGTAACTTTATGCTGTCAAGTCAGGTAACAGCTTGTATCAAAGCCAGAGGTGGACCAACGCATTATTGACGTGCTAACTTTGTATAGATCTTTCAGTGCAATAAATCATCCAATTGTTCTGAAATTCTAATCATTTTTTTTCTGTACATCCATATTAAACGTACCAAATTTTGTCTCATTTGGATAATTCTTCCTTGATGCGCCGATTTTCTTGCCTTTCTAAGAAAAATATTCTTACAAACATTTTGTAAGCGAAGTTAAAATTCATAAATTGCATCGAATATTTTAGAAAATATTCAAATTATCACATAAAATGTGTAAAAACAAGTTCTGCAAAATATATTAGGCAGTTTTTTAAATAAAAATTGAAATAATAATTACACCCACATTATATAATGAGATCACGTGATTCATTGCAGATTGAAATATGGCATCCATTTTTTAATGCTGTGTAAAGATCGTGATGTTTAAAGATCGTTTAAATTTATATTTAGTGTTTTCACTCGCTATATAACCACTTTGTTTTTGCGTATTATCTGTGCATTTAAATTCTGTGCCAACGCAATTACAACATTTTTATTTCAAATGATCACTATGATTATTTCTACAACGAAGCCTAATTTTAACACATGCCGAAAGTAAACAAATCAAACTATTTTAAAGTGAGTTGTATAAGAATTGCTGAATTTTTTCACGTAAAGTTATTTAGCTTTGGAGTCTGGAATATAAGTGATGTGAATGAAATATTCATTGATTTTACATAAAGAATCAGATGATTTATAGCATTCACTTTTTGATGAAGTTTTAAGTTCCCAACTATAATAAATTATTGTATAACTGTAATAATTTAAAAACTCTCAGTGCTGAATGTATCGCATTTTAGGGACGTTTGAATAAAATCGCATTTCAGTTGGAAAGTGTTTCATAATCAATGCTTTATGCGTGATTGATCTTTTTTCTTAGCTTTAATCTCATCGACGTATCCTCGTCGAATAATTCAAGGGGAGTTTTACTAATACAATACTTTATTACTTGCATTTTGTATATTAACAAATTGTTTTATTTATATATTATAAAATCTTTTATTGACCTTATATAGTGATTTTTGTCAAACTATCTTTCATGCGAATATGTATATTCTGCAGATTCCAAGCTAATACCCGAACCAAAATTTTGAATGATGTTCTTTTATTTTTGTGTTTAGATATCGATTCGAGGGATTGAATACAACTTTCGAAAATTCATAAAATTACATGGATTTTAAAATATTTCCAGAAAAAAAATGATAATAAAAACATTAAAAGATCTCAAACAAAGCTTCCAAATTCACAAAAATTACACATCCTCATAACAAGTTACCTTACACCTTTCTTTTAGGTCGGATGGTCTGGGTCTCATCAACAACATCCTCATGACACTATCTCGAAAGTTCAAGTTCGAGAGTCACTTTAGTAGCATCCGACTATTAGGAACTCTCACAAAAAGATGTAACACAAAAATAAGGAGATGTAGTCGAGGCAAAGGGGTTGATGAAAACCCTCTCTCCAGGCTTTTGTTTGAGGTAAAGTAAAATTCAATACTGACATTTACCAATAGTGTCCCCCAGTTGGCTCAGTAATCGTATACGTCAAATCTAAGAAGATCTACATTGCGAGGACATAGAAAACCAGACGATTTTGTGGCCATTAACACTTTTATTATGCACATAAATTATGAAAAACATTAATACTAATACACAAACATTATACACATGAAACGTACCTAATTTGACCTCGGGGTGTACTGAGTTATTACAGGAATTGATAATTTATATTATCTTTAATTTAAATCTCAACCTGATACAGTAAGTGAATATTCCCAAACTAAAACTTATATTGATACAATTATAGTTAGATTAATATATATATATTATATTAGAATTACAATTGAATTTCAAAACGCAATACCTCCAACACAGATGAAATGGCTTGTTAATCCCCAAAAGAGATTACCTCCAAATGTTCATATGGTTAGGATCCCAATAAACATTACGGTTGCATGCATCACAACATATTGAACAAATGACAGCTGACTCACTCAGATGAAGCGGGTTATATGCTGCATAGGGGCCCAGGATTGATGCCTCGCAAACACTCCATAAATGCATAGTCGTCCGTAGAGTGACATAGCCACTGTGCTGTCGTATGCCTTCTACAGTGAAGTCCATACGGTTGTCACAGCTTATATGTAGTTTACAGGATCCAAAGGGTATCATGTACTACGCCGTCTATTTCCAGAGCTGTGTGGCCCTGCTTGGCGAAAGGGGCGATGTCCTCGCTGCTCCGATGATCGCCACTACCCGACGAGTTTAGCAAATATCAGTTTGGTTCATCTCTAGCTCGATTTGGCTTAGATTGACCATAAAACTTCATTGTTTAATAGCCGCAACTGGATATAAGCTATACTTGAGCAGATGTGATCGCATCAGGTTATCAAAATACTCCGGCTCCTTCTTGTAGGGCATAGGGCTACCACTAAGGAATAGCAGTGGGTCATTCACATGGTGTGGGGGGTAGAACCACATGGGGCGCTAGGTTTCCTCGTCCACTCATTCGTTACAGCACTTCTGCGTGAGAATGGGGGGACCAAATTCCGAACTATTTGCTGGATTGCGGATGACGCTCGTTTTATATGCGTTCCAATAGCATTCAATGCTCTGCGGGTTCCCAGCAGCCGGAAGGTCTCGTCCGAGCCTCGGTGGGACTTAACACTTGACAGGGGCCAAAATTTTCAAGAGATTTGTTGTTTCAATTTAGACATTTACTACGACATCTCTTATCCGAAAATTTACAACTTCTGTCCTGCACTATTCAAATCTTGGCGCCGAACTGTCCCACCATATCTGTAAGAAGGTATCTTGCTAGCAATTAAATTTACCGTCCACATTACCTACATTGAGTAATTACTCCCTCCCCTTTCTTTATGGGTCGAACCCGGTGAGCATGAATAGTATTTGCACAATGTGTAAACATTATGTTATGCTTCATAACATTGTTGATATGAGTTCATGGGGGATGATTCATGGTCCATTTTAACAAAGCCAGATAGCAAATTTTTGACGACTCTCTATAATCAGCTGAAAAAATGACAAAGATGCTGAGTAAACCGCCAACTGGCGAAACGACGGCCACATAATCGGAAGTGTAACACAGGTACGCTTTCCAGTTACCTTACACCTTTCTGGTAGGTCGGACGGTCTGGGTCTCAACAACAACAACAGATACGCTTTCTTGCTCCATTACATTAATTTGTTGAATATTTAAATTTATGAAATTCATTAAATTATGTTTCAATTTGGTCTTCACATTAGAATTGTGGAATTTTTGAGAATGGACCTTTTTCCATAGTCCATTGCTGTATCACTGTAATATTAGTTATTTTAATAAAAATTAATTTATTTTTAATACAATTATTTTCACGTCTACGCGGAATATGGACATGTTAAATCTGTAGGTGTCGAAAGCCCAGACCACTCGGCTCGTCCAGGGACTTAGAGCAGCAAGATGAGTGGCCGGAAATCTGTAGGTGTGCAAAAGGTAATGGATTAGAGGAATAATGGTATAGTCTGAGTAGTTGCTACTCCCATACGGTTCAGGCCTAAATTAGGTGGCATTCAGACGTCCAAATAGTTACATTACAACTTTTGGTAGGTCGGACGATCTGGGTAGGAAAAAAAAAATATATAATGTATTAATTGAAATAAAAAAATTGCGACTATTTGCGAACTCTCCTTTAGTTGCAAATTTTACCTTACACATAAGATAAATGCTCGGAAGCAGCAATCAAAATGTGTGGGTTATTATACACAATACAGTTATAAAGAGTGTCAACAATTAATTCTACTAGTTCAAATTTATTAATGTTTAAACATCACTTAATCGGTAATCCTCGTTCTTACTAAATATGTTAGTATCACAGCAGGTTTATTACTACCATTACAGATATCGATTTCTTCATGCTTACAAAATAGCGCGAAACCGGTCCATGGGTGCTGTTCAGCTGCGAGTAAATCCATCTAAATCCGGCTGTAAGATTATTTTACCTTTTAATAATACTTATATATTACGTATTATAGAGAAAATAATAAAAAGATAAACAAGACAAATAATAAAATATTACTGTGTTAATCTATTTAAATTCCAATATTATAAATTCAGATATGATGAGGAAATGCAGCATATCATATTAAAAATACAAAAAATGTTTTTCTAAAATATAAATACTTAATGCTGTCATGTCTCAGGTGTTTGCTATTAATTATACTGAAAATGCAAAAACGCATGTTTTAAGTCCCGTTAACTATATTCACTTAATTAAAAAAAATATGGCATGACTGATTTTTTTAATTTCAAATTTTTTGTAAGGATATATATGCAACAGTGTGTATGTCATTAATATTTTATAATTAAATAAGTATTTATTTTTTATAACACGATGTATTTCTTAGCACCTCAGTTACAATTCTTTAAACTTTTTTTATACACGGAAAATTGCTTTTAAAAGTACATTTTTTTAAATAAAATTTACTGTAAAGCTGCACTTAATCAATTTAATAACATAGCCACAATCTGTGAAACTAACGTTTTAAAACTTTTACGCAGAGATTTTAGTAAAAACATGAAATAGGAAAATGAATATAAAAATGAAAAACTGCATTGAGTGTATTTTAAAGAAAGGTAAATTTCGCCCAGAGTTTGTGCAAAAATGATGGAAAGAAAAAGAATATAAGACAAGATGGTTTTATATGTAATCTTACTTAATTAATAAAAGATGTGGGGAATCTGTACCGAGAAATTTGATCGTCGTAAGGTTTTAACATTTGATGCACAGGTACTCCATGAGACCCGGGAAGGTGCACCTCGGGTTATTCTTTAAATTTCGAATAAGCTTTCTAATTACTTTATATTTTAGCATTTTCATACAAATCGGTTCCTTAACGACAGACAATATTATTACAGAGTTTGTAAAGAGTCTTGCTGCCCCAGCCGGGAATCGAACCCTGGATCTCTCAGCCGACGCTCTACCGTTGAGCTACTGGGACGAAATTGCAACCTCTTATCGTCGAAGTGGACTCTGTAAGTTGACATAATTTGAAAGATCTAAAAATGTTCTTTCAATGTTTGAATTGAATTCTTAGGGCAATTCCTTCATATTTATTATTTTTTTAAATACTTCGAAATTTGCATTTTTCATGTTAACTAGAATTATATCATCCCAAGCAAAAAACCAAGATTAGCACAATTCTGTGATTCTGCTAAAAGTTCCGCATATCTGTTAGCATTCTAACAAACATTTTATTTTCGATTACATAAGTAATTTTAATTTTTGTGTTTTTTTAAGTGAGCGCATTTAGTGATCGCAAAGCATTTTCCCGCAAAGTCCTTGAACGTTTCACCTCCTTCTGGTGGATTTTACTGTACATGTCCACCCACCTAGTAGTTTAAGCCACTCCTGTCCTCCTCCTTGTGGAGAACATACTAGTTGGAGCATGAGTGTATAATTTAAAAAGCGGATACTTATTTAAATCTTTATAAGTAATGACCGCTTTTTTGGGACCCAGGAAATGCCAAAAGACCCTAAGGACTCAAAAATTGAAAATCCATTTTTCTGACTCATCATCATGGGAGAGTGACTGTACTGAATTTCATGAAATTGCAATGCGTAGCCGTGGTAGGGTCTCAAATTTAAAAGTTAATCTGTCTATTTGTCTTCATATCTGTCTCGCAGGTTTCTCACTTTGATCAATCGTTATACGAGTCTCTAAACAAACAGAACTCAATCGCTATTTAAGCTATCAAACTAACGGTACTCAATCTTTTCTTGAGCGTCTCTGCCATAAATGCAATTCAAAATCAGATAACATGACCCGATCTTTGATTGTCTGCCTCTGTATGAAATTATGGAGGCTTCATAAATTAGCGAAATAAAAAGTGCACATTTTAATTTGCATATGATATTAAAAGAATAAACATTTTGTTTCTTTCAGTTGAGTTTTCCATTGTTCATCTCTATATTACTACTATATATTTCCACTTATTGTTTTTGAAATTGCAACATAGATTACAAAGAAGCTGTTGTAATGTTTTAGAAACAGCAACGTTGTCTGCAAGAAGCTATTTATATAATGTTTCAGCAACAGCAACGTAGTATATAAAGAAGCTATTGTAATGTTTTAGCAACAGCAGCGTGGTTTGCAAAGAAGCTATTGCAATGTTTTAGAAACAGCAACGTTGTCTGCAAAGAAGCTATTTATGTAATGTTTTATCAACAGCAACGTTGTCTGCAAAGAAGCTATTTATGTAATGTTCTAGAAACAACAGCGTTGTCTGCAAGGAAGCTATTTATGTAATATTTTAGCAACAGCAACGTAGTATATAAAGAAGCCATTGTAATGTTTTAGTAACAGCAATCTTGTCTGCAACGAAGGTATTTATGTAAAGTTTTTGAAACAGCAACGTTGTTTGCAAAGAAGCTATTCGTGTAATGTTTTAGCAACAGCAACGTAGTATATAAAGAAGCTATTGTAATGTTTTAGCAACAGCAACGTAGTCTGCAAAGAAGCTGTTGTAATGTTTTAGGAACAACATTATAGTCTACAAAAAAGTTATTGTAAAATTGTTATTATCTATATAACTAAAACTGTAAGTTATGATCTGTTTATTATCTTAGCTCTGGAGAACTTATTTCTACTCTTTTTGTGAGAATTAGTATAAAATGTCGAAAATAAAGCCTACAAATACTAAAAGTTAACCGCAAATTGTAAATTAACTTTCTTTATATTATATATTCCGGAAGAAGATGGGCATACAGCCAGCTGTTAATAAATGTTAAGTGTTAGAAACCGTTTTGTGAGCATAACACTGGACGACAAAAGAAATTTCTTCGATAATTTTTACAGACTTTATATTGCTGCAAATAAGTATAACAACTAAACTCCTCTATCGGCCGACCAGTCGTAAAATTTTCCGACCCACATCTCTAAGTGTCGCATTTAATGACCACTAGTCATTTTGCCCATGCAAAGCGTGGGTGGAAAAGGATGGTGCATTATACGGTGTTTGTCGGGAAAGTGATGAAAATTGATATTTTTAAATGTTTCAGAGGTTCAGCGCTAGGTTGACAGTTATAGTTTTTCATAATGAAGGACTGAAAGAGAAAAAAAATCTGGAATTAATAGTCTAATATCAAAATAAAAAATTCAAATTTGTCTAAATAGAAATAATTATCTCTTCTATTTACATATAAATATTTTATGTTTAAAAAGTTGTGAAGCAAATATCGTAACATGGATTTGAGTATTTTTCTTTCATGCAATCTGTATGTGTTCTAGCAGACGCATCAGGAAGATACAGATTTAATGCCTTCCAGTCTATTTATCAGTTCGAACTAATAAAAATTCGATTGTCTGTAATAAAGCCATTTTTATCGAAAGCAGTAACAAACAATTTTTCTTTTTGTAAAATTTATCTAATGTTTTAAGATTAAACACTTGATGTTCCAGATGAATTCTAACAATTTATTTATACACACGTTGAAAATTCATTTTACAGAAATTATTTCATTTGAAATATTTATAAAAAATATTGGTGGTAATAATTTGACGTAGAATTTTTTTTTTCTCTGACATAAATTCTGGGAATGATTAGAACAAACGCAATAAAGATTTTACAGTCCATGGTATTTCAGTAACAGCCAAATCAATGGGAGGGGGGCTATTATTACAGACAATTCTTATTAGGAAATTGCTAACTTATTTGCATTATATATTGCAAATTACACAAAAAATTAATATGCACAGTTCATCAGTGCTGATAGATCAGAGGTTTCTAAACCATGTAATAAAGTGCGATGCGAGATAATTAATTATGTATACACAGTAAAAGATTTATTATAACCTAAAATACTATATGAAAAATGTCTAAAAGCTAAAAGAAAAAGTACGCATAAATAGTTTAAAAGAAAACCCAATGATCAAAACGTATATATCTATCGAAAACTAGAATTTGACCTTTATGACCTCGCCACAGCACATTCTCTGCATATTATACAATTAATGTTTGGAAATAAATCCATTATATGATGCATATAATGAAATAATATATTATATGATGTGTGTAACCTAAAGAGGTATAACAAAAGATGACAGTGTAGTATCAAAATCACTGTACAAACTTGTGAAATGTGGTGAGAAATTTATATTTCTAGAAATTTTCATAGTCTTTAACTTATATAGAAAGGTAGTAAACGGGAAATAAACATATATAGATGTGGTTTAGTATTCAAAATGACCATAATATTGCTATTTTTTAATTAGATAATCATTTATTACATTGCAGCAATGAACCACAATACCTTTGAACATTTGTCTCTATTCAAGGGATAATTAATTCTATTTACAACCTTTTATTAACACTTTCTAACATAGTTGAAAAGTGTTTATGACTTTGTTCATTCTATCTGTCTGTCTGTCCGTTCGCACGATAACTGCCGTAAAAATGACTTTATCAAAATGAAATTTTAGTAAGTTGTTGAGACGGTCAGTGGGAATGTAAATCAATAATATCACCCAATTAGTTTTAGATTATATTTCACTTTTTCAACCCGGATTCATTGAACCTTATGTGACAAAATTTTTCAAATATTTTTTAAGCGAAGTTAACATTCACAAATTGTCTCGAGAATTTAAGGATATATTCAAATTATCCCATAAAATATATAAAAAATTTTTAGGAAAATATTTTCGGTATTTTTTTAAATAAAAGTTAATATTAGAATTACACCCATATTATATGAAGAGATCACTTAACCCACTTCAAAATACAATATGACATCCATTTTTTTTTTCCCAATGTAAAAATCGTGATTTTTAAAGTTCTTTTGAATTTATATTTAATGTTGCAAACATCCTAAAACCGTTTTATTTTTGCGTATTTTCTGTGCATTTATATTCTGTGCCTACGCAATTACAATATTTTTGAGTCTAAATGATCATCAAACTTTGATTATTTCTACAACGAAACCTAATTTTAACGGATGCAGAATGCAAGCAAGTGATTGTAAGATGAGTTGTATAAGAATTGCTGATTTTTTTCACGCAAAATTATTTAGCTCTGGAGTCTGGGATAAAAGTGATATGAATAAAGTATTCATTGCTTTTACATAGGGAGTCAGACGATTTATATTTCGATGACGTCATTTGAATAAAATTTATTTTTTTCAATGAACTTTTAAATTTTCAAATATAATGAATTATTGTAGTACTGTGATAATTTAAAATGCATCAGTGCTGAATGCATCGCATTTCAAAGATGTATGTGTGTGTGTGTGTGTGTGTTTGTGTGTGTCAGTGAGTCTGTGGAGAAGATAACTGATGAACGAATGGACCGAATCGAACGAAATTTGGTACACACATTACAATCCGTGAATATTGGAAGCCTATTATTTTTATAAGCAATAGAATGTTCAGAACCCTCCAAAATTTTCGAGTAGATTTTAAAAAAATCATCAAAAAATCAAAACCTCTAATAAAGTTACGTAAATAGACATTTCTTATGTAATTTTTCATTATAAAACGATTGACATAAATTTTAGAACGCTAGCATGAACCGTTCTCGAAATATTGCACATTTTTTAAAGAAAATTTCAAAAAACCATATAAAAAAAATATTTCCTATTGAGAAACATGTTCACTTTTCATATGTTATACCATGCGATAAATTTGGTGACATCATTTTCGAAAGATTGTAAGATGAGTTATATAAGAATTGCTGAATTTTTTCACGCAAAATTATTTAGCTCTGGAGTCTGGGATAAAAGTGATATGAACAAAATATTCATTGCTTTTACATAGGGAGTCAGACGATTTATATTTCGATGACGTCATTTGAATAAAATTCATTTCTTTCAATGAACTTTTAAGTTTTCAAATATAATAAATTATTGCAGAACTGTGAAAATTTAAAATGCATCAGTGCTGAATGCATCGCATTTCAAAGATGTAAGTATGTGTGTGTGTGTGTGCGTCAGTGAGTCTGTGGAGAAGATAACTGATGAACGAATGGACCGAATCGAACGAAATTTGGTACAAACATTACAATCCGTGAATATTGGAAGCCTATTATTTTTATAAGCAATAGAATGTTCAGAACCCTCCTAAATTTTCAAGTAGATTTAAAAAAAATCATCAGAAAATCAAAACCTCTAATAAAGTTACGTAAATAGACATTTCTTATGTAATTTTTCATTATAAAACGATTGACATAAATTTTAGAACGCTAGCATGAACCGTTCTCGAGATATTGCACATTTTTTAAAGAAAATTTCAAAAAACCATATAAAAAAATATTTCCTATTGAGAAACATGCTCACTTTTCATATGTTATACCATGCGATAAATTTGGTGACATCATTTTCGTGGACATAGTTCGTTCCATTCATGAAAAATATACTTTGAATAATACTTTTGTATTTTTCGCCAATAGTCATTTATATGCTGTAAGAATAACTTATCTCTCCGTCCATAACGCTTGGCGAGATTTTGGCGACGAATTTGGTGGAATGTTGCCAACTTAGGGACTTTCTTCAGTGTTGCTAAATTAACGAAAAAATCGCCAAATCAATAAAAATGACTGTAAAACAATGAAAATGACAACTCATTGACAAAAATTGAATATCTTGGAAAGAATGTAAATATCTACTATAAAAATAACTATTTTTTTACTGTAAGAGTAGTAAATTCACAGCATTATATAAGGAAAGTCATGTGTTGCCCACATCAGATTTTTTTAAAATTCGAATTAGTTTTTCAGTTGATGTTTCGAATTAGTTTTATGTTGAAGTAAAATTTTTAAGCAATTTTCACACAAATTGGTGCCTTAAAGTTCGAAAATATTATCACATCGCTTCTATCCTGACAACATCGAAAAGACTGAGCAATGGTCAAAGAGAACAAAACAGTAGAATAATTCCTTCATATCTAAAAAAAAATCTGATATGGGCAGCACATGACTTTCCTTATATAATGCTATGAATTTACTACTTTTACAGCCAAAAAAAATAGGTTATTCTTATAGTAGATACTTATATTCTTTCCAAGATATTGAAATTTCGTTAATTAGTCGCAATTTTCATCGATTTAGCGTCATTTTTATCCATTTGGCGAGATTTTCATTAATTTGACAACATTAAAAATTCGCCAAGCTGGCGATATTCCGCCAAGTTCGTCGCTAAAATCTCGCCAAGCGTTATGGACCGAGAAATAAGTTATTCTTATAGCAGATTAATGACTATTGGCGTTCAAATACAAATGCATTTCTCAAAGTATCTTTTCTTGCTAATGGAACGAGCTAGATCCACGAGAATGATGTCACCAAATTTTTCGCATGATATTACATATGAACAGTGAACATGTTTCTCAACAGTTAATGTATTTTTTTTTATTTATGGGAATTTTTTATAAATTTATTTGAAAAATGTGCAATATCTCTAGAACGGTTCATGCGTTCTAAAGTTTATGACAATCATTTTCTAATGAAATATTACATCAGAAATGTCTATTTGGGTAACTTTATTAAAGGTTTTGATTTTTTGATGATTTTTTTAAAATTGCACTCGAAAATTAAGGGGTGTTCTGAACATTCGATTGAGTTTTAAATCAATAAGCTTCCAGTATTCACGGATTGTAATTTTTGTACAAAATTTCATTCAAATCGCTCCTTTCGTTCGTGAGATATCGTCTCTACAGACACACTGACACACACACGCACATACATCACCCCAAAAATGTTTGATTCGTGGTCAGGGATGCTTGAAACGTGCTCTCCCGTCGAAAACTCGAATTCGAATTTTCGACCCCGTCACAATACATTCCTTACATATTATGTATATAAGGAAAGTAATAAAATTGGTAAATTCATGGAAATATGTGTAATTTATGCAATTTCATTTTTTATATTGTTGCGCTGGAAAATTGAAAATTCGCACGATTCGAATTTTTTGCATGAATATGGAGTGATATCTTCGTATTCTATTAAAAACTTTTTAATTTCCCTATTCTTGATTTTCCTATGAACTTTAAAGAGTGTATATAATATTTGCGAATTTTAACCTGACTGTGAGGCACAAAGCTAGCAGGGAACCGGATTCTTTAAGTCTTAAATGGAATGTCTTTGACAGAATGCCTACTTAGAACTCTCTAATATCAAGTTAAAATAACTGTTCGTTCAGTCAAAGCAATGAAAATAAATTGCCACAAGAGGAGAAAAACCACTTAACATCAATCATTTCAGATTTTACTTCCTTTCTTGACTGGCGTTTTTCTTTTCAAGGAAATATAACTTGGCGGGCTTTTGTTTAATCCGGAAGGTTTTTGTTCGGATATATATTACAATTACGAGTATGACCATTCATTTACTTTTAGAAGCTTAAGTATGCTTAAATCGTGGAAATAAATAGCATCTGAACATAATTTAATCACTATATTCACCCATTTTACCGGCCAAGTGATCTAAAATTTACTAGATGGCAGAAAAATTATCTTTGACGTAAGCAGTAGATGGCTTTTAAAATACTTGTAATGAAAAAATCTATACTAAAATTAAACTTTTTGTTAGCTGTTCTTTTAGACAAATGTAATTTCGATAACTCTTTCCCCAATATCTGTTTGCATAGCAGAGCTCTTATGGACATGAATAAATAATGACCCTCATAAAAAAACCAAATTTATTTATTATTTAAATTAAAGAAACTATTCATAGGACATTGCATGCTGCCTAACAGTCACAATGATAAAATCCGGAGCATACATATTTAACAGAAAACCAACATACCGGTTCAAATCCTTTCACTTCTCTTCGCCTTATATTTGTAGGTAATTCGGAATTGTGCAAATGTCGATATGCAAATTTATAAATAAATAATAAAGTTCGAAATACTGTTTAAAACGTAAACTAAAGTAGTTGTCAATATATATTAAATAACACCAACACGCAGCTCCATCGAACATTATTCGCTACTTCGCTTGAGGATAGGTCATTCGGTAAATAAATAATCTGCAAACGCTGTTAGTTTATTTCCCGTTAGAGGTTTCATAAAGCAATCAGCGACATTTTATTTACATTTTACATATTTGAATTTCACCATATTATTGGACATCAAATCTCTTACAAAATGACTACAAGAATAAGCCTTGCAAAAGATGGGATAAAGTTGCAAAATATTATCTCAGATACGCTATCCATAAAGTTTAAAAAAATATCCTCGCATCCACTCCACGCTTCTTGTTCGATCTACCGCAAAGTGTAAAGTATCTGTTTGGATGGTCGGGAAGTGCCACCCAATTTAGACCGGAACCCAGTGGGAGGAGGCATTTCACAGGGATCGTACTCTTCTTACCCTACAACTAACCTGTCGGAAGGACATACAGACCCACATATTAAAAGTGTCCATACTTCGTGTGAACACGGCGACGGTTTGGGCGGAGACGGGAATCGAACTCAGGCCATTCGAGTGCAATCCCCGCGAGTTAACCACTGGTCTGTCGCAACCCCTCCCCACTTGCGCATGCGACCCATACACCCCTCTCATTCAATATTATTATTTACTATAAGAATTCCTAGCAAAACACACATACTATAACATCAGCTTATACAACTCAATTAATATACGCTCCCTTAGACACACTAACAATGAATTTATCAAGTTTAATGCCTTAAACTTTTTATTTCAAGTTTTCACTTACTAGCCATACTATGAAGTTAAAAGGGACTAACTCTCGCTAACCTCACAGATCATACAGTTTAGATCAGACTAATATATCTATAAATAAATTTTTGCATTAATTTCATTGTTTCTTTTTTTTTTTTCAAATGGCAGAGAATAAGACATACATTATATACAAACAGAATAAATATCCCGAACATATAACATGAACAGTCAATGTCTCCAAAACAATGGCCAGAGCCGTGAACCTGTTAGCCGTCACATGATGTTGCCCCGGCGCACCAATGGGGGTCAGAACACACCGCGTCCAACATCACAACATCCATGTCCGCAGGTGGGACTCGAACCCACAACCCGGCAACCGAGCGATCACAAGGAAACGCCTGCCCTTGACCGCTTGATCACTACATCGACTTAATTTCATTGTTTAAAAGTTGAATTTTAAGATAAAGGAGGAAGCAAGTTTCTCTAACTCCATGACTCAAATATTTAAATTCTGACTTTTTAAATTGGGAACACGTCTTAATATTAGCTTTTCTATAAATCATGGAGGTAAATAGATGTTCTCCTATTTAACTCCATGACCTCAATACAGTTTTCCGTTTAGTTTCTTCAGCCATTAAAATCGTATGCACATGCAATTGCATAATGTTGAGGCAACGCCTTCGACTTGAGATATAAATCTTTTGTTTCAGGTTGATGGGCTTCATAGATATCGATTGAGAGTTGTCTTTTATTATATAGGATACTTAATATCTATGTGTTTATTTCTTATATTCGTTTGGTTTTCTTTTAAAAAGAAAATCGCAGACTGATTATCTTATCAATGGGCTTCCACACAGACATGGAGAGAGTGTTGTATTTTATTATATAGGATACTCAATATCTATGTGTTTATTTCTTATATTGTTTTGCTTTTCTTTGGAAAAGAAAATCGCTGGCGGATTATCATATCGATGAGCTGCTACATATAAATGGATTGAGTGATGTCTTTTATTATATAGGATACTTAATATCTATATTTTTATTTCTTAAATCCTTTTGCTTTACTTTCGAAAAGAAAATCGCTGACTGATTATCCTATCGATGATCTACACAGACAGGGATTGAGTGCTACCTTTTATTATATAGGACCCTTAATATCTATGTGTTTATTCCTTAAATTCTTTTGCTTTACTTTCGAAAAGAAAATCGCTGACTGATTATCCTATAGATGATCTACACAGACACGGATTGAGTGTTGCCGTTTATTATATAGGATCCTTAATATCTATGTGATTATTTCTTAAATTATTTTGCTTTATTTTCGAAAAGAAAATCGCTGACTGATTATCCTATCGATGAGCTACACAGACACGGATTGAGGGTTACCTTTTATTATATAGTATCCTTAATAGTATCTATGTGTTTATTTCTTATACTCTTTTGCTTTTCTTTCGAAAATAAAATCGCTGACTGATTATCTTATGGGTGAGCTGCTATACAGACATGGATTGGATGTTGTCTTTTATAATATAGGATACACAATATCTGGATTTTTATTTCTTAAGTTCTTTTGATTTACTTTCGAAAAGAAAATCGCTGACTGATTATCCTATCGATGATCTACACAGGCAGGGATTGAGTGTTACCTTTTATTATATAGGACCCTTAATATCTATGTATTTATTTCTTAAATTCTTTTGCTTTACTTTCGAAAAGAAAATCGCTGACTGATTATCCTATCGATGAGCTACACAGACACGGATTGAGTGTTACCTTTTATTATATAGGATCCTTAATATCTATGTGTTTATTTCTTATATTCTTTTGCTTTTCTTTCGAAAATAAAATCGCTGACTGATTATCTTATCGATGAGCTGCTATACAGACATGGATTGGATGTTGTCTTTTATTATATAGGATACACAAAATCTGGATTTTTATTTCTTAAATTATTTTGCTTTACTTTCGAAAAGAAAATCGCTGACTGATTATCCTATCGATGAGCTACACAGACACGGATTGAGTGTTACCTTTTATTATATAGGATCCTTAATATCAATGTGTTTATTTATTGCATTCTTTTACTTTTCTTTCGAAAATAAAATCACTGACTGATTATCTTATCGATGAGCTGCTACACAGACATGGATTGGATGTTGTCTTTTATTATATAGGATACTTAATATCTATGTGTTTATTCCTTATATTCTTTTTCTTTTCTTTCGAAAAGAAAATCAATGACTGATTATCCCATTGATGAGATGCACAGACACGGATTGAGTGTTATCTTTTATTATACAGGATATTTACTATTTATGTGTTTATTTCCTAAATTATTTTGCTTTTCTTTCGAAAAGAAAATCGTTGACTGATTATCCTATTGATAAGCTCATTAGACACGGATTGAGTGTTGTCTTTTATTATATAGGATAATTAATATTTATGTTTTTTTTATTGAATTCTTTTGCTTTTCTTTCGAAAATCGCTGACTGATTATCCCATCGATAAGCTGATTAGACACGGATTGAGTCTTGTCTTCTATTATATAGGATATTTAATATTTATTTGTTTATTTCTTAAATTATTTTGCTTTTCTTTCGAAAAAAAAATCGCTGACTGATTATCCTATCGATAAGCTGATTAGACACGGATTGAGTGTTGTCTTTTATTATATAGAATATTTAATATTTACGTGTTTATTTCTTAAATTATTTTGCTTTTCATTCCAAAAGAAAATCACTGACTGATTTTCCTATCGATAAGCTGTTTAGACACGGATCGAGTGTTGTCTTTTCTTATATAGGATATTTAATATTTATGGCCTGGATGGGATCCATGGTCATATGTTGGCCAGTTTGAGTCATTTAGGCCAAAATTTTCTTCTTGAAATCTTTTACACTTCTTGGAATAATGGAGGACTCCCGAGGGAATGGAAAGATGATATTTTCATCCCATTAGAAAATAGGAAAAACAAACTAATGATTCAAACAGATTTAGGTCCATCGCCTTGACCAGCATTTCGTGCAAATTCATGGAGATGATTGTCCTGCGTAGATTTACTTATCATCTTGACCACAATGGTCTGCTACCTGCTGAACAGTATGGCTTTAGAAGGGGACACTGCACGATGGATCAGGTTTTATATTTTGGTCAAAAGGTCAGGGACGCTAAAAATCTTAGGCCTACATACCACACTGTGGCCTCCTTTCTTGACCTGTCGAAGGCCTTCGACAGAGTTCGGAAAAGAAAACTCCTTTGCAAACTATATTGCAACTTTAATATCAGTGGGAAGTTCTTGCCGTGGCTCGCTGACATTTTAAGAGCCATGTATATTAGAGTGAAGTTTAAAGACAGTGTTTCTGGAAGATTCAGACTGAGTCAGGATATTCCCTAGGGCTCTGTGCTTAGCCCTACTCTGTTCTCTCTTTTTATTGCTGGTATAGAGGCAGGGACTAATGCCAATCACTGTATGGGATTGTATGCTGATGATATAATTATTTGGAGCCGGAAATCAAGTATCACTTCTTCTCAGGAAGATATTAATTCTTCCCTCCTTGATTTCGAGAATTTCGCTGCGGAGCATAAGATCATTTTTAATCCCTCTAAGTATGTTTACAGTGTATTTATCACCAATATACATCTGTATAACCTGGAGCCTGACATATTTCTTCTGGGTAGGAAACTAAATTGTGAAAAACATCTCAAGTATTTGGGGTTCATTTTGGACCAGGAGATACTTAGCCGTGCTCATATAGACAATTTGGTTTTGAGAGGTAAACAGAGATTTTGAAATATATTTCTGGTAGAGATTGGGGTGCGGATGCGCGGACCCTGAGAAACACATACACTGCTTTTATTCGACCAATCCTGGAGTACGGTGCTCAGGTCTATCAGGCTGCCTCTGTTAGCAACCTAGATAAACTGGAGAGGGTTCAGCTTTCTGCTGCCAGAGCTATAACTGGTCTCCGCAATAGCTGTCCGATGGACATAGTACTGTATGAAGCTGACCTCCAACCCCTCAGGCTCGGAGTAGGTTTCTCTTGGCCAAATATTTGGCAAAGCTCATCAGTTATGGAGATCAGTACAGAACCTCTAGTTATGTGCGTGGCTGGATCAACAATCGTCCTCTTAAGAGAGAAAGCCCGCTTAGCCGTGCTGAAAGTGAGGGTTGGCTGCAAAGCGAAGTTCAACATGTCTCTCTGGCCTGCTGTCTGGAGGTTACTGCGTCGTTTCTTGATCGGGTCTTTTCAGGACTGAACTCTGCTCATACACTAACAAAGGCACTCAGCATCCAGATTATTTTAAACAGCTCGCTTTGGAAACTATTTATAAAATTCCCAGTGACGCGTTGCAGATTTATACTGATGGAAGTAGGGGTGATGGCGCCATCTCCAGTAGCGGGTCTACATCAAGCAGGGGAATGGCAATAGGACATGTTGGAGAAACCCCAACTGCTGCTCAGTTTTTCCGGCGGAACTTATAGCCATTGAGGAGGGCTTGAGTTATTGTGTTAAAGAGGGAGTCAATACAGACATCTGGATACTGAGTGATAGCCGTAGTTCTATTCAGCACCTAGCTGAATGGTGGAGACATGGCGATGGAACGACAGTGAATATTGTTCAGCATTTGGGTTACTTGTGTACCCATAATAAGATATTTTTTCAATGGGTGCCATCTCACGTGGACATTTACGGTAATGAGGTTGCGGATGGTCTGGCCAGGGTGGGCAGCCTTAGAAGTTCTCTTGACGGTGGCTGTCTTTCTTTCTCGGAACTCGCCTCACGAGTCAAACTTGAAATCAACTCCACTTGGAGAAAGTCCCCCGTGCATGAGCGGTATGATTGTAGCCGTCCTGGTGCTGCTTTGATTGGGGCAGGCAGTAGGGGAGAATAGACGGCTCTAGCCAGACTTCGCAGCGACCATCTTCGTGCTTTACGGCATGTGTTGGGTTCTAAGGTTTACCCCCTTTGCCCGAAGTGCAATTTGGCTCAGGCCTCTGCTCATGCCTTGACATGTATTGGATGCCAGAGGAGTTAGCTTTACTCCAGCCCTGGAGTAGTTCTTCATCTCCTGAAGACTAACGGGTTCATGGACTTGATCTGATGTTGCTGTCGGTCAAGTGGGATAAAAAACAACAACAATACTTATGTGCTTATTTCTTAAATTCTTTTGAGTTTTTTTCGAAAAGAAAATCGCTGACTGATTATCTTATCGATAAGCTGATTAGTCACGGATTGAGTGTTATATTTTATTATATAGGATATTTAATATTTATGTGTTCATTTCTTACATTCTTTAGCTTTTCTTTCGAAAAGAAAATCTATGACTGATTATCCCATTGATGAGATTCATAGACACGGGTTGAGTGTTATCTTTTATTATATAGGATACTTAATATCTATGTGTTTATTTCTTAAATTATTTTGCTTTTTTTCGAAACGAAAATCTCTGACTGATTATCCTATCGATAAGCTGATTAGACACGGATTGAGTGTTGTCTTTTATTATATAAGATACTTAATATCTATGTGTTTATGTCTCATATTTTTTTTGCTTTTCTTTCGAAAAGAAAATCGCTGACTGATTATCCTATCGATAAGCTGATTAGACACGGATTGAGTGTTGTCTCTTATTATATAAGATACTTAATATCTATGTGTTTATGTCTTATATTTTTTTGCTTTGCTTTCGAAAAGAAAATCGCTGACTGATTATTACAGAGCTGAATGTGCTGAGTTATTTTAATTGCATTTAATTCTTTTAATATATGGTAAAATCATATTTGTTTTCGGACACATATTATTTCTCTGTCATAGACATAAATCCAATTTTCCATTGAACTCAATTCTATACAGTTTTGTTATTCGCGATTTCCATAGAGAATACTATATATTCAGAAGTTGAAAGTCTGTCTTACATCCCCTATTTGCATCGAGATATGTTTCCAACTCAGATCCAGAAAAGTTTGTTAAATGAATCATGAAACTTTTTAGCATTAAAATAGTTCATAATATCCACAACAATTTTCCAATGTTGGAATGTATAAACATTTCAGCACTGGGATATAACAATAATAGAAAAAGCAATATCTGGTCTACTTACGTTGGTCCCAAATGATAAATATCTTCTTAGTGTTCTACGCGGAAATTTCAGCATAAGTTTGTTTTCTGTTACTTTTGAGAGTAGAGAGTTTTGAAGTAGAGAATTTTGAGGTAGAGAATATCCAAATTTAAAAGACAAATTTACATTAGATTTTGGTAATTCAAGAATTCTTTCTATTAACCTAAGGATGTCAATTTGTTGATCAGGATAAATGTAACCATTTTTTATTATTTACACCAGCTTATTGATAGGATAATCAGTCAGCGATTTTCTTTTCGAAAGAAAAGCAGAAGAATTTAAGAAATAAACACATACTTTATTTTATCTAGTCTATTTAACATCTAATTTAGATAAAAATTTTAATAATTTTATTAATGTCACCTTATGTTTTACCAAAAAATATTATGCTATCAACAAAGATCAAGACGACAACATGGCTATTTATACACACAATTGTACCAATCTAGTTTTTTAAATTTAAAATATTGGAGAATATTATCCAATTCAAAGTTCCATTCCAGACCAGATTGGTGTACATCATATAATAATTTTCTTCAAAGACATGACTTATATCCTTTGCGTTCAACTTTGAAGCCCAAAGCTTTATACATATAGGTAACTTCATTCAAATTACCATACAAAAAATATGATTTTACAACTGCTTGCTCGTGATTTCAACCTAAAAGTAATACAAAGGAGATAAAAAAATTTCTTATAACTGTAAAGTTCACTACTGGTGAAGAAATTGGAGATGGTAGAAAAAGTCTATATTCCTTCATGGTTTGAAACCCAGAGCTGTGAGGCGAGCTTTGAATCTTTTTATTCTGTAGTTTTCGTCATATTTTAACGTGTAAATTAAACAGTTTTCACTTACTTTAGTGTTGGGAGGTGGATCAACTAACTCCCAATATTTTCTGTCTTCCTGTATTTCTATCTCAACATTCATTGCTACATTTTATTCCTTCTTCTCAGGTGCGTTATGAGTTTTCTGAAAATTCTTTGGTATATCTGTACTAAATACTTTCTTCTTCTTCAACCCAGACAGTCTGGCCTACCCGAAGTTGTAAGGTATCTGTTTGGACGGTCGGGAAGTGCCACACAATTTAAACTGGAACCTAGTGGTGCGGTATCCATAGTGGCCGTGTCTTCCTTTCCCTACCACCATCCTCTCAGAATGATTTAGGACCCCACATATTTAACGTGCACGGGGACTGTTTGCGCAGCGGCAAAAAATCGAATTCAGGTCATCCGAGTGAAATCCACGTGAGTTAACCACTGGGCTGTCCCACCCTTAAAATACTTTATCTTGTAAATATTTTGAACATTCATATAACATTAAATTATTTTCATTTCCTGTTTTTAATTTTTCATTCTGGACTTCCGGCGCTACATCGTTATCCGATTCTTCTTAAACTTGCAGCCTAAATGGAAAAAATGTTGGGTTGTATTCAATACTTTTGCTCTCATAGAATTTCTTCGCATCACTTTCAGATTTTAACCTAACGTTATCCAGTAGAAAGATACACATCGATAAGAGAACTTTCTTTCCGCTTAACTTCTTTTCCTGTGAGATCCGAAATATTGCATTTGAGTTAGGACGAATCTTAGATTTCAGATTTCGCGTGGAGTGTTTCTCATATCTCAAAATAGGGATTCTCCTTCAGAGGTATTGCATGTTTTGGAAAATTCTAGTGGTTGCAAACATATTTTTTCTTCCTTTTCTAAATGACATTTCTACACTGTTAACAATTTCATCAATAGATAAATATGATGAAATAATGTTTCGAATAATACTTCTAATAATATTTTGAAATAACATTTCTAATAGTATAAAGACATGGACAGTTTAAACTCTATGTCTTTCAAAAACCATACGCTGTGACTTTTGGTTTAAAAAGCATACCTCACTAGAATTCTTGATTTTGCTCTGGGCTGTAACTTATGTCCCTTCACTTTAGGTACATTTACTACATATGCTAATGATCCAAAAATTTTCAAGTGCTTTCTGAAGAGTTATGATCGTTATGAACTTCATTTGGGCACCATCAGTCTGTTACTTCCCTCACAGCAAAGACCGTCATTTGTGTGACAGTGACGTTGTAGTCAAGTGACACCTGGATCTCAATATGACATCATATTTGTGACTTCTCTGCGACGTTACATATTGCTAACTTTGTAACTTCATTGTGACTATATTCTGTGACGTTTCCTCAATTTGATTAACACGTAATAATGTGACGACATTACAATGTGACGTCACAAACAAGTTAATGTGCGACGTCACAAACGACCATGAAATGACCAAAATGACTTCGTTGTGACCTCAATATGACATTGCCGAGACGCACTGCGACGTTCTGTGACGTCCCAAAGTCACAGTGTAACGTAAATATTACGTCACTGTAAAAAAAAATGCTGTTAGGGTTTATGTTCACATCTGTTTCTTGTATGTGTACAAAGAATGCAGGGCTTCTGCTCAAAATCTTTGTTGTAATCCGCTATCTCGCAACAGTAGCCTTAAATCATATAGAGCAGTTACATTAAATCTCTCGGCCGTACCATTTAGTTTGGAGGTATACATTGTTGCTTTTTCATTTTGATTCTTAATCCATTTATATAATTTTCGAATTCCCTGGAATAGAGTGCTAAGTCTAACCCGTATGCTTTCTACTCGAAGACCTAGTTCCCGTCGAATACCGCCGGACTGAGTCCCGTCGAATAATTTTATAGTTTTTTTTTATAAATAGAACTCAATCCAAAATTCAATTATATACACTTATAAGTATTTCAAGGAGCTAGCTACAGCTGTTTGCTTATTGTTCAAAGCTAACTCTTTTAGTTTTTGAGATAAAAGCATTACAAATTCCAAAAAACGGAAAATTTTCAATATTCTTCAACTTGATAAGACGATTACTCGAAAACTATAAGAGATTTTTTTTAATAATAAACATAGATTTTAATACTATTTCAATACTGAATTTTCTTGTACACATTTTTGTCGATTACTATTTATATCTATCCCTTATACTTTACTCTATATTTCGAGTGAAAGTAAGAAAAATGAAAAAAAAAAATAAACTCTCTCGGAGTTTAAAGTTTCGTCGAAAAGGGAAGCTCAAATATTAAAATATCGAAATTATTTTTATTGTGTGTTTATAATCTGTACCTTATTTCCGACAAAACAAGAACAATATTAGCATATTTATATATTAGGTTCGGGTTATAGTTTTTCAAATTGTTTGTATTTTCCGTAACGATCCGTTTTTCCGCCAGAGAAACTCCAACCATAGATGATATTGTCAGCAAAACTGTCTTGAATGTTCAACTTAGATTTATCATGCAAAGGAAAGCAAAAACATGATCTTCACTAATATAAATTAATATTTAAATATATAATAATTGTTGATACAATGTAAATCACCACAGTACACACCAAACATATTTCCCGCGGAGCCTCACAAGGCTCGGTAATCTCAGCAACTCTCTGGAATATTTATTTTAATAACATCTATCTATCTATCTATCTATTATATATACTAATTTCCAAGTGTCCGTCTGCCTGTCTGTCTGTCTGTCCGTCTGTCTGTCACGCTTTTTTTAGGCACTTCCCGAATAGATAGAGACTTGCAATTTGGTACACGGCTCGGTCGTTCGATAAAACCCCCTGGAAAAATCGAATTTTTCGAAAACGTTCTATAGAGGGGGTGCCCCACACCAAAACGTTCGAAAAGTGAAATGACGGGAAAGCATGCTTTGCGATGAGATAGAGACTTCAAATCTGGTATATGGGTAAATCACTCGAAAGGAAGAAAGTGTGCAATTTCAGATTTCCAATATTTTCTACTTAAGGGGGGGTGCAGCACACCAAAACGTTCGAAAAGTGAAATGATAGGAGAGCATACTTTGCGATGAGATAGAGACTTCAAGTTTGGTGTATGGGTAATCTATCTATCATAAATTTACATATAAATCTGTCTACATGATTCCTGGTCCCATAATTAACACACCCCAGTCTATTATTATACATTATCTGTATTATGTGCAAATGTACAGTAACAAATCTGGTATACATTCGTATAATTAATTAATATCTACCAGAAAGGTCTTAATAGATAAAATATGTCATATTCCAGGTGACAATGATCATTGTCAACATTTAGAAATGTAGAAATTTTCTGATTAGAAGGGAAAATTCCAATTGAAGTTTATTACTTGGATTATTAGTCATTTGAATCCTAAACTGTCCAAACTTCTAATCTATTATTATTATTATCTGTATATACTAATTGCCAAGTGTCCGTCTGTCTGTCTGTCAAGCTTTTTTCAGGCACTTCCCGAATAGATAGAGACTTGCAATTTGGTGCACGGCTCGGTCGTTCGATAAAAACCCCTGGAAAAATCGAATTTTCCGAAAACGTTCTATAGAGGGGGTGCCCCACACCAAAACGTTCGAAAAGTGAAAAGTTGAGAAAGCATACTTTGCGATGAGATAGAGACTTCAAATTTGGTGTATAGGTAAATCATTCCAAAGGAAGAAAGTGTGCAATTTCAGATTTCCAGTATTTTCTACTTAAGGGGGTGCCGCACACCAAAACGTTCGAAAAGTGAAATGATCGGAAAGCATGCTTTGCGATGAGACAGAGACTTCAAATTCGGTATATGGGTAAATCGTTCGAAAGGAAGAAAGTGTGCAATTTCAGATTTCCATTTTTTTTTACTTAAGGGGGTGCCGCACACTAAAACGTTCGAAAAGTGAAATGATAGGAATGCATGCTTTGCAATGAGATAGAGACTTCAAATTCGGTGTATGGGTAAATTGTTCGAAAAGAAGAAAATGTACAATTTCAGATTTCCAATATTTTCTTCTTAAGGGGGTGTCGCACACCAAAACGTTCGATTTACCGAATAAATGAGAAAAAGCGCCTTTAGAATTTGATAGAGGCATAAAATTTGGTATATGGGCTAATAATTTGACGAAAACTCCCAAGACGAATACAGTTTTTCAAAAATGTTCGTTTAAGGGTGTGCTCCAGAGTAAAACGTTCGAAAAGTTAATTGATAAAAAATCCATGCATTGGAATAAGATAGAGATATTAAATTTGGTGTAAGGGTAGATAGTTTGAAAGGAAGAAAGTTACAATTTCAGTTTACCAATATTTTCTACTTTAGGAGATGCCGCACACCAGAAATGTTCGATTTTCGGAATAAAGGAGAAACGCTCCTTTTAAAACGTGAGAGACGCTTTATATTTGGTATATGGGCCAATCATATCATAGAAATCACAAAAAGAATAGAGTTTTTCAAAAATGTATGTCAAAGGGGGTGGGTACTCCACACAAAAGCATTCGAAAGATGAAATACTAGAAAAGCATGCTTCAGGATGAGATAGAGACTTCAAATTTTGGTGTACGGGTAAAAAGTTGGAAAGGAAGAAAGTGTGCAATTTCAGTCTTCCAACATTTGCTATTGTAGGGGGTGCCTCTCACTAAAATGTTCGATTTGCCGAACAAATGAAAAACTCCTCCTATACAATGTGATAGAAGCTTGAAATGTAGTATATGGGCTAACCATTTGACAAAAAAACCAAACATGAAGACAGTTTGACAAAAATGTTCATTAACGGGATGCTACACAGAAAAACGTTCGATAGGTGAAGTGAAAGAAAAAACATGCTTTTCGATAGAATAGAGACTTCAAATTTGGTGTACGGGTAGATAGTTTGAAAGGAAGAAAGCGTGAAATTTCAGATTTCCAATATTTGCTACATTAAGGGGTGCGGCACACTAATATGTTCGATTTTTCGAATAAATTGAGGCAAGCTTCTTTTTAAATGTGATAGAGGCTTGATATTCGGTATATGAGCCAATCATCTGATAAAAAACCCAAGACAAAGAGAGTTTTTCAAAAATGTTCATTTATGGGTGTGCTTCGCAGAAAAAAGTTCCAAAGGAGAAATACTAATATAGGGGTGTCTCGGGATGAGATAGACTTTAATGTGGTGTACCGGTAAATAATTCGAAAGGAAGAAATGCGGAAATTTAGTTTCAAAATATTTTCTTCTTTACGGGGTTCTGCACACCAACGTATTCGATTTGTCGAATAAATGTGAAACGCGAATTATTAAAAAATTTACATTATTCGGGGTTGCTTATTGCGAGACCGTTGATTTTCAACGGGTATTCGGCTAGTATATACTAATTGCCAAGTGTCCGTCTGTCTGTCTGTCTGTCTGTCCGTCTGTCTGTCACGCTTTTTTTAGGCACTTCCCGAATAGATAGAGACTTGCAATTTGGTACACGGCTCGGTCGTTCGATAAAACCCCCTGGAAAAATCGAATTTTTCGAAAACGTTCTATAGAGGGGGTGCCCCACACCAAAACGCTCGAAAAGTGAAATGACGGGAAAGCATGCTTTGCGATGAGATAGAGACTTCAAATTTGGTATATGGGTAAATCACTCAAAAGGAAGAAAGTGTGCAATTTCAGATTTCCAATATTTTCTACTTAAAGGGGTGTGCAGCACACCAAAACGTTCGAAAAGTGAAATGACGGGAAAGCATGCTTTGCGATGAGATAGAGACTTCAAATTTGGTATATGGGTAAATCACTGAAAAGGAAGAAAGTGTGCAATTTCAGATTTCCAATATTTTCTACTTAAGGGGGTGTGCAGCACACCAAAACGTTCGAAAAGTGAAATGACGGGAAAGCATGCTTTGCGATGAGATAAAGACTTCAAATTTGGGATATGGGTAAATCACTCAAAAGGAGGAAGGTGTGCAATTTCAGATTTCCAATATTTTCTATTTAAGGGGGAGTGCAGCACACCAAATCGTTCGAAAAGTGAAATGACGGGAAACCATGTTTTGCGATGAGATAGAGACTTCAAATTTGGTATATGGGTAAATCACTCAAAAGGAAGAAAGTGTGCAATTTCAGATTTCCAATATTTTCTACTTAAGGGGGTGTGCAGCACACCAAAACGTTCGAAAAGTGAAATGACGGGAAAGCATGCTTTGCGATGAGATAGAGACTTCAAATTTGGTATATGGGTAAATCACTCAAAAGGAAGAAAGTGTGCAATTTCAGATTTCCAATATTTTCTACTTAAGGGGGTGTGCAGCACACCAAAACGTTCGAAAAGTGAAATGACGGGAAAGCATGCTTTGCGATGAGATAGAGACGTCAAATTTGGTATATGGGTAAATCACTCAAAAGGAAGAAAGAGTGTAATTTCAGATTTCCAAAATTTTCTACTTAAGGGGGTGTGCAGCACACCAAAACGTTCGAAAAGTGAAATGACGAGAAAGCATGCTTTGCGATGAGATAGAGACTTCAAATTTGGTATATAGATAAATCACTCGAAAGGAAGAAAGTGTGCAATTTCAGATTTCCAATATTTTCTAATTAAGGGGGTGTGCAGCACACCAAAACGTTCGAAAAGTGATATGATAGGAGAGCATGCTTTGCGATGAGATTGAGACTTCAAGTTTGGAATATGGGTAAATCGTTTGAAACAAAGAAAGTGTGGAATTTCAGATTTCCAGTATTTCCTACTTAAGGGGGTGCCGCACACTAAAACTTTCGAAAAGTGAAATGACGGGAAAGCATGCTTTGCGATGAGATAGAGATTTCAAATTTGGTGTATTGGTAAATCGCTCGAAAGGAAGAAAGCGTGCAATTTCATATTTTCCAATATTTTCTACTTAAGGGGGTGCTGCACACCAAAATATTCGATTTGCAGAATAAATGAGAAAACGCCCCTTTAAAATTTGATAGAGGCTTGAAACTCGGTATATGGGTTAACCATTTGATGGAAACAACCAAGACAAATATAGTTTTTCAAAAATGTTCGTTTAAGGGGGTGCTCCAGAGTAAAACGTTCGAAAAGTGTATTGATAAAAAACCATGCTTCGGATTGAGATAGAGATATCAAATTTGGTATAAGGGTAGATAGTTTGAAAGGAAGAAATTGTAAAATTTCAGTTTACCAATATTTTCTACTTTAGGGGGTGCCGCACACCAAAATGTTCGATTTTCGGAATAAAGGAGAAACGCCCCTTTTAAAACGTGATAGAGGCTTGATATTTGATATATGGGAAAATAATCTGACAGAAGTCACAAAAAGAATAGAGTTTTTTCAAAAATGTTAATTAAGGGGATGGGTACTCCACACAAAAACATTCGAAAGATGAAATGCTAGGAAAGTATGCTTCGCAATAAGATAGAGACTTCAAATTTAGTGTACAGCTAAAAAGTTGGAAAGGAAGAAAGTGTGCAATTTCAGTTTTCCAACATCTCTTATTGTAGGGGGTTCCGCTCACTAAAATGTTCGATTTACCAAACAAATGAAAAACGCCTCCCTTACAATGTGATAGAGACTTGAAATTTAGTATGTGGGCTAACCATTTGACAAAAAAACCAAAGATGAATACAGTTTGACAAAAATGTTCTTTAACGGGGTGCTACACAGAAAAACGTTCGAAAGGTGAAGTGATAGAAAAACATGCTTCTCGATAGGATAGCGACTTCAAATTTTATGTACGGGTAGGTAGTTTGAAAGGAAGAGAGTGTGAAATTTTAGATTTCTAATATTTGCTACTTTAAAGGGTGCGCACACTAATATGTTCGATTTTCCTAATAAATGAGGCACCCTTCCTTTTAAATGTGATAGAGGCTTGATATTTGGTATTTGGGCCAATCATTTGATAAAAAACACAAGACAAACATAGTTTTTCAAAAATGTTCATTTATGGATGTGCTTAACAGAAAAAAGTTCCAAAGGAGAAATAATAATATAGGAGTGCCTCGGGATGAGATAGACTTTAATGTAGTGTAAGGGTAGATAATTCGAAAGGAAGAAATGCGAAAATTTATTTTCAAAATATTTTCTTCTTTACGGGGTTCTGCACACCAACATATTCGATTTGTCGAATAAATGTGAAACGCGAATTATTAAAAAATTTACATTATTCTGGGTTGCTGATTGCGAGACCGTTGATTTTCAACGGGTATTCGGCTAGTATATACTAATTGCCAAGTGTCCGTCTGTCTGTCTGTCTGTCCGTCTGTCTGTCTGTCACGCCTTTTTTAGGCACTTCCCGAATAGATAGAGACTTGCAATTTGGTACACGGCTCGGTCGTTCGATAAAACCTCCTGGAAAAATCGAATTTTTCGAAAACGTTCTATAGAGGGGGTGCCCCACACCAAAACGTTCGAAAAGTGAAATGACGGGAAAGCATGCTTTGCGATGAGATAGAGACTTCAAATTCGGTATATGGGTAAATCACTCGAAAGGAAGAAAGTGTGCAATTTCAGATTTCCAATATTTTCTACCTAAGGGGTGGTGCAGCACACCAAAACGTTCGAAAAGTGAAATGATAGGAGAGCATGCTTTGCGATGAGGTCAAATTTGGTGTATGGGTAAATCGTTCGAAGGGAAGAAAGTGTGCAATTTCAGATTTCCATTATTTTCTACTTAAGGGGGTGCCGCACACTAAAACGTTCGAAAAGTGAAATGATGGGAAAGAATACTTTGCGATGAGGTAGAGACTTCAAATTCGGTGTATGGGTTCGAAAGGAAGAAAGTGTGCAATTTCCGATTTCCAATATTTTCTACTTAAGAGGGTGTCGCACACCAAAACGTTCGATTTACCGAATAAATGAGAAAATACGCCTTTAAAATTTGATAGAGGCTTAAAATTTGGTATATGGGCTAATAATTTGACGAAAACGCCCAAGACGAATACAGTTTTTCAAAAATGTTCGTTTAAGGGGGTGCTCCAGAGTAAAACGTTCGAAAAGTCAATTGATAAAGAAAACCATGCTTTGGAATGAGATAGAGATATCAGATTTGGTGTAAGGATAGATAGTTTGAAAGGGCGAAAATGTACAATTTCAGTTTACCAATATTTTCTACTTTAGGGGGTGCCGCACACCAAAATGTTCGATTTTCGGAATAAAGGAGAAACGCCCCTTTAAAAACGTGATAGAGGCTTTATATTTGGTATATGGGCGAAACATCTCATAGAAATCACAAAAAGAATAGAGTTTTTAAAAAATGTATAATTAAAGGGGTGGGTACTCCACACAAAAGCATTCGAAAGATGAAATGCTAGAAAAGCATGCTTCACGATGAGATAGAGACTTCAAATTTGGTGTACGGGTAAAAAGTTGGAAAGGAAGAAAGTGTGCAATTTTAGTCTTCCAACATTTGCTATTGTAGGGGGTGCCGATGTCTCTCTATCTATTCGTTCGAAACGTTCAAAAAGAGAATTGATAAAAAACCATGCTTCGAAATGAGATAGAGATATCAAATTTGGTGTAAGGGTAGATAGTTTGAAAGGAAGAAAGTGTGAAATTTCAGATTTCCAATATTTGCTACTTTAAGGGGTGCGCACACTAATATGTTCGATTTTCTGAATAAATGAGGCACGCTTCCTTTTAAATGTGATAGAGGCTTGATATTTGGTATATGGGCCAATCATCTGATAAAAAACACAATACAAACAGAGGAAGAAGTGCGAAAATTTAGTTTTCCAATATTTTCTCCTTATTGCGAGACCGTTGATTTTCAACGGGTATACGGCTAGTATATACTAATTGCTAAGTGTCCGTCTGTCTGTCTGTCTGTCCGTCTGTCTGTCTGTCTGTCACGCCTTTTTTAGGCACTTCCCGAATAGATAGAGACTTGCAATTTGGTACACGGCTCGGTCGTTCGATAAAACCCCCTGGAAAAATCGAATTTTTCGAAAACGTTCTATAGAGGGGGTGCCCCACACCAAAACGTTCGAAAAGTGAAATGACGGGAAAACATGCTTTGCGATGAGATAGAGACTTCAAATTCGGTATATGGGTAAATCACTCGAAAGGAAGAAAGTGTGCAATTTCAGATTTCCAATATTTTCTACTTAAGGGGGGGGGTGCAGCACACCAAAACGTTCGAAAAGTGAAATGATAGGAGAGCATGCTTTGCGATGAGGTAGAGACTTCAAATTTGGTGTATGGGTAAATCGTTCGAAAGGAAGAAAGTGTGCAATTTCAGATTTCCAATATTTTCTACTTAAGGGGGTGCCGCACACTAAAACTTTCGAAAAGTGAAATGACTTGAAAGAATGCTTTGCGATGAGATAGAGACTTCAAATTCGGTATATGGGTAAATCACTCGAAAGGAAGAAAGTGTGCAATTTCAGATTTCCAATATTTTCTACTTAAGGGGATGCCGCACACCAAAATATTCGATTTGCAGAATAAATGAGAAAACGATCATTTAAAATTTGATAGAGGCTTGAAATTCGGTATATGGGCTAATCATTTGATGGAAACACCCAAGACAAATATAGTTTATCAAAAATGTTCGTTTAAGGGGGTGCTCCAGAGTAAAACGTTCGAAAAGTGAATTGATAAAAAACCATAATTCGGAATGAGATAGAGATATCAAATTTGGTGTAAGGGTAGATAGTGTGGAAGGAAGAAAGTGTATAATTTCTGTTTACCAACATTTTCTACTTTAGGGGGTGTCGCACACTAAAATGTTCGATTTTCGGAATAAAGGAGAAACGCCCCTTTCAAAATGTGATAGAGGCTTAATATTTGGTATATGGGCGAATCATCTCATAGAAATCAGAAAAAGAATAGAGTTTTTCAAAAATGTATAGTTAAGGGGGTGGGTACTCCATACAAAAGCATTCGAAAGATGAAATGCTAGAAATGCATACTTCACGATGAGATAGAGACTTCAAATTTGGTGTACGGGTAAATAGTTGGAAAGAAGGAAAGTGAGCAATTTCAGTTTTCAAACTTTTGTTATTGTAGGGGGTGCCGCTCAATAAAATTTTCGATTTGCCGAACAAATGAAAAACGCCTTCTTTACAATGTGATAGAAGCTTGAAATTTAGTATATGGGCTAACTATTTGACAAAAACACCAAACATGAATACAGTTTGACAAAAATGTTCATTGACGGGGTGCTACACAGAAAAACGTTCGAAAAGTGAAGTGATAGAAAAAAATGCTTCTCGATAGGATAGAGACTTCAAATTTGGTGTACGGGTAGATAGTTTGAAAGGAAGAAAGCGTGAAATTTCAGATTTCCAATATTTGCTACTTTAAGGGGTGCCGCACACTAATATTTTCGATTTTCGGAATAAATGAGGCACGCTTCCTTTCAAATGTGACAGAGGCTTGATATTAGGTATATGGGCCAATCATCTGATAAAAAACCCAAGACAAAGAAAGTTTTTCAAAAATGTTCTTTATGGGTGTGCTTCACAGAAAAAAGTTCCAAAGGAGAAATACTAATATAGGGGTGTCTCGGGATGAGATAGAATTTAATGTAGTGTAAGGGTAAATAATTCGAAAGGGAGAAATGCGCAAATTTAGTTTCCCAATATTTTCTACTTTAGGGGGTTCTGCACACCAAAATATTCGATTTGTCGAACAAATGTGAAATGCGAATTATTAAAAAATTTACATTATTCAGGGGTTGCTTATTGCGATACCGTTGATTTTCAACGGGTATTCGGCTAGTTCTCTTATTAAATAATGATCAAAACCACCTCCAAGCCTTCGCAGATGATCTTGCGGTGGTAACCTATGCTCCTACTCTTCGCTCCTTGGCTATAAATAATAACGTGCTGTTAAATCTAGTTTCGGAAAATCTTACTAAATTAAAATCAGAAATCACCCCCTCCAAATGTCAAGCCATCATTTTCAATAAGTCCCGTTCAAAAATTAAGAAAAATCCCACTTTTAAAATCAACAATATTAAGATAACAATCTCCAGGCACCTCAAATTTCTTGGAATAGTTTTAGATGACAACTTTAAATGGAGTGCCCACGTCTTCCATCTTAAGGAGAGATGTTTCAAGATTGCCTCAACCTTCGGTAAACTGGCCGGTTGTAACTGGGGTGTTAATAAATCATTTTTGAAAGTTTGGTACTTGACGGTCATCGAAAAAGTTCTTTCCTTTGGGGCGAGTATCTGGGGCAACAATCTAACAGGGGCTCAAATTAAAACTCTTCTTTCAATACAAAGAATTTTTCTTCTTAAGATCTCTTCAGGTTTTAGGACCTCTTCAAACATCTCTCTTTTTTCCCTTACAGGGATCCCGCCCATTCACTTAGTAATAAAATCCTTGCATTCAAAATTTACCTTTTGGAAACTTCGTCAAAACCCTTTTTCTTCCCTTGATTTTCCCGCCCCTTTTCTTTTTGACTTTAATTCCCCCTTTTCTTCCTCTCCTCCTGCTAACAGGATTGTCCTTTTCGAAATCTCGGACCCTCTTTCCTTCTCCAATGTAAACATTTATACTGATGGTTCCTCCCTCGACGGCAACACTGGATTCGCCGTCTGCATCTTTAAACATGATGTCCTGGATCGGGTTTTTTCCTTTAAACTAGGTGGTTAAAACACTGTTTTCCAGGCTGAAATTGCAGCCATAGACTATGCAATCTCCTGGGCAATTGAAAACAACTCTAAGGTAAATATATTTTCGGATAGTCTCTCCTCAATTTTGGCATTTAGATCTATAAAAAATAAATCAAATTTCTTAAATAAAATCAAAATTAAAGCTAGTCCATTCAAAAATCTCATTAATCTCCCCTGGGTAAAAGCTCACGCGGATAACCCTGGCAACGAGGCCGCAGATCACTTTGCCAAACTTGCTACCATTTCTGGCTCCCCCCTTCCCATCCCCTACCCTTACTCTCTGCTAAAAAAACATTGTAAAAACCTTCTTCTTAGCCAATGGCAATCTTACTTAAATGATTATATCTCTCCCCGTACCCACGACCCCGCTCAAATTTCAAATTTTCTTCCCTCTGTTGAAACCCAAATTTTTTAATTTCAAATCAATTTCTTACTTACTTCTTAACAGGCCATGGCCCTTTTCTGGACTACCTGTACTTTTTCAAACAAAAAACTACCTCTAACTGTTCGTGTAACGCCTACGGCGATGCAGATCACTTTGTTTTTTCTTGCCCCATTACCCTCCCTAATCATCTCTCTCGGCCCACTAGTGCTAACTCTGCGGCCTGGTTTTCCAGGGTTCTTAAGAACAATTCTTCTATTCAAAAAATTAAAAATTGCATCCTCTCCGCCCGCGAAATTTCGAATAATATTCCCTGATCAACCTGGGGGTCTCCTGGCCCCTTCTGGTCTCTGACTTTGCACTGCTCCTCTTTTCCTTGGTTCTTTTGGGATGTTGCTGAAAATACCTGTAAACAATTGTATACTTCTGTAAATTCCAATTTACTCATTCTGAAAAATCATTGTAAATCTCTTCGGTAAATTCCAATTTTCATCCAGAATAATCATTGTAAATCTCTTCAAAATGTTAGTACACCTTCTGTTCAATCATTGCCAACCATTTTCATCCACATTCACCTTTCATTTGGTATAATTATCATCATCATATCGTACTTCATCATCATATGTAAATTTTTGGATAAACTGCCATCAAAATATTCTTCATCATCTTATGTAATTCCAGGGAAAACTTTTATCCTTTTCCCATTCTTGTTATACCTGAATTTATTACTCCTGTATTTTTGTGTACTCTGTGTTTTAATTGTGTTGTTCTATGTGTTATAAGTATCTGTGTAGTTTTCTGTGTTCCTGTGATGTGATTCATTTTAATATATGTTCTGTAATTTATTGAATCAATAATAAAGTTCCCGGCCACACATCTTGCTACCATAAGCTTTCGGGTTGGTCGTGTGGTCTGGGTTTTCAACACTCAACAATGTAAATCACTGCAGCAGTTTTTGTTGTAATTATTATGCGCTGTGTTCAAGTTCAAATGGATCAAACCAAGCAAAATTAAACACAAAATTAATACGTTCAATTTTTAAATATACAATTAAAATGGGGTACTAGATGCATATAAATTTTATTAATTTTATAATTTGTATTTTTTGATAAGAATACAATCTAAAATGATTGATTTGGAGATAAGGGGGATTTCTGTACAGATATTTATATATATTTTGTATATATATTTTTACAATCTGTAAATAAGAATTTGATGTGGGTAACACATGACTTTCGCTACAGGATTAAATTCCCTTTCTCCTTATGTCTTTAAATATTCATCGAGTTTAACTGTGCACTCGTACATATTTGAAATAGCACTGAATTTGCACTTTTGATTCAATTTTCGTTTTCATGTAGTAACTGGACGTATTTTCAAAGGCGGTATAGCAAAATTGCGAAAAAACAAAAATATCTCGAGAACGGCTATTCCTAGAGTAATGGTGTTGGTCTTATTGTTTTCGTTGTCAAAAATTACGTATAAAACAAACATTTAATTGATACATTGTGTATATGTAGTCATTTATTTCAGATTTTGAAGATTTTTGCGGGTCATTTTGCAAGAAAAGCAGGTCCTTTCTTCCAGAATCGTACCAAAATCTAATCAGCGCCAGGGTAACCCACAATTGAATGTGTAAAATTTTACAAAATTTGGCTAATTAGTTTTTGAGTTAGAGTGGATACATACATTGCCCAGACAGACACACATACACAGACGTCTAAAAATATTTTTTTGTGTGTTCTAGGCGTTCTAAAATGTGTAGAGCCGTCGAAAACTCGAAATGCAATTTTCGACACGATTCCAATACATTACCATGTATTGCTGGGAAAGCAAAAATCATCGTTAGTAAGAAACAAACGCCATGTATAAAACAAATAGACAATGCTATCAACCGTTTTCGCAGTTAAAATGCTCATTCTTCTTCATGATAAATGAAACAGAGCAGTTACACAAAATAAAGCTTTTCCAGCTTTAGCTAGAGGGCGTTATTTCTATTTCATTAATCCTGAAGAGAAATGATATTTTTCCTACTTTTGATACATTTACATTTTTACTTTCCTTATATACATAATGTATAAGCAAAGTATTGTGACGGGGTCGAAAATTCAAATTCGAGTTTTCGACGGGAGAGCACGTTTCAAGCATCCCTGATCACGAATCGAACATTTTTGAAGTGATGTCTGTGTGTGTGTGTGTGTGGGTGTGTATGTGTGTGAAAGTATGTGTGTGTGTGGGTCAGTGAGTCTGTGGAGACGATATCTCACGAAAGAATGGAGCGATTCGAATGAAATTTGGTACAAAAATCATAATCCGTGAATACTGGAAGCTTATTGTTTTTACAAACAATCGAATGTTCAGAATTTTCCTAAACGTTCGAGTGAAATTTTGAAAATATCATCAAAAAATCAAAACCTTTAATAAAGTTACGCAAATTGATATTTCTTATGTGATTTTTTCTTTAGAAAATGATTGACATAAGCTTTAGAGCGCTAGTATGAACCGTTCTCAAGATATTGCACATTTTTCAAATAAATTTATCAAAAAATCTCATAAATAAAAAAAAATATTAACTGTTAACATGTTCACTTTTCATATGTAATATCATGCGATACATTTGGTGACATCATTCTCTTGGATCTAGCTCGTTCTATTCATGAGAAAAGTTATTTGAATAATACTTTTGTATTTGAACGCCAATAGTCATTTATCTGCTATCAGAATAACTTATTTCTCCGTCCATAACGCTTGGCGACAAATTTGGCGGGATGTTGCCAACTTGGCGACTTTTTTAAATGTTGTCGAATAAACGAAAATCTCGTCCAATGGATAAAAATGATGCTAAATCAATGAAACTAACGACAAATTGACGAAAATTCAATATCTTGGAAAGAATCAAAGTATTACTATAAGAATAATCAATTTCTTTTTACTCTAAAAGTAGTAAATTCTTTGTATTATATAAGGAGAGTCATGTGCTGCCCACATCAGTTTGTTTTATCTGTGTTGGTTGTATTCTTAAACTGAGTTTAAAATAAAAAAAGAAAATATTTTTTTTAATGTAGTCCATTTTTTATATTTCGCAACATTGAAAATTTAGTTTTTCTATCTTTTTATATTTAAATATACATATTTTTTGAAGAAATATATTTGGTACGGCCATTAACATTCATTTGTGTTAAACGCTGAGAGTTTCCCTTATGGTGCTACGTAATTCCTGGATCATCCAGGAGAGATATCGCAATGAAGGAGTTTACAAAATAAATTATAATTGCTTACTAAGAATTTTAATATTTATTTTATCACAATACATAAGTTTCGTAAATGTAAATACATTATTATGACTACATAAGTTTCTTGTTTGTGCACCGCGGGTCTCAGAATATTGATTAAAAAGATGTGCCACAGTATAGGTTGATATTGTGTTTTGATCAAAGAATATGGAAATAGCTAAACATTTTTTTTGTCTGTATTGTATAATATGAGTTTTTGGACAAAATATAATGTTATTTCCATATTTGATTTTCTACGAATATAGTTGTTACAAAAAATTTATACCTTATAATTAGGAATTTAAACGTCTAGACCAGTATGTGTCACAAACTGGGATACATGTAAAAATTCAAAGGCAAATTGTTTAATTTATTATATTATTACGGAAAAAATATTTATATTACATAAATTTGATAATATTTTTCATCAAATAAATATTTCAACTATCCCGAATATACAGCGGTAACCAGGATGCAAAATGCAAACTTCTGAATAAACGCCTGCTGCATAAATAATACATAACATATAACCCCAATCAACTAAATAGAAAATCTGATGTGGGCAGCATATGACTTTCTTTATACAATGCAATGAATTTACTACTTTTACAGTAAAAAACAAGAAAGATCAATCATGCTTAAAGCATTGATTATGAAACACTTTCCAACTTCAATGCAATTTTATTTAAACAAGTCTAAAATGCAATACATTTCTCGGTAATATTTTGAAACTTATCACAATACTGCATTAATTTATTATATTTGAAAACTTAAACCTTCATCGAAAAAAATGAACTTCATTCAAATGACGGCATTGAAATATAAATTGCCTGGTTTAAACATCTCTAAAATGTTATACATTCCTCGGTAATAGCTTTAGAATTATCATAATACTACGATAATTTATTATATTTGAAAACTTCATCGAAAACAACTGAAATTAATTCAAATGACGTCATAGAAAAAATAACACGCCTGGATCTCTCTATAAAAACAGGATTTCATTCATAACTTTCTCCCATTCATTTCATTCATCACAATACTATAATAATTTATTTTATTTAAACATTTTGTTTAAGACCATGGAGCTACAAAAAATTAAACTCTATGCTTGAAACTTCATCGAAAAAAATCGTCCTTCCCTTTATGAAATCAATTAATATTTCATTCATATCAGCCATGCAGACTCCATGGAGTAAATTATTTTGTGTTAAAAAAATACAGGAATTCTAATACAACTCATTCTATATATTTTGCTGTTTACATTTTACACAGGTGAAAAATAGGCTTAGTTGTAGAAATTATCAAATTTAGATGAGCATTTAAACTCAAATATATTGTCATTGCGTTGTTTCAGTATGTAGATGCACAGAATTTAAGCAAAAATAAAGTAGTTTTAGGACGGATACAATACTCAATATGAATTAAAAAGAACTTAAAAAAATCACGATTTTGAAACAAGATGGATGCCATATATCATTTTGAAGTGGGTCATGTGATCGTTTCATATAAGAGGTGTAATTATTATTTTAATTTTTATTAAAAAACTACTGAATATATTTCGCTGAATTTTTTTTTATATATTTTATGGAACAATTTGAATATTACCTAAAATTTTCGAAGCAATTTGGGAATTTTAAATCCGCTTAAAAAATGTTTGAAAAAATTAGGTCCCATAGGGCTCAATGTATTTCATTTTTTCAACCCGGGTTCAATCCAAAACTAATTGGGTAATATTATTTATTTATATTCCCATAGGTTCTACAGACCGTCTAAACAACATACTAAAATTTCATTTTGATTAAATCATTTTTACGGTAGTTATCGTGCTAACGGACAGACAGACAGACAGACAGACAGACAGAATGAACAAAGTCATAAACACTTTTCAACTTTGTTGTAAAGTGTTAAAAATAGATTATTTTTATAATAGATATTTATATTATTTCCAAGATAGTGAAATTTCGTCAATGAGTCGTCATTTTCATTAATTTAGCGTCATTTTTACCCATTTGGCGAGTTTTTCGTTAATTTAGCAACATTGAAAAAAGTCGCCAAGTTGGGGACATTCCACCAAATTCGTCGCCAATATCTCGTCGAGCGTTATGGATGGAGAAATAAGTTATTCTTACAGCATATAAATGACTATTGGCGTTCAAATACAAAAGTATTACTCAAAGTATCTTTTATCATGAATAGAACGAGCTAGATCCATGAGAATGATGTCACCAAATTTATCGCATGGTATTACATATGAAAAGTGAATATGTTTCTCAATAGGAAATATTTCTTTTTTATTTTGTATGATTTTTTGATAATGTTTTTGAAAAATGTGTAATATCTCGAGAACGGTTCATGTTAGCGTTCTAAAATTTGTGTCAATCGTTTTTTAATGAAAAATTACATAAGAAATGTCTATTTGCGTAACTTTATTGGCGGTTTTGATTTTTTGACGATGTTTTCAAAATTTCACTCGAAAATTTAGGGCGAGTTCTGAACATTCGATTGCGTATAAAAAAGTAGGCTTCCCGTGTTTACGGATTGTAATTTTTGTACTAAATTTCGTCCCCGTTACAATACTTTCCTTATACATTATTGTATATAAGGAAAGCAAAAATCTGATGTGGTCAGCCCATGACTTTCCCTACAGACTCAAATTCATTTCCTCTTTATTTCATTATTAATTCATTAAATTGGGTTTAATTGTATTAAATAACACGCATAATTAATTGCAGTTATATTGAATTTACGCTTTTAATACAGCTTTCGTTTTCATTTGGTAATTAGGCTTATTCTCAAAACCGGCATAGCGAAATGTGAAAAACTAAAATATCTCGTGAAAGGCTAATACTAGAGTAATGGGGTTGGTCTTATTCTTTTCATCGACAAAAATTACATGTAAATCACGCATTTAATTAATGCATTTGAGCATACATAGTTTTTTATTTCAAATTTTGACGATTTTTGAGGATCATTTTGCAAAAAAAAGTAAGTAATTTTGTTTCGGATACCCAAAATCTAATCAGCACCAGGGTCACCAACAAATGACTTACTAAATGTTATGAAATACGGTCCTCTAGTTTTTGAGTTAAAGTGGATACATACATTGCTTTGACACACAGACGGACAGACATATACACAGACGTCACGCTAAAAATAGTTTTTTTGTGTTCTAGATGTCCCAAAACGTGTAGATCCGTCGAAAACTCGAGTTGCGATTTTCGACACGATTCCAATACTTTCCCTATACATTACCATGTATAGCAGGGAAAGTGAAAAACCCTGATGTGAGCAGCACATGACTTTCACTGCAGACTCAAATGCATTTTTTCTTTATTTCTTTAATAATTCATTGAGATTTCACAAAATAACACTAAATTTGCATTTTTAATTCAATTTTATTTTCATTTTATAATTGAAGATTTTTCCGAAATCGGCGTAACAAAAATGCAAGAAATCTCAAATATCTTGAGAACGATTAATCCTAAAGTAATGGAGTTGGTTATATTCTTTTCCTTGTCAAAAATTGCGTATAAAAAAATAATTTAATTGATGTATTTCAGCAAACGTAGTTTTTTTTTTTTTAATTATTTTTCAATTTTTGCGGGTCATTTTGTAAAAAAAGGCAGGTTTTACTTTTCCGAACCGTACCAAAATCTAATAAGAACCAGAGTGTCTCAGAAGTAACTTATCTACCAAATTTTGTGAAATCTGATCAATTAGTATTTTAGCTAGAGTGGATACATGAACTTTTTGCGGGCCATTTCGTAAAAAAATGCAGGTTTTTCTTTTCCGAATCATACCAAGATCTAATCAGCAACAGAGTAACTCACAAGTAACTTATTTACCAAATTTTGTGAAATTTGGTCAATTAGTATTTTAGCTACAGTGGATGCATGAAATTTTTGCAGGCCATTTGATAAAAAAAAAAGAAAATTTGTTCTGAACCGTACCAAAATCTGATTAGCACCACAGTATCCCACAAATATCTTATCTACCAAATTTTGAGAAATTTGGTCGATTAGTATTTTAGCTAGTGTGGATACATGAGATTTTTAGGGGCCAAAAAAGGCGGGTTCTGTTTTTCCGAATCTTATAAAAAAACTAATCAGCGCCAGGGCCACACCCACCTGACTTACCATATTTTATGAAATTTTATCGATTAGTTCTTGAGTTAGAGTGTATACATACATACAGACAGACAGACAGATAGACACACACACACACACACACAAACGTCACGTTAAAAATAGTTTTTCGTAATCTAGAGTTTTCAAAACGTGTAGATCCGTCGAAAACTCGAATTGCGATTTTCGACATGATTCTAATACTTTCCCTATACATTACCATCTATTGCAGGGAAGGTAAAAAAAAATCACATCTGCATCCGTAGCAACCATATTTGGATTGCTTTGGCAACCTATTTTGAAAAGACGCAAGTAAAATCTACTAATTTAAATTTTTAATTGTGGTCGGTGATCTATAACTTTCAGCACATTTAACTTTCATTTTTTTTAAAGTAAATTTCCAAACTACAAACTGGTAGAGTATATAGTGTTTGGTGAATATGTAGTTTTTATCTATTTAGAAGCTTTCTTGAGATATTTGCACGTATTTAAAACTCAATTTAATTTTTAGGCAACTTCTCCAAGTATTATCGAAAAAAAACCCTCACAAGTATTAGTTTTGGAATAACTAGGACATACCAGACATGCATAGCCACATATGGTTTGAGAGACATGAATATGTAAGGAAAACTAGAGCAACGTAAATAAGCACAAATAACACAATGTCGTACACGACTGTTTCGTGGATACGCTGTATCCCCTTTGTCAGTGCAAGAGTACCGACAGATCCGAAGTCCAAAAGAGGACTTGGCGCGACAGGAAGAAGCAGGGAGTATTATATACCCAAGATTTGGATTAAGAGAGAGCCAATCAAAAAGCAGTATGAAGAACAGTGCAACCAATCCGAAACGAGGAGTAACACTTCGAAGCATCTGTCATTGGCTGATTTGTGCTTATTTACGTTGCTCTAGTCTTTCTTATGCTTCGCACAAAGTGTAGTTTACTTATTGAAACATATAAGATTAATAAATTAGTATATAATATATTAATATAATAATATACTAGTCTACAATCAGCAGATAATAAACAGTTGTATTTTTAAAACTTCTTTTGAATTATTTGACGAGCCAAAGAGATTAAATCTGAGTAGGGGTACGAAATCTTCGTTAAGTTTCGAAAATACTGATCTAGACTAATATTACGTGCTTTTAATAGATAACAGAAAATTCTATCAGATTCTCCGGAGCTATATATATTTCTTGTTTTCTTAATTCTACTCCTTGGAATATACCTCGTAAGGAACCTTGCTTCCCGAATCGAGAATCAAACCAAGGATTTTCGTATTGGCCAGCCGACTCTCTACCGCTGAGCTTCTGGCACGGAATTGCAAGCTAATATTATGTAAGTAGACTCTGCATTCTCCACCCTCTAATGTCAGATTGGCGTGCAACTTACAATCTGGCTGACCATATCCTGCTATATTTACCCCAGGTTAGCCTCCTGTTGCTATTTTTATTCTCCAAGTTAGCTTTCTGTGTGTTCGTTTACCCCCGTTTTTAAATCTGGGCTCACTGTACCAGAGTCCGCTGAATCCGTGCTAGTCGTACTAGGGTAACTTTCAGATCCCCAAAATCTTTGCACTAATCTAACAGAATTAATTTGTTCGACAGCAATTGCAAATAATCTGGCTACCCCAACCGGGAATCGAACCACGGATCTTTATACTAGCTAGCCGATACTCTATCGTCAAGTAGCTGGGACAGGATAGCAATTTGTTATTGTCGAAATGGGCTCTGGAATCTTTAAAGGTAGTATCATTTAAATATGCAAACTATGTATAATATAGCATATTTATGTTTTACTCTGTATGCACATTATAAATAGAAAATATTCAAATATATTATTATAATATCCTCATTTTAAATTGGTTAGAAAAAACATACAAAAGGCTTTTCGAATGAAATATTGTATTGAACATTCATCAGTATGAAACTCGTCAGTATATCTGAAAAATCCTCTAAAATTTAAATATTACTTATTCTGACTTTTGAAAAAAGGAAACGAGTTGTTTAAAAAAAAATTAATGTACATAAATCTATAATTCACAATCTTTTAAGTGCTTATTGAATTTTAATGCATTTCTGTAATTTTTGAAAATATTGCAACTATCATTTAAACTTGTTTAAAAACAATTATAAAATTTCCATTTTAGTTTAGATGAAATTAATGAATAGAAATTTGAGCAATAAAAACCATGAAATGATCATTTTGTTTAACAGAAATATTTAAAACTAGAAAATGTAGCCGCCGTTGCCCGGTATATCAGATGTAAACTTCTGATTAGCACTACATGTAATTCACAGTGAATTCTCAAATACCAAATTCAACACCGGTTATATTTTAAGTAGTAAATAAAAATACCAAAATGCCTGAACTCCAAATATTTCGCTTTACATAGTAACAGGCGTTCACACTCTGCGATTCCAAACAGAGGTTTGAAAAATATCAAAGATTAAAAGGTATCTTGCTATGTCACGGCTGTAGGCAACTGTTCTACTGACTTTGGAAGCAAACTTGTTTTCCGCTCTGTCTTGTTTGCGAATGAAGTGAACAATAAAAATGCCCCGCATCAGGATTGAAAATGGGGTTCCGTTCGTCTACTATATCACATTTAAAAAAATAAAGAAAATGCTTCATAAAAAATCAATATTAACGAACTGATGGCTGCAGAAATAAAAATTGTGTATTGGAGCAGTGCGTGACATTCAAAGGAGATAATGTTAACTTATAAAGATCAAATCATCAGTCATTCCTTTATATTGTAATGATAAAAGCAATTACTTTTTCAAAACACGAAATGTATATATATATATTCTTAAATCCACGAAAATTTGTCAATTTATAGATTTCATACAAAGTTTGTTGGAAAGATAATTTTTGGTCTTTTTATCGTGTTAAGATATAAACTCTACGAAAATATTTTTTATCGCGAAGTAACCGATTTGTGTTAAAGTCGCTTGAAAGGGAGCTTCAACATTTTATAACTAAAAAACTAATTTTAAGTTTAGAAAAATCGCTCCAAGGTGTCTTTGGGCCTGGTCCAATGTATAACTGTACCGAATTTCGTAGCTGGGTGTTACTTAGATGAGTGACCAATAAACAGACTAAACAACATCTTCCTTTATCATTATAAATGTACGTTGACTAATAAGAAGTAAAAAAATTACATAATCAGTTTCTGGTATATTTTGAAATTATTCCATAATAAGATATATTTTCACATGAGTGTCAGTATATATATATCCAGTCGCTAATTTTTTATAATAAGACATCATGTAATAGGGAATGATAGTAACCTTTATTTCCCCAAAATAAAGGCACTTGCATTAAAAAAAGAGACTCTTTAGCCAAGAATGCACCTTAATTCAAATAAAAAAGGTGGAGACACAATTACAACATAAGAAAGGTACCATTATTTTTCAATCTAATGGATCATCAAAAACACTTTGAAAATATATAAACTAATGTGTAGACACATTAAGACCCGGATTAAATAAATGCTTAGGAATAAGCAAAACTAGGATAGATAGTGGAAAAATATACATATACACATTGACTATTCCAGAATAAATTGATTCAAATTAACATCCATCAATACAACATGAAACACAATATTTTACTTCAGAACTAATATAATCTAAGAATAATACAACCATTGCTGTAAATACAGAATTCAAATTCTTCCAATAAATATGCATTTATTTAATTGTTCAACAATACAGAGATTCAACGTATGAAAGGCTACGTACGATCACACTACGTACGATGGTGATGTTAATATTACTTTAATTGTATTTTTATTTTTTTATTTTTACATAATTCTTATTATTACATTTCAAATATATATATATATATATATATATATATATATATGCGAACATGTCAACACCCTTCGAACATGTGGACTCCCACGTGAACATGTCGTGCGAACTTGTTGATTCTCACGTGGTGGCTGTGCCTGTGAGTTAAAGTTTTTATTTTTTATGTTTCTGGTTTATAATTCACTTGGTTTTTATTATTTCTCCTTCAACTAGCCAGTTCTAATGGTGCCCATAGTTAAATACTATCGCGATTGTCAGAAGCTGGCTATTCTATCGGTTTTAATTCGAATTGTATGACTGTCCTGACGAGAATGTAATTTCGAAATAACCGCCATTTTTTGTGTTGTTTCAATTGATTGTTCTCCATGTCTTGATCTTTAATCTTTAGCTAAATATTATTGCCTTTTCTCATTTCTGCCGTGTCTGCTTTTTCAGTTTATATATATATTTATATATATATATATATATATATATATATATATATATATATATATACTTTTTTAATTGTGATTTTTGTATACTAATATTCCCCTCATCCCCTTTCCATTATAGTGATAAGTTACCTTCTATTTTTATCCTTAGTCTTCGTCTATAGTTACTTATTTGTAACAGGTATGCTAGAGATGGGTTTTTTTTTACTTACCGTAGTTTATGCATAGTTTTCGAATAAAAAAATTTCAGTTTATATATATATATACCTATATATATATATACTGATTTGATACTATGTACGGTGACAGGGTAGAAAATTTTGTGATTTTCAATGCAATCAAGACATTTGAATTCAAAATTGTAACTCCTACAAAATTATGACATAAAAAACACAGTACCGAATTAATAATTAAATTTCTATTATAAATAATTTTTAATCTGAAAATGACTTATCTTTTAATCTGAGAATAACACGAATACAATGTATATCTGTTACATCTTGTGTTTTCCACAAGTCTGTTTTATATTGTGTTTTCCTTGTGTTCACAATGTATTTGTCAATTCACTTCTATTTTAAATAAAGTAATGTAGTACCTATTTAATAATTTTCGTAACAAATGCCAATATCTTTAAATTTATATAGTTTAACCCTCATATTTATTAATAAATTTGTAAACCTACTTTAGAAATTATATCTTATAAATTAACACTTCATTTCGTATGGAAACAATTAGGTTGCTTCTAGAGCTTAAAAAGAAATGATTACAAAGATGTGGTACATTTAGATCAATCTCTTAAACGGGGTCATGGAATAATGTGCAACAAGAGGTATTCCGATAAAACCACTATGCTATAAAATGTCGTCAAGGTTGAAAGGCTCGATACTGGACATGAATGATGAACGAACAGTTTTATAATTATTGGCATTATTCAAATGAATAATACCAATTTTTAGTATGTGGTATAATTTATACTCAAGTATTCAAAATAATTTTGATATATGTCAACTCAGTTGGATATTAATTAAATTAAAAAAATAAGAAATAAATTTCAAAATTACATTTTTAATTTCAGTTTTATAATTTTAAAATTATCTGGCATTGCGAATATTCAATCTCTTAAACGGGATCAATCTCTTAAACGGGGTCATGGAATAATGTGCAACAAGAGGTATTCCGATAAAACCACTATGCTATAAAATGTCGTCAAGGTTGAAAGGCTCGATACTGGACATGAATGATGAACGAACAGTTTTATAATTATTGGTATTATTCAAATGAATAATACCAATTTTTAGTATGTGGTATAATGTATACTCAAGTATTCAAAATAATTTTGATATATGTCAACTCAGTTGGATATTAATTAAATTTAAAAATTACATTTTTAATTTCAGTTTTATAAATTTAAAATTATCTAGCATTGCGAATATTGGTAGCAAAAGTTAAAAATAACAGTTACCAGTATTTTTTATAAATTCTGTAATATTAAAATTCCCTTCTTTTAAACTGTTTCTTTGGTTAAATAATTTTAAGTACATTAGAGAATACAAAAGTATTGTATTAGTCATATATAACGGGATTTATAATAAATATATGTTATTCTTATTCTTTGATTGATATTTAAATAAATTATAATAATATATATTATGACGTATAATTTCAGTTAAACAAATCAAAATAATTCAATTACTAACATACTAACTCATATGGGCACAAATAAATAAAAGTTTAAATTCGAGAAAATATACTTTTCATTTCACTTTTATAAATAAAAAAAATATTTTGTATAAAAAGAATTAGTAACAAAAAAGGAAAAAAAAAACACGCTTACCAGTATCTTTTACAAATTCTGTAATATTAATATTTTCTTCATTTGATTCTTCCGTCCGCTAAATATGTTTAATAACACTGAATTGTAGAAAACCATTGTATCGATCATCTCCAACGTGATTTATAATAAACGTATGTTTCTGCATATTTTCCTATTATTTCCAGAGTAGGGAGCGTGAATATCTCAAAGAGGAGAAGGATGAAACGGGAACATCTCGCACCATTACAGACAACTGGTAATTGTACCCAAAATACGGTATAGATGGCGCTACGTGTCGTGGTAGACGACTTCGGATATCACGTGGCTTTTTCTGGCCAATGTGACTGAGATGCGGTACCTGTCCATGATTAAATTCGGAGAAAGAAATTATTTTGTCTTCGATTATACTTTATTATCAGGCAGGAAAAAAAAATCACCTTTTTTTAACTAATAATAAGAACATGTCATAACCATACCACCATATTGAAAAATCGTTTAAATGTAAAACTGTTTTACTATTCTCGGTATTTTTCTCTTTGTATTCTTTGACTGTTAAAAATATTTCGAAATTAAATATTATTTTCTTGTTTCGATTTATTTCAAAGACTGGAATTTATTTATAGTTTAATATATATTTATTTTATATGATATTTCAAGAAAATGCACTATATAGAAAGTTAATGATAAGTAATTATTACAAATGGCAAGTTTACATGCAATTTGAGTCTTTGGCGCTTAACCTTTGTGTGGTCTAACAAAATCAATTTCAAGTATTTTTTTTTTTTTACAATATATAGAACACGTGTATGAATAGAATGAATAGTGCTGTTGTGGGGGGACAAAAATTCGTTAAATTTATACGTTTTAAGCAATCCTGAACACAAATTAACCGTTTTAGAATGATACTTGAGGGTGTGTGTGGAGGATATGTCTGTGGGCACGATATTCTGGAATGTATGAATTGATTCAAATGATATTTGGTACAAACGTTAATCCCAGCATATAAGGTTGAAAAAATATATGAAGAATAAGTTTTATCCGACTTTTATCGGCTTTCAATCAGATTTAATCTTATATGAGAATGGGGCTTCAGGTCGGTTACGACGAAGATCCTTTATTTTAAAATGTTGTCCTTCTATTATTTGAAAATTTGAAGAAATAATAAAAATTATGAGAAATAATGTTAAATGCATTTACATTTGACTCACATTACTCTTTAAAGTGAAGCGCATAGCATGGTATGTTCTCGAGACATTGCACGTTTCTGATTTAAAAGGAGGAACAACACAAATGATATAGTCCTATAATTATCAGTGAGTGGATTTAACCAGACTTTAAGTAATTTTTTGCAAGAAATTGTTTTCTATTAGAAATTTAACTATCACCACAGAGTGCGATATCTTTTGAAATAATTGAGTACGTGCGATGGATTTTGGTGCAATTATTTCCCTTCATTTCACTGAACATGGTAATTATAAAAAAATTATTTTGATTTTTAACGAGATGGAATTATTAGAACAGGGCTTCAATTACTTGAATAGTAATAGAAAATTATATTCTCCAAGTTTAGTGCGGCATATAGAATTCTGATGAAAGATAAATTTTATAATTACATGGAAGCTCAATAAATACTAAATTTTAGCTCAATTTATTTTTTTTATTAACACTTTATTACTAATATATACAGCCTTAGAGAAATAGAATAAGGGAGTAGACCAATTATCAAAGCATGTTAATAATTCTAATGTTACGGCCTGGTTGAAACAATATGTAAAAAAAAATTAGATGACAGCAGTTACTTAGAGGACGTCATGAGCCCTCTTCCTCAAGTCAAGAATAGTATGTTCTTAACAAACGCTGTGATAGAATAGATTACAATTACTCTTAGCGAATGTAAAAAGCACACTGTTTTTAACGTGAGGAAGATGGTTTTTAACTCTCTCGAATCAATTGAAGTGACAAGTTTCTTTATGTTGGTTTTTGTAATAGTCCATTTTCGCCTGTCTTCATTAAGTAATAGAAAATTATATTCTTACAAACATAAATATTATTTTTTTAAATACATTTATTTAAACACAATAAATAAGATTAAATATTTCATTAACAACAACGGATTGAACGCTGCGATATTTTCAATTACTTTAGCTCTTTTCGTAATAGCCTATTTTCGTTAAGTAATAGCAAATTATATTCTCACAAGCAGAAATTTTATTTATTGTGCTTAGATAAATATATTCCTAAAAATAAGATTAAATATTTCGTTAACAACAATGGATTGAAAGTTGCGAGATTTTCAATCAATTTAGCTCTTTTCGTAATAGCCTATTTTCGCTAAGTACTAGCAAATTATTTTCTCCCAAGCAGCAATTTTATTTATTGTGCTTAAATATATATAAGTTTTTAAAAATGAGATTAAATATTTCATTAACTAACAACAATGGATTGAAAGTTTGTGAGATTTTCAATCAATTTAGCTCTTTTCGTAATAGCCTATTTTCGCCTGTTTTCGTTAAGTAATAGAAAATTATATTCTCAAAGCAGCAAATTTATTTATTGTGCTTCAATAAATATATTTTTAAAAATAAGATTAAATATTTAATTAACAACAATAGATTGAAAGTTACGAGATTTTCAATCAATTTATCTCTTCATACGAGTAATCGCCTATTTTCGCCTGTTTCCGCTAAGTAATAGAGAATTATATTCTCACAAGCATAAATATTATTTATTGTCCTTAAATAAATATATTTTTTAAAAATAATATTAAAGGTTTCATTCATAACAACGGATTGAAAGTCGCAAGATTTTCAATTAATTTAACATCAACGAGAAGGGTGAAATTTTTTTGGACCCAAACTGAAATAAAACATTTTTCTTGAATTTTTTCTGCGGTTCAAAATCATACGACATTTCTATCAACCTTTTAAAATATTGACTCTTTTCTTGAACTCAGAATTCGTCCAGTAGTAATATACCTAAAGAAGAAAAATGGCCTGTGACTTAGCCTGTGGGGCTACTTGTTAAGATTTCGGAGAAAGAAGATTTGATCTCTGTTGCATTTCAGAATATTATATTTACCATAAGATATCACCTTCCCCCCCCCCCAGAAAAAAAATGACAAATCCTTCATTTTGACTTGCAAAGTATTCTCCATCCACATTAAAAATTGCCTTTAGTTTCCAGTACAAATATGTGCAAAAGTGTTTATTTATTACGGACGAAAGAAGAGAGATCAACATTTGCCTGAATGTCGTTGTCCCTTTTACTTGAAAACTACAATAGGTAGGAAGCTGAAATTTTGCATATATACGTGAAACTGCGTGTAAATTTGCAGAATTTTAATTTTAATTATTAAAACGAACTGTAACAGGGCGAAACTCTTAATTTTAAACTTCGTATGTTTGCTACGCTTCCTACAAATATCTTGTAAAAATAACATATAAGCCTAAAGGCACTACGAATATGACTAACTATTGCTGTATAAAAGTTAAAAAAGAGTCCAATATTAAGCTTCACTTTCCAATTTTTTTACACGGGTAATAAAAGAGAATGACGAAACAAAATACATACCATTGAGTTAGAGTTACCATTTGACTTCAAAATATATATACAATAATAAAGCACATATTTATGGAAATACTTTATGGGGATTTAAACGTGTTACTTTGATTCCATTGTTTTCCAGTATTCTAATTTGCCTAATTTAATATTCAAATTCTAAAAACTTATATTTCACTTTTGCATTAGGATTCTAAAATATTAAAATTAAATTTTCATACTTCTAATTTCTTAATTATTTGTTAAAGTAAATTTTAATTTGAAAATTTTCACGGCTCACATACGGCATATGCGCTAGTTTATTTAAAGACTTTATTTTTGCTAGCTACTTTATCTACATACATAGTATACATCTACATACATACTTTATCTACATAGCATAATGTATTGGGAAAGTATTGTGAAGGATTTGAAAATGCAAATTCGAGTTTTAGATCCAAGGGCACAATTTAAGCATCCCTGAACTCAAGTCCAACGTTTTTGAGGTGATGTTAGTGTGAATATGCCAGTATGTACTTATGTTAGTGTGTGTGTGTGTTTGTTTTAATATAAATTTATCGAAAATGTTGCATAAAATTAAAGTAAGTAGAAAGTATCTTTAAAACGATTGAACATGACGATGAATTTAACGACATATTGTCGCCTTGACGATTTTTCGAAAATGCTGTCAACTTGACGGAAATGTTGCTAAATTGACGAAAACGTCCCTAAATTGGCACAAATTAACGAATTGATGAAAATTCAGTATTTTCTAACGAAAGTCGTTTAATATACGGACTAGTACATTGCTGAGCAGATGCTAGAAATATTTATAATTTAAGTTAGATTTGAGCGGAATTGAAATAGTTTTATACATTGTCATCCAGGAAAACACCAACTGTTAATGAACTTTAAAAACATTGAGCCATGGATCTTATATATCATTAGTTTGCTGGGAAACAATTGGTCATTCCCTTACATTGGGAAAGTCATGTGCTGCGGATATCAATATATATATATATATATATATATATATATATATTGTAGTAGTATTTTGTAGTATATATATATAATAGTTATATATAGTTATATATTATATAATATTAATATATTAATATTATATAATATATAATAATTAATTAATAATATAATATTATATAATTAATATTATTAAATAATATAATAATAATATATAACTTAAATATTCTTTCTTCCAAATGAAAAATGAATAAACAAATGGAATAAGATAACTGTGGATTTTGTAGAAGGCACAATATTTACTCAAACTAATTTTTAATATTCCTTGTGTAAATATCCACTCCACATTCTCACTCATTCATTTTCCATATTTGTGTGTGCTTGTATCTCAATCAGTATCACAGTCAAACAATATGTATTTTTAGGAGCGTCCATCTGCAGAGCGTTCCATACTGTTATAAAAGGCATACCCCTTGTTAATTAATTATTTCTAAATTTCATTTTAGGAAACGCCTTTTTCAAAAATCCATTTTTTTCTTTCGTATTCCGCAAATTTTAATTCCATCTCGATTCTGAATTTTGTTCTTAAAAATAAACTGTATTCCAACTGATAGATAGACAAATCTGTCACCTCGCCTTCGTAATATCTCGCGGTCTACGTTAGCAACCATTCGCGCTTTAATACATTATGACGTTTCGTTATTTTCACTCGATGCATTTTTTTATATGAAAACTAGCATCATACCCATTCTTCGTACGGAGTATATAATATAAAGAAACTTATAATTCGCAATCATGTGCAAATTCTGTTAAAATATTAAATTTATTGCTCCTAAAGGGAAGTTTAAGAATATATGTTCTCACTGTGCAAAATTATCTTCAAGGGCATATCTGAAGAATAAAACATCCTGGCCCCTTTTGTAAGCAAATTTACTAAAAAAAAGGAATTAAAACAATATAAGCAACCCCGTACTACTTATATTGTAGCAGATTAGAAAATATGCCAGTGTGCTATAGTAGAAGATTCCCCGTATTACAATATGAGTCTCAAAAATATTTGCCAAAATAAAAGAGATGACGTAATAAATTGAAAATATCAATAATCTCCTTACTCTTTATACCAGAAGGTCGTAATTGATTCCAATATATGCCAATATATATCAAAACATATGCCAATATACCTGTACTACTTATATTCTCGTAGATTAGAAGATATACCCGTGTATTTGTAGAAGATTACTCGTACAACATACAATATATGAGTTTAAACAATTTTTGTCATAATACAACAATTGCATAATAACTTGAAAATATCAATAATCACTGAATCAATAATCCCCGAAAATATCAATAATAATAACGTTTAAACCTGAAGACCGTAATTGATATTATTCAGTCAAAAATGCTATAAGAAAATTCCAATCGTTTTTTTCTAAAATATATTTTTATATCCATTTATTTATTATTCAAATCGAAAAAAATAATAATTAAAATTAACAGACAGATTTAATTTAATTGCGTTTCTGAGAAACATGATATAAGATAGAATCTTCCTCATAAACTGCGAAATTAAATAACCATTTTGACTTCTTTATACTTTTCATCGTTCAGTAAAAGCTTGTGGAAAATAAACCATGGGGATAGATTTCCCATTTAAATCACGTTTCAAACAATTCATGTTTTCAGAAAGTGACTAATTAGCGCAAAAAATCTCCCATCAAACTCAGAGATAAAGTTTTAATTCACTTTCAAACGATTTTCAAGCTTTTCGTTTGGATAAACCACGGAGTTAGAGAGTAGATCTCCAAGGAAGAAGTTTCGTTTCTTCATTAATATCTCAACAACCTCTGGTCTTAGATGCTCGAAACATGGGCTAAATTTATGGGAGGCTATTTCAAGGCCATCCACAAAATTTCATCAAATTCAGTTCAGCTGTTCTCCCATGATGATGAGACAAACGAAAATTTCGTTTTTTACTAATATCTCGAGAACCACTGATCGTAGAAACTCTAAACATGCACTAAATTTTAAATGGGACTATTTTCAGGCTACCCACAAAATTTCTTCAAATTCGGTTCAGCCGTTCTCCCGTGATGACGGGACAAACAGACAGACAGACAGACATATTTTCAATTTTATTTATATAGATATATTGGAATTATTTTCTGTGTCGTCACGAGCGCGCATTAACATTAAAAACATTAAGTAAAAATAAAGTAGTTAGTTTTTCAGTTGGCGATCAACTCGTGAAGGAGTCGGATGTGTGTTTGCCTTTACGGCAAATGGCTAAATTCTTATTCTAAATTTGGTTAAGTTATTAAAAATTATGAAATATTACGGTAAAATATCGCGTTATTGTTAACTTAAAAAGAACTAGTTATTTTCAACGTAGGTGAGATGTTAATGATCTTTTTTTTGTCAAAAGAATATTACATCTCTTTGAATGTTCCGTAGCATTATTTAGCATTATTCTAGCTTTAAAAAAGTGAATTATATTGAAGGAATGTAGTATCTGAATGATGATAACATGCTAATAAAGTGAAGTATATTTTATGAAGATTCTTTTATTTCACCATGGTGACTTATCCTCTTATTCGAACATCGGCATTTCGCCATTTATCTGACGTCCGGCAGTAGAATTCTAATTGGCTCAAATCTCCAGGAAATCATGGATAAATCTCAGTCATTACAGAAGACTTATATCCAATTCATCCATGATTTGATTTGTCGTCAACCGCCCGCATGCAGAATCGGAGCTTCCAATAGTTTAGAACACCAGAATACGATCACTGCCAGTTGTGCGCTAGCCGGAGCACACAACAATACTATAATGAAGTATGAGCGTTTCATACAAATGAAAAATAAAGTTAAACCTCTACTCAATTGATAATGGTAATTGCTTTAATATTAAAACTTTACTTTTCATTCTATAGAATATAGTATAGAGAGAGTATTGTTTTTCACAAATATTTTCGATTTCGAGATTTTGATGCCAATATATGTTTAAGAACTTGAACAAGTTGTGGCTAGTTTTAAAGTGAGGTCCGTCTGTCTGGGGTCTATTTCTTGTTTACACCATAGCTGTTACACATATAAATGCATTTTCACGAAACTTTTTATCTTGCTTTGTTAACGAAAAATCGAAAACTTGATAAAATTATTTGAAATTCTAGAGAAAACTTCGGCATTTTATATTTCCTTAACATGCCAGTATGGAATAAAATTTTACGTAATCATAGATAAAAGGGGTTATTTATGACTCAGTGTACACGAAACTTAACAGTTTCAATTATTGTAGTGAAAAATAGGTCATCAATTTTTGTGCTCGTGACATTAGCCCCCTCAGGCGGGCGAGTAACTCCATATATACCCCTTGGGTATATTGTCAAACTTGGTATTAAAGCCTTTAAAATGAAAGGCCACATACTATAATTATGAAATTGAATCGGATCAACGAACATATTTTTAAACTTTTTTTTCTTGCAAAATTTGCAGGGGGAAAAATCACAATCAATAAATTCTAGTATGAGACAGTCGAGTTGAGACTCCAGTTAATTCCTTCTGAAATTTTAACACAAAGTTCTGCAGTATCTTTTGAATGATGTACGAAGGTATTTTAGAAGTGCCGTTCTTTCTTTTAAATGTGGAAATATATATAAAATCTGTTCAATATATTTTACTGGTATTTAAAATATATTTCTGTTTTGCGAAAATAAAAATCTCGCTGAATCATTAAAAATGAATAGACTTTTGTTGTATATCGACAGCCTATTACATTTCTCATAAATTGCTTATTTTTCAAGAGATATCGAGCCAATTTACTAACAGGCAGGCTGACATGGACATTGAAAGTGGTTACCTCTTCTTAAAGAATGACAGTAATGCGTTGATAAAAAAAAATGTATCTGACGTTCGAACTTTTTATCCCATCACAATTCTATCCTTTTTTAGTTTCTATTGCATTGCTGTAAATGAAAAAAAACTGAACAAAAGGTGTTGATGTTTTTATGATTTAGTTTAATATTTTAACAATTATAATACAAAAAAAATACACCATTTATTTAAAATACAAATAAAACGTGATCAACAGTTTTTGTAGCCGAACACGTTCTGCAGCCATTTTTTTTCGGTTGTAATTGTATTTTTTTTTATGTAACTTCACAATATGAACAATGAAGGTTTATACTGATCATAAAAACATATATATTATATTTATTCTTTTTCATGAAAACGTATTTAACATATTTGTTCATTTTTGTTTAGTTTTTACACAGAATAGTTTTATTCGTACATTTTATGAGCTTTTTCTCGCTATATTTTTTACGCTCTCACCGATATGCAAAAACAATTATTTGCAGTTTTAAAAGGTAGATAATAAGTTAGTAGAAACAGAAAAAACACCCTGTAATTTATTTGAGTTAATAACTGTACTTGGTAAATAAAATAAACATTCTACTGGCAAAAAGTTGAGGTAATTTTTTTTTCCCACTAGAAGATTTTTTTATATTTTTTCACGGTTGTGCGAAGGAAATATAACAACTAATGTACGTAAAAATAAGTGTTCAACCACATGATTTCCCCTACATACAAACTAAAGATTTTGACTTCGTAGTATAACAGTATAAAGTATAACAGTATTTAGTATAACAGTACGTAGTATAATCTCCAATCTCCTAACCTTTGAATATCGAGACCAGTACAGTATTGACACCACTCTTGAGAGAGAACCTCACATTTTTCTCTTCCTAACGTCGTATAGAGACATTTTGGGCTTCAAGGACTTTATTTTGCCGTTTTCTGTACACTATGCACATTTTCCTTAAAATCTCTTTACTGAAACAATAAACATAAAAAAGTATGTTTTTTTAGGGAGTACAATGCTTTTCGTGCAAAGATAACTCTTAACAAAATATTTCATTGAGTCGCAAACATATACATTCTACCAATAGTGTAAATTTTCTGAGCTTCCGGACCCAACTGCGGCCGAACGGTTTACACTCTGACCTTTAGGATTCAGATACAAAGCAGTACTGAAACGCAATTACAGTTGGAGGGCCTTATGTATGCATATACTCTCTCGTGGTCTTATTCAACTTTAAATTGTATCTCTCTGTTAAGCAAATCTCTTGTAAATGAAAAGAACATTGGCGTTATATAATAATTCCATCTACTCCATAGCTGAAAGCTTCGACAGAGAACGTTTTCTTGTCACATTATTTATATGACAAGAAAACTTTCTGCCTTTTACATCGCGGCCGCATTTCTTCATTTACAGGTTATCTCAATTTTTACAGTGTATTTTGCCAACTGAGCTGCAAGGACCCGCCTTTGAACTTGAAATCAAATCGCCCTTCCTCTAACTTGAGGCTTAGCCTTATTGTCACGTTCTGGAAACAATCTCTTCATTCGTAAAGGTTGCACATGTTTTTATCCCCGCTACTTTTATTTCGTACTCTAGAAATTAAAACGCCAATTGTCCGACATTATAAAGAGATAGATTCAGGCATGTTGTAAGCATTAACAATTCTATTCTCGACTCCTTAATTTTCAAGCAGTGTCTTCCCCGGGGAAAGAAGAACCTAAATTTAAATAAGAGCCACGCAGATTGAGGACTGTAGGTGAAGTTAGCAACCATGTTATAAAATGGCGAAGTGCGGAGCACGAGAGAGATAGTTCGAGGGGGGTTCGGGTTGATACGAGCTGACACGACGTAGAACGTTATCTGTGTGGATGCAGACGATGGTAATAAAGGTGGACCATGTACATGCTGATTTATTATTTGTAAATTACGTTAGTGGAGTTTATTTTATGATTTCTACAGCTTAAGAATAATATTGTTGTGTTTGTCAAAAGATGCCTGCGTGTTCATTCAGAAGCCTTCACAATATCTCCGATCTTTGAAACTCAAGACCAGGATTTTGACTGAACTGGCCTAGCTGGGCGCAAGAGAGGACACTTACAACAATGACATAAATTGGAGTATTTTTATTTTTCAATCTCACTTAACATAAATGGATTTAACTTTTAATTACCGATTGAAATATTCAATTGCATTCCAGTTTTGTTAATTTTTACTGTTGTTCTGTGCAAATATTTACTGTAATATTCAGCAAGATTTACTGTAAGTCTGAATGTTCTCCGCAAAATCGGTGCCACTGACAACTGACAACACAACAGGATTTGGAACAGAAGTAAAATGTTACATAAAGATGAAAATGTGACAAATACTTATTACTATTGCCATTTTTTTTATTCAAAACTAGATAGAATTTTGGATAACATAATTACTATTGTATTCCAATTTTGCCAATTTTTACTGTTGTTCTGTGCAAATATTTACTGTAATATTCAGCAAGATTTACTGTAAGTCTGTACGTTCACCGCAAAATCGGTACAACTGGCATTTGATTGACAACTGACAACACAACCGAATTTGGAACAGATGTAAAATGTTACATAAAGGTGAAAATGGAACGAATACGTATTAATTACTATTGCGGGTTTTTTTTGTTTAAAACTAGATAAAATGTTGGCTAACGTAATTAGCAAATTTTTAACTTTAGCAACTTTTAACTTTTAGTTTTAGTGCTCAACATTGCGTTGTGTGTGAGCCGGCAAAAACTCGCAATTTGACTTTGCGCCGTTGACAAAACTTACTGTTGGAATTCCTGAAAGAGTATGTTGAAAAAAAAATAATAATTAATTTTACCACAAACACAAGGAAAATAGAAATATGATTTTATTTTAATAAATGTAACAATTTTATTTTAGATCAAAATCACCGTTTGGCCTTTGAATCAAAATTAATTGCAGTCCAGTTACAGTTGCGATTATTTTTCAATAACCTCTGTTTACAATCCTACCAAAACTCTCTAAACAAATGGTAAAAGGTTGTGTGATAACAAGATTGGATTAACTATCATCTTAAATTGAGTAAACAGACCGACCAAAGTTCATCTCACATTTTTGGAATAATTCTTTTAACACTCAATTAATAGCATTATCATAAAAAGGTAACAAATTAGTTTTTGGTCAACTGGTATAGTGTTATTTTGGGTATTTTATTACTGACACACTACTGTTTGAATAACGTGGACACTGTAAGTCGTATTTTATGGGGCTGGCTTACTATATTTGGAGACACATACTCCACACTATTTAGTGACGCCTGTTTTCAGTTATTAACACCCCCGCATCACCATTTTGAAAAAAATAAATGTGTCATTTTTGAAGAGAGTCATATTTGGGATTTGTCTGTGACAGCATTTTTCTAACACGGGAGTTCATCTTCCTTGAATCTTCACCCTTATCTTGAATAGGAGTTGAATTTTATTGGTTTTAAAATCACATGTAATCGCGTAATCCCATTTTACTGATGGATTTGTCTGCTGTATGTTTTCGAGCAGAAATTTCATCACCCCTTTTTTGGGGGGGGCTGGTCTCACGTGCTACACCTCTAATAAATCTGGACTCTATCTAGTTGAAGACCCAGACCGTCCGGACTCTATCTAGTGTCACAACTGAAGACTCATAGTGGCCTTCCGTTGTTGAATATTTTCAGCGTGCTTTTGTCTATTGCTTAGTAATGTAATAACGTATTTTCTGGTTTATTTTAGAAAACTAATCTTTAGTCCTTTTTTTTGTATATTTATGCAAAAATCGATTATCATCTCATCACAAGTAAACCATATAGTACTTTGCTTTTTTTAATTTCACGTAAGCGTGCGTAATATGCGTGAAAGGTATTAAAATATAGAGGTCAGTGGGGCACAATTGACTTAGGGGCACAATGTACACCCTCCCCTTAAATTTATCATACGTTTTTTCACAATACTTTATATTTTGACACATATATGACAACACAGTCTTTATGTACTACCTAAAAAGAATGTTCTGAACTCATTATTAGGCCATTTTACAGTTGTAGTGTCAGTACAATATAAAAGTAAGGATATTTTCTTTTTATATCATATCTGACTACATTCAATAAATTCAAAATTTGTTTATTTTATTTGTATTTGTTGTTGAACTTCTATATGAGGCACAATGGGTCACAACACCTGGGGTACAATGGTCCATGGTCCACTGTGCCCCATATTCTTTTATAAGTTGGACAACAGTCCTTTTTAGTAAATACTGATGAATTATTTGGCTCTTATGAATAAATTCAAGCATGTTCCAATTTACATACTTCAAGTTTTCCTCCCGGCTGGTCAAATAGCTGCTCATGTCTTAGGACGAGTCAGACGGTCTGGGTCTTCCACACGTCAAGTGTTATAACTCATTTTCAAATATTGCAAATGAAAATGTAAGTTATGAGCTAATTAAGTATAAGATAATAAATGTTAAATATTTTATAACATGATGACTTACATATGATATTTTAAATCTAGTATTAATTAAACAGAACCTTAAAAAAAAGAATATTTTAAGCTAATTAATAGCATTTCTAGTTCTATCTCTTAGTATATTGGATGGAATTAGTATTGAGTGAAATCAACCATCTTACAAAATAATAATTATACCTGATTTTAAATCTTAGAGCTAGGGCCATATCCTTGAAAATGTATAGAAATATGCAAGTGTAATATATACTTCATAAACTGTATTTAAATATGGCAGTACTATCATGATTAACACGTTGTTCGGAGTGAATATGCAAAATTTAGATAGAACACGAAAGAAGCATTGATCATTTATCAATAATAAAATAAATTCAATATAATTATGTTATTATAAAATTTATTTTAAAACATCTTAGCACATTTTTTTCGGAATGCCACACAACAAACCACAGAAATCTGGTAAAGGAGTTGTGCCAAATGAAGTCAAGAAGGAGGCTGAAAAGTGGTATTAATGATAATCGATACATTCGTTAAATCTGCAAAGAGACAGGTATTGCAAAACCTGTAGAACTTGTACTTTCGAACATGAGATAATTTTAGTGTGTTATGTTCAAAAGTACAAGTTCTCAAAAATAGCAGTTAAATGAAAAGTGAGAACACATCATCAAGTTTGTGCCTAACTATGCAAATAGACAGGTATTCTCAAAGGAAGAGGAAGGAGTGTTGGAAAATTACATTGTAGATGCGGCTAGAATACATCATTGAATGAATCTACAATACATCATTAAAATGACAAGAAAATTCGCTTATGAGTTTGCAATGATTATTCAAAGGAATATGCCATAGTTCTGGAAAAAAATCAACAGCAAAACAATTAGCTGTACAATTTTAGAAATCGGAATTTTTAAATTTTGAGTAGACAGCCAGAATTAACAACTTTTCATAGGTCACACTTCTACCAAAATTATCTCACGAAATTCATCTGACAAAATTTATTTTGATCATCTGAAGAAATTCTGCCCTTACTAAACGCCTTTTCACGTTAGTCAATAAGTTTAAGATAAAAATAGTCATAAAAAATATCAGCTGATGCACCAGTTCAGAATATCCTAGAAGACGAAACCATGCTGAAAAAAGAGAAAAACTTTAAACAAAAAAGAGCCACTTCAATTAAAGCCAGAAAGGATATTCTGAAAGTGTTAAATACTGTTTCAAAGGAAGGCAAAGCAAAATTGAAGTTCCACAATCTCGTGCAAAGAAAAGAAAGTAAAATATCGTGTAAATATATCCGAAAGTTCTAATGATTCTGACAGCACTATCTATCTATAGTGAAACAGAACAAACACACTGAAACAAATGAAAATATTTTATAGCATGATTCTAATATTATTAAATGCAGAAGTATAGGTTATGGTGATTATATTCTTATAAAATTTCTTTTAAAAATTATTACATTGGTTTTGTCATTGAAGGAATTGATATAAATCATGATCTTATGTGACAAAAGTCTAATTAAGAATGCGACAAAATGTCGAATTCTGAATGTGTAATTAAATGCGTATGAAAGTATTCTTCTTCTTCGAGCCAGACCTTCCGACCTACCAGAAGGTATGAGGTATCTGTTTGGATGGCCGGGAAGTGCCACCCAATTTAGACCGGTACTCAGTGGGGAAGTATCCACAAGGATCGTACCCTCCTTCCCCTACCATCAACCTCTTGGAAGGACTTACGGACCCGCATTTTAATGTGATCGTTCTCCGCTTGAACATGGTGGCAGTTTTGGCAGAGACGATAATCGAACTCGGGTCGTTCGAGTGCAATTCCCGCGCGATAACCACTGGGATGTCGCTCCCCCTTATGAAAGTACTGTGTATCCCACCCTCCCTTATATCGGAAACCAACAGCGTCTATATCCCACCCTCCCTTATATCGGAAACCAACAGCGTTTTCATAACCAGTGCAATCTAATCAGTATCTACCAGTGTCAACCAACCAATGCCAATATTTCTTTTACTGCCTGTGTTGTGTGTATTGTGGTTATGCACATTTTGCATTACAAAATTATGTAACCGGTTTTTCTCTAAAACTACTCAACAGACTGAACGCAATATTTGTACAAAGGCAGGTCGCTATATGGATATAACAGCAATGCATGATCAGTTAGATTGAGTTCTATGATATTTCTAATTTGTGTTATTGTATCCACACACAAAATTGAAACCCGCTAATTTGCAATTCTACAGATTATTTTTCTGAAAGGTGTTCAGAAGTCCAAATTTCGTATTTAAAAATTTTTCAAATAACAAAACATTATTGTCTCTATACAATGTTACAGTGACGTTTGTTCGTAACTTAAAAAAACTGATTTCTATTCGAAAATTCGTAATCTTTGTTGACTAAAACTTATTCAGTCATTCACGGATACGAACTTTGCGAGCAATAATATTGATATATTTATAGAGAGAATAAAATACTTGAACAAGCAGCTTTAAAAATTCGACCGCTGAAAAAAAAAGTTGATACCTTTACATTGGAGTTTTATATCATGAAAAGTTTTTTTATCTCTATCTTATGGATCACGTTGAAGCATTTGGGATTGCATCCCGGTCTCAAAATCGAATCATTTAGTACTATAAGGTTGCATTATACCTACTGAAATAAAACTAGTAAAAGCTATAAAAATGCAGTAAAAGTCCAGGGTACAACCAGATATTAGATACAATGTTTAGGAATAAAATATTTATTTATACAATTTTCATAATGTATATGCATTAAAGGTGATTGTAATCGTTTTATGATTTTCACGGCAAAATGCCAAAATAATTTTTTTGTAGGTCAGTATTTTAATCACGATTTCCGATAGAATCAACGTGGATTAAAAGTACTGAAATATAAAACTTTTATTTGCACAATTAAGGACATAAAACTACAAGATAAAGAGCCTTGGCGCTTTCGAGCGTCAAACACCTCTGATCAGAGGTATCAGAAAGATCACCATTTTTTTGAAAATTTATACAAACTCAAATGCAGAATAAATTTGCATATTATAGTTAGCCAAAAGGTATTATAATCACAATTATCGATAGAATCAGCGTGGATTAAAAGTACTAAAATATAAAACTTTTATTTGCACAATTAAGAACGTAAAACTACAAGATAAAGAGCCTTGGCGTTTTTAAACGTCAAATGCTACTGATCAGATGTATCAGGAGGAGCACCAGTTTATTTAAAATTTATACAAACTCAAATGATGCAGACAAAATTTGAGCATCACAGTTAGCCAAAAAGCAAAATCATATCCAATAAGAATTTTATAATTGCATACATAAAAAACATAGAGTACAGGAAAAAACGAAACATAAATAATACAAAATGAAATATACAGATAAAGCAGAGCGAACATTTTTTTAATGGTTAGATACGGTTTTGAAATGGTTTATCTCTATGGAATCAAGTATTAGACGTTAAGCATATAAACTGAGATTATGAATGGGTCGTAATTGTAAATAGAAATTTCAAAATCTGTGACAAATCTTTATTCTGCTGAATATATACCAATAACATCTACGGGAAGAAAATGTCGATGAAGAGTTATTGATGGTTACTAAATTTGCCATCAATATTTTTACCAAAAATTTCCTTGAAATACCTATCTCTAAGAACCGGCTATATAGATAAAACTCAGTTGGTGACTCATTTGGATTCATCATCAAATTAAAAAGGGGGTAAAGAGTTCTATCAAAAATTTAAATTATTGATGTTAAGTAAATTTCTTATCAATGTTTTGACGAAACATTTTCCTTGAAACATCTACTTCCTAGAATCGGTTGAGATAGAACCTAAATGATGACTGGTATGGATTCAGCATCAACTTTCGGAGAAGGTAAGGGTTTTTATTATGAGTTTCAACTTTTCTTTATTGGTGGCAACCAAATGTACCATCTGAGTTTTTGCTAAATATTTTTCTTAAAACATCCACTTATCACAATAAGCTATAGATAAAGCTTAGATGGTGACTGATATGGATTCAACATAGCGTTCCTTAGGGATGATGGATTCACTAAAGATTTCAACTTCCGGATCTTTTCCATTTTCTGTTCAAAAATTTTCCTGCAAACATCTATTTTTGTAGAATCGGCTTTAGATGATGACTGATATAGGTTCAGCATCAAGTTTTGGTGGTGGTTGAGGACTCACTATTTTACCCTAGAGATGCCATTTCCAATTAAAAAATTACATTTTCCTTGCGACAACTATTTCTCACGATTGCCTATAGATTGATTTTCAACAATGACTGATATAGATTCAGCATCACACTTTAGGGGAGGTTGGAGGGTTTAATAAGGATTTTCACTTCGGATTTCGGAGGTGTCACTTCCGGTTTATCCGAAAATTCGTCTGACTTTATGAAAGGAGCGTGAAAAAGAGTATAAAATTCATAACAGTTACGTCAAAATTTAAGCGTCCACACAAATTTCCGTCTAATAAGAGCTCCTTCTTCAAATTTTTGCTATTATTATTCCTTTGTTGCAATATTTAATTCATTACGATAAGTTTGTTTTGACATGAAATATGCAAGTCAATGAAATATGCAACGAATATTACGAATGCATAACTTTGGTAGGCGCCGTGTGCTCATTTGGATAGAAAATAAATCAATAATTCAAGAAAGGTTTTATTGCTATTTCTATTGATATGCGTGCCATAAATTATGCAGTCTGAAATGATATTATGCTTATGTGTTTGTCAGTTAGATCATTATAAGTCGAAACAAATCTGCTTTATTTCGTTGGGAAATTCAATGCCAGAAGTAAAATAGTGTTGGCAGTACGACTTTTCTTATAGACTTAAAACTTATTTTTTTTTATTTACATGAGTTCAACCAAATTCTAAACAAATGAAATAAATGGTTATTTGTTTGAAATTTCATCGAATTTGTATTTTAATGTAGTTTCTTTTTAAATTTTTTGTTTTGGCGAGTTTTAAAATGACGTTAAGTTGCCAGAATTTATAACAATATACGTATAACGGATAAGTATAAGAGTAATTATAATGAGATATAAGAGTAATATAGAAATTATAATTAGGTATAAGGTTATAAGAGTCTAGTTAAAAGGATTTGTTTTATCATCAAATCTTAATTCTTACTAATAAAGGAATCTCTCTCTCTCTCCCTCTCTGTGTGTGTGTGTGTGCAGTCTGCAGTGGGAAATTTGTACGGCCGTGACATTTGGTACACAGATACTTCCGGACTCAATTACGTATACCTCGGAGTTATTTTTTTATTTTTACATATTTTTTAGTTATTTTATATTTTAAGGCGACTACAGATGCGTTCCTTCGAGACCTAAAATATTGTTACATAGTTTCCATCTTGTCTCCACTGGAGAGATCGAAAAAATTATCTTTCAAACAAACTTAATGAATAAATAAATTTTAATGACTTTTTAAAATATATACTTTTCGTGCGTTATAAACATCTCTGATTTTTATATTACTATATATTAAATTTGACGCGCCATCCAATGTTCCATTTTTTCAGCAGCTGCTTAAAATATCACAGACCACACCAGAAGAAAATAGTTTCACAAACCCATCCGTTGATCAATTATAAATTGGTTTTATTCGAGGCATGCTTTTGATTTCTTCAACATGTCTAGCAGGCTTCGGATCCCACGCACGGGAAAATGGACTTTGTTTAGGGGAGTGGACATTTTGGGATTGAGTCAGAGAGTGTACGTGAGAGGGGAGTTTTCGCCAGAGACAGAATTTTGCTGAGTGATTTTTTATGGTGGTGGTGGCGGTGGGAAGAATTGGCGGGTAAAGGCCATATCACATTCAAAAACTTTTAGAACAACCAACTAGTTCAGACAATTTTTACACCAATTGTCTGGCAAAAAAGTTGGTGATAGGGTTGTCGGACAATTGCAGAAGTTGGTCTAAATGTAAAACTGCGAGTGAAAACACTGTATTTTTATCACGTTTTTGGCGAGAAATATACAGTTGTGTATTTTGCAACATTGCGGTTAGGGTTATGGCAACGTGTTTACCGCTTGACAATTCGTCTGCTACATTAAATGGATATTATAGATCGATTTTGCATAGAAATCTATAAAATTTTAATTTGGCCTGATTTTTCGCCCAATTATGGGTTTCGGATTATTTTGCAGCAGGTATTTAATTATATATATATATATATATATATATATATATATATATATATATATATATATATATATATATATATATATATATATATATATATATATATAAATATATTTATATAAATATACTAGTTGTAATTTGACTTACTCGTTGAATGGCTACAAATTAGTTTTTATTGATAGGTACTCGACACATTCTATACAGCAAACACTATATCTATTGGAAACAAATAAGCAATTATCCAATATTTATGAAATACTTTGAAGTTGAATAACCTGCTAAATTTATAACAACCATTAAGCTATGGACTAGTTTGCTTTCAATTATTATCATTCTTCATAGTTCACGTTGTGCAATTAACTAATATAAAATACATTCATTGTGTTTAAATTTTTTTGATGCTTAACTTAAAATTATTTACATTTTAGAGTCTTGAACATTTTTTTTCAAACATTGTTTACTATTTAACAACCGATATTCAGACCTTGAAAATATTTTAATAAGTACAGTGTTATGTATTGTCATGTACAAATTTATGATATGAAAATTTAAAACGTGTAAATTTAAGTTTCTGATGAAATTCGAATTCAAAGTTTTTGTATCTAAAAAATTAGAAGAGGAAGTAAAATGTAAATGTTAAATGCTATCCTCAAAACGTTGAATGTTAAATATATAGATTTAAAGCTAATGAACAACTGTTCTTGATTATTAAACTCCTTTGTATTCATACATAAATTATGTTTCTTACATAATGAGAGTGTTTATATATACAGACAATGCTCATATTTTAGTTATTAGTTTTATAAATAAATAGTATTGCATACATAACTTCAAGTAAATTGCAAACGTTTTAAAATTACAATTTCGCAGATCATATACAAACAAAAATGCAAACAAAATGTTATTCAAACTCAAGAAAAATTTAGGAACAATGTATGATAATTTCAAATCAAACTTTTATTTACTATATAGGGCAACGGCAATTTCTATAATGGGTTCAGTAATAAAATAACATATCTGATATAATAAATAGATCGGCTGAAATATTGCAGCATACGTTTATCTCTGATCAAAGGGCTGCAACTCTGTATACGTTTAACATAATCTCAGAAGCGTTCAATATTGTGAATATAAATAGCATGAACATGTCATATGTCAGTTTATGATCATGCAACAGAATATAGACGAAAAATATACAAAACATACCTGTTTGAAAGTGTATTCCAATTGCTCATCTTTAAAACTTTTAATAAATAAAATATTACATCGATATGCGAATCAAAATCGGCTAATTCTTCATACCATCATACCATGTCGGCAAACTTGTCAAATACTCTTCTTCTAGGAAATAAATATAAATAATTCCATCTTAAATAGTGTAAATTCATCTGAAAATATTGAAAGATGCAGAAATTTCCACGTTCATGTTTGGCCACGGTGCTTGTGGATTTCACGCCATAAACCAGCTGCGCCAACCTGTTTGTTCTCTACACTTGATATCTCTTACTCATCGCTGATTGGCTGGTTGTTGATAAATTGTCCCAAACGAACAATTTTTTCTGCTCGGTCCAGAAAAAGTTGTTCAGGGTTGCCCCAACTTTTTGCGTTTATCACATACGCGTTTTCCCCTAACTCGGGGTAAAAATTGTTCAAAAAGTTGGTTGTCCGAAAAATTGCCTGAAAAGTTCTTGAATGTGATACGGCCTTAATGCGTCCTTGGTATGGTGTCGGGAAGTCATAAAACGCTGTAGGAAGTGACGTCATCTGCTTCGGGATAATGATATGCGCAATGCCGGGACAAAGGCGTATTACGCATTCGAGCAACGGACTAAAAGTGTGATTAGGATCTTATTTAGGGCGAGCGTGTGTTTTGTAATTTAAGCGTATTCTTACGAAGCAGGTGACAAAGCTTTTCGAAAAATTTACTGCATTTAATTAATCCTTGCTTTAAATTCTGGGCCGGATACAGTTTCTATATAAAATACATACTAAACTACCAAATTTCAAGAAATATTGTCCAATAGTTTTTTATTTAGGGTGGATACATAAACAGTACAAGCAAAAATATATGCACAAACATACGCAGATTTTACGATAAATGTAGACGATTCCTGTTATATTTCTAGAATGCCAGAAACATCTAAATGCATTAAAAACTCAAATTCCATATTTCGATCCATTCGAACACTTTAATTGCACATAACCACTGCAGCATTAGAGTTATTGACTATTAATTGTTTTTTTTCGCAGCGATCGCTAAAGACAGTTAGATTATAATAATTTTCCAACAAGGGGATTGGTTTCTTTTAATTACCGGTAGAGGTTTTATCAGACTTAACAGTCAATATCATTTTATTGCAGAATTAAAAAAATATTTTTTTCAGTGAGCATGATCACAAATGTAAAATGTGAAAGTGATTATATTTTATTAGAATTATTAAATTAGAAAACGGACGAAAACTACTACAAAAGCCCAGAATTATAGCATAAAATTATTGCACTGTTTATCAATAACATCTGCCACTTAAGATAAATGAAGTATTGTTTTCCTAATGTCATTAGTTTTTTTTCTTGACAAAAAAATTTCATTAATGAAAGTTTCTTACAAAATTGAAGTCAATACATATGTTAGGGATGTTATCTTTCAGTACCTTTGGAAGATGTCACGCATTTTTAAGAAAATAAAAGCAATATTTCCTGTAGGTTTTATGGATATCGTATATACATTGTTGCGATACATTATGAAATTTGAGTTCAGATCATTTTTTATGGTTTGTGAGCAATTATTGAAAATGCAATTGATAAAAGACAATATTTAGTTACATTTGACGCATTTTTGTAACTTTAGAAACTATGTATTTTATATTGTAATGAAATATACAAAAATATCCACATACGGTATATTTTGAAATTGTTGGTCAAATGCATGATATCAGTCATTGTAAAAACTACTTATTTTTCGTACTAAATTACTACAGCAAATACTTTATAGTAAATATGATTTACTACAACTACAACTACTTTTTAAAGTAATGACTACAACTAATAAAAAATAGTCACTAGAAAGATACTCTTAAAGAAGGCTTAGACCGACCGACATGCAAAATCTAAATATCTGGAGCTTGTATTCATTTCAAATAAACACAAATGGGTTATCAATTGTCAACATATTTTACAGCCAAAGAAAATGCATTCTAGTTAGTTACATACGAAGATTATGTAATTATTGATTGTCATTTTCTGCTATGTTATTCTGCTATGCTGCTTAATTTACCCAGTACGTTAATGGAAACGACATAACATAGTAACATTTCACAGGATGACAACCAGAACGGATCACTTAAATAGAATCTCATTCAGAAAACAATCCATTCAGAAATCAATGTTGAGTGCAGAAACTTTTGAAATTTGTTTCATGTTATTTTTACTTTCTCAAACGTAGTGTTGTGAAAGTATTGTTTGCACGAAAATTTTCGATTTCGAGATTTTGATGCCAATACGTGCTTTAAGACCTTCTTGAACACGATTTGAATATTTCTGGAGTTATGTCTGTCTATCTGTCTGAAGTCTGTGATCGATTTGTGTACACAATAGCAGCTACAAATATTAAAGGATTTTCACGGAACTTTATATACGGCTTTGTTATCAAAAAATGTAGAACAAGATATAATTTTCTTTAATTCGAGCGAAAACTTCAAACTTTATTCGAAATTTCATATTTTTTTAACATGGCAGCATAAGACACAATTTTACATAATCATAGATAAAATGGTTTATTTATGGCTCAATCATCATGAGACTTTATAGTTTTAATCATTGTTGTGAAAATAGCTGCGATACAATTGTTTTCATTCGGGGCGTCATTAACTCCCCCAACACCTCTTAGGGGGCAAGTTACGCCCCGGAGGTATATATTGTCAAGTAAGGTATCAATTGAAAGATTGTTTTCGAGCCCTTTAAAGTGACGGGTAACACGCTATAGTTGTAATAATTTGGACCCACGATACCGATTTTTCAAATTTTTTCTTGTAAGATTTGAAAAAAAAATGAATTCTGGAATGAGAATGTCGAGTTGATCTATACTCAAGTTAATTAATAGCATTTTAACAAATAACAACATTCTTCTGGCATTGCCATTAAGAAAATTACTTGTGGAGGGAGATAATGACGAAGTTACTCTTCACTGCGTATGCACAGCACATTCAATGCATCCATCTAATTTGCTCCCAAAATCGACAATTTGCAAATCTGTGATATTTATTATCCTCGAACTTCAATTTATTTTTTCTCACAAGTAACGTATTAAGTAGCATCCAATTTCAAAATACCTAGTTATTTTTTGTATAGCACTACTAACTACAATACTTTCTTTTAAAAATAGTAAATTACGCTACAAAAAAAAAATTGTAGCGATTACTGCAGTTTCACAACTTGTAGTGCACTACTTTCAAATACTGTATGTTATATTTGGAAGTTCAAATATATATTTCTTCTAGTTTACACCAGGTGCAAACAATGGTGTATTTTAAATATATATATTTCGAATGTAAGTTTTTTAATAGTGAGAAGGGGATATTCGTCAAGCACTTGAAGCATCACAAGACAAGAATATAACTTTTCTCCTTTATTTGGGAATTCAATTTTTAAAGAGTCTTACAGTCAAAGTGTTTTATAGCACATTTATGATAATTATTCATCATGGAATTATATTAAAATTATAAAAAATATCAATTATTATATTAGAAAATGTACAACATCTACCACTAAGTTCAGCATTTTAAAAAATTTTTATATTGTTCATAAATGTCCATGACTTAAAATATATCAAAAATTGTTTTTCTAACCTAATCATTGCTTTTTCATTAGAAAAATAAAAACAATTCATTTATTACTGAATTTTTTTTTCAAACAGGAAGTCAATAAAATATGCAATGGATATCACTTTTAAGTTACTTTGAAAACTGATATCTATTCGTTTCAAAATAAAATAAAATCGATGTTTCAAGTAGATGTTATTGCCATCGCATTTATATTGGTGCAATAAATTATGAATTTTGAAATATTATGTGCATTTCTTAGTCATTTAGTTTATTATATTGATTTTTGATTTAGTGTTATTTTGTTAAAGTTATTCAGTAAATCATAAAATGTCACATGTGTAAATCATAAATGTAACTGTAAAATGTTTTCGGTTTTGCGGTTAAACGGTTTTATTGTACGAGAGATTTTAATTAAGACTGAATATATTTGTATAGAGACAATTCTTAAACGCTTCATGCATTGTAGTAACTTTTCAAACTGTGTAATTTTAGTTCGTCATCAAATTTACGAAGAGAGCAGGTGATGTTGACCAATTGTTGGTCAAACACATATTTTATCTGGAAGTGCATCTATGTTTCATGCCAGGTTGAAATCAGGTGCAAATACAGGCGTATTTTGAATATATATTTTTTTAATGGGATTGTTTTTATGGAAAAATAGGCAACATTTGCTTGAAATGAACTAAAAATACAACTTTACAATGCCATGTATATATGCGATATTTTTGAATAATTTTTGTTGGGGGGTGGTTTTCTCCTTAGTATCTCAGTAAATAAGCTTCCGACTGTAAAATTTATACTATATATTTGTTTTACGAAGTCCAATTTTTGGCAAAAAACGTGGCATGTTATTAATAGGCCACATAGGCTGAAAAATAGATATATATTTCATTCAACTCTGGTAATCCGTCTTCATAATCACAATCAACATCAATGGCTCGAGAGCCCACTGTGGACCTTGGCCTTCCTCAGCAACGTCTTCCAATCTGTCCGCCTGGAAGCAATGCTTCTCAAATTTCTTATCTTTGAACACCTCAAAATCATTAAATTATGAAAAAAAAAAGAAAACGTTTTTAAATTTAATCGCCCATTGGGAGTAGATTTTTTTTCAGAGTTTTACAATTTAATATCGTTTTATAGCACAATTAAAATAATTGTTTAATGCATGGATTATTAAAAATAAATACCAAACAAATAAATGATTATTATAAAAAACTTTCAAGAGCTAGCACAAAAGCCCTGCATTATAGAATAAAATAATTGTCTTATTTATCAATAACATTTGCAATTTAAGATATATGAAGAATCGTATTCATAAGCTAATCGTCTTTCTGCTATTGTAAAGTTTCATTCATTATTAAAAGTTTCCTTTAAAAATCAAAGTTAATAAAATCTGCAAAGAATATCATATTTGAGTAGTTTTGGAAACTGCCATGGATTCGCTTGGAAACAAAAGAAATCAATATTATTCCAAGTAAGTTTTATTGTCATTTAGATTTTTGCTCTGAATAATGTAATTTGAAGGATTGTCAATTAGATTGTTATAGGTCTTCCAAATCTAGTGTTGTTTCTATTATGATATTCAATCAAAGTAGTATAATATGTCTTCGGTTTTATGATTGAATACTTCGTTATTTGGGTGTTTTTGAGTGTAAGTAGTAGCGTCACCAGGAAAAAAATTCTGAGAGGGAAGGGAGAGGGTAGTAAACCACATATTTTGTTTTTCATTTCTCCATATACCATTTCTTCTAAATTTAATGGGTTCTGGAGGATTTATGAGTCACAAATCTCCCTTTAGCGATGCATTATTTTTAATATTATTTTATTTATGTTATGTTTTTATGTTATTTTAGATATATTTTTATTGTTTTTTTTATTTTTATTGTTAATGCATTATTTTTAATTTTCAAATTGTGCTATCGTTGTAAAAATGAAACAAACGTCATGAAAGAGACAAAATATAAAATAGTTTACTTATTTTGAGGTCTAAAAATACTTTCAGTTTCATAATCCTGAAAATTCCTGAAAACTTTCAGTTAATTTAAAGAAAAAATTTCCTTACCTGGATTTATTTTTTTAACCTGATTTTATCCACTAAACCTGTTTTTTTTCTAGGAAATTCTTGAATTTCAAGGGTACACTGCCCCTTGTCTGTCACATTTACTAAACCATCATTCTTGGAGTGTACTCATCAATATGTCCAAACTAATTAGCATATTTAGTTATAGTTGAAATTTGTTTATTTAACATTATTTAAAATTTACATAAAAAACACTATTTAAAGTAAATCGGTCGCACTGCCTTAAACATTCCTAAAAGTCTTCATCAAATTTACATAGTATAAAATTACTAATTTGTTTCGTGGGGCGTTTTTACAAATATTTTTCTTTTTAAATAAACACTATGTTGAACAGAAATTGGGGAATTATCTTATTTCCAAACATTTTATCATTAACATTTTATGAAACTCAGTATGAAATTACTAATTTGTTTCGTGCTGTGCCTTTAACGAAGATTTTAGTTTTCAACACCATGTTAAACAGAAATTGGGGCAGCATCTTATTTAAAAATATTTTATGATTAACATTTTATGTTTTAATTTAATTAAGACATGCAAGTATAACCTGATTTCTTTTTTTTATTCCCAAAAGTTTTAGTGTTCGTTTGAATATTTTAATATTCCAAATCTCATATCAAGGTCTAATGATAATGGATTGTGTGAATTGTCATTTTTGTTTAATTTTAGCTGGTTAAAATGGTGTTCTAGTTAAAAAGGTGATTAATATTTTGCACTTGAAATACAGTTGTTTACTCAGTTTTCTATAACATTAAATAATTTTAAATATTTATTCATTTATAATGTATATCACAATCGTTCAATTGCTAAACTATCCATTTTAATGCACAAAATATTTAATAACAAAATGGCATATTTATATTTTATTTGACTCGGGTTTTGTAGAACCTTTTATTTCCAATCTCATTTTACCTTTATTTACAACTTTTTTAAAAAACGGTCAGACATAATAAACTTTATATTACGTTGATTAATGGAACTTGATCTGGTGTATGTTTGTCAGTGTGATCCAAACCTTTAAGGCCCTAACTAATCAAGTTCCATTAATCAAAGTAATATATAATTTGGTATGTCGCTGTTTCTTGTGGTACATTCAAGTTTTTTGTCTCTCAAACTTGTCGGGCCAGTCCGCCATATTTTCGTCATAGAATGTACTCGATTTTCAAATCTTTAAGGCCCTAACTGAGAATATAAATATCCACTGGGTGAAAATAACATAGTTTGAAATTACAATATTGTTTAGTGAATTATATCTAGGTGTCAGTAGTGTTAGTCCCATCTGCTCACTTTTAACACAACAGGAGGACGTGGTGTTTAGTATATTTGTTTATAAGTATTTTGATGTGACCAGAGTATATAGTATAATTCGAGTAAACCATCTATGGTGGGGGTATCTGTGGGGAAACCGAAGAGTTACAAAAATGCAAACACTTTGGACGCTTATATATTCGAACCTAATAGATAAAGATGCAATCATTTTTACTTGTATTTTGACGGAAATAAGGTAGAGATTACAAATATATAAAAATAATTTCAGTATTTTAATGTTTTGGACTTTTGCTTCGGAAAAACTAGATATATGCCCGACATATCTGCTGACTGAGGTTTTTTTTCATTTTGCATTTTTTCACTCAAAATATCTTCAAACATGTTAAAAGATATATATAAATAGTAAGTTATGAAAAATATAAAGGATTCTAGTTTCTAGATCTATAATTTGTTTTTAAAAAATTCTTATGGTTTTCGAGCACTCGTCTTCTAAAGTTGAAGATTGAAAATTTTCCGTTTTTCAAGTTTGTACTTCTTATATGTCTATCAAAAACTTAAAGCGCCAGCTATATAAAATAAGCAAGAATTTATACCTCCTAGCAAGTCCTATAAGTGTTTAAAATTGGATTTTAAATCAAAGTACGTAGTTATCAAAGTATAATGGTTATAATTTCGATATTTTAGTATTTTAACCCTTGTTTTCCAGTGGGTTGAAAAGCTGTAATATTTACAATGTCACGAGTATTGAAGCTCTGCTATGTTTATTTTATAAAATGTTATAAATGTGAAAATATTTTGGCTCCATTGGACTGAAACCAGCGCCATTTTTTTTTTAGTTTCCTTTTCGTGAGTAGAAGCAATACGTGTTCTTTTCCTGATTCTATAACAGGGTGTACAATTTACGGATAAAAAAATAAATTGAACGGCAAATTAAATTTGAATATGTAGCAATATATTTTGTTTGAGTTATAATTTGCATAACACTGATAATTTATTTTTGCCGAATTAATAGTTTACAAAAGTACTATATAATTCAATACGAACATTTTCCATAAAAACAAATTCACATTGCTGTTTGATTTACAGTCATAGCGCCACAATTATTTTGTCTCAAACGATTTTGGTGTTTTTGAAACATGAAGTTTAAATCCCTCTCCTTATTCTATGGGCATAATTATAAGAAATGATGGAGTTTAAAAATCGTGCAAACGTAATTTAATTTTGGTGACAAATCGTGCAAAATATTTTTTTTAATTAGTTGTTGAAAAGTGAAAGAATGACTGTTAGAAAAAGGATGGTTAAGAGGTAATTTGCAAAATTGTAATGTTAATAATATTGAGATAAATGTTCTCAATATTATTAACATTACAATTTCTCTAATTCTGTAATTACAATGTTTTAAATCAGAAGTGATACACGATTTGTTCAAGTCCTACTAGTGTTAATAAGGATTGTGTCAATATGGAGTTAGATGACTTGATATAGCTGATTCTTGATCAAGCTTTTTGATTGTTCCTATGTTAATTCAAATGCAGATTATTTCAGAATGGAAGTGTAATTTTATTTAACAATAAAAACACCTTCTAGTTTTGATGCAATATTATACAAAGAAATTAGCTTCCTAGTATTAAAATTACAAATGTTTGCAAAAGTTATTAACTACAGTGTTATTAAAATTACAAAATTTATAACAAAATCTATAATGCAAAGTTATTACAATGTATATCAATATTATCTACCAATAAAAATAAGTAAATAATTTACTCTTTCATTATAAAAACTTGTTTCCAAGTTGAAGTAGATTAAATATGTAACATACGTTATCATTGTATATCTTTGGAGAAAGAAATTAATCATTAATTTAAGAATTATTAATTGTTATTTTATTAATACTGTGACTATGAATTGTGAAATCATTAATAATTTGTTTTATTTATGTGATTGCCATTATATAATTATATATATGCATATATATGTTTTACTATGTAATATAAAGTATATGGGTTTGTTGTTTTGATGGTTATGCTTTACAGAATTAGCTATGGTATTATTTATTAATAACACGTGCCATTTACGATAAATGACCAAATATGATTATTTTTCTTTCATTGAAAAATTTAATTTGTTACGAAAACTTTATGATGAAATTGGACTCGATAAAATATGTAATGTATATCATTCACTTCCTTTGGAAAATAATGAGCATTGTTTTAAAAATAAGTGCAAGGTTACAATATATTTTCAGTCAAACGAATCTAATCCGTTTCATGTTTTCTTTAATAATGGTTACAATCTTTAAGATAACTTTTATTTTGTTTCGCGTTTAACAAATTTTAGTAATAGCTATTTTCACAATTGCTTAGAGATTTGAAACTAAAAGAAAATAAGAAATACCAACTTTGTTTTCATTTCCCATGTGAAATTCTTGAATTATATTTTCAATAAAGTTTATTTTAAGAAAATTTATGAAGCATGTACTCTGTTTCCTTCATAATTGATTTATTTACCTTTTTCACTTTCCCTTTATTATATAATAATATGCATAAAACACATGGCCCAGGAGACCATAAAACCCATGTCAACTTTTTTTATGGGTCGTGATCAATTTTCCTATTTCTTAATATTATTTTATGTTTCTATATTCGTTTTTAAGTTTAAATTTGTATGTGAAATTATTGTATTTATAGTATAATCAACAGTGGAAAAGATACAGACTAATTTTATTTACAGACTTTTAATGTACAAAAACAATTTTTGCCGTTAAATTTAAAGTCATATTTTCCAGTCATAGTTTAGTGTATTTATGCAATACAAACACGAAAGCCAAGGTTTGCTTTAGGTAGAAAACCTCTGAATAAACCGTTGCTGCGAAAATAATATATGTGAAACCACTAAAAACTGAAATAAGAAAAAAAGTGAAAGAAAAAAGAAAACCACAAAAGATATAAATAAAAAACAAAATGCAGAAGAAAACATTTTATTTGCAACCTATGCAACTCCGAAAGCAGAAAGAATGAATAAAAATATAAACAGAATTGGAAACGGAAAGAACTACGCATTATTACATGAACCAGAAACTTTAGCATTTATTGGTACAATCCATGTGACGCAATTTGTGGAAAAAAATATTTTATCCAGGGAATTAAAATTACAGTTTTATAAGCAATCTTCAAAATTTTATGTCCGATTCAAGTGAATTTTTCACAGAGTTCTTATAATGGTACAATAATCGTACATTTAAAAGAAAATCAAAATGCTATCTCTAAATATTAAAAATTATAATTTTACATTTAAAACACAGTTTCCATCGAGACAGATGTCTGGTGCATCGATAAGCGATGAATGTGTGTATTAAATACGCTCGGAAAATCGTCGGTTCGATAGACTTGATTGGAAAATGGCAAAATTTCATCGGAATTTCGACTTCTAAATTCATAACTTAGGCTGCTTAAATTTTCCGCTACGCCCTTTAATAGACAAACAAGTAGACAAACAAACAAAGAAACATTTTTTATTATGTAAGATGTACAACATGTATACGTTCATGTTCAACATGAATAATTGAAATTTAATTGTGGTTTTATTCTGCGAAATATTTTTCACGAAAAACCATTTTGCAGCTCTATAAGACTATCCACAGTCATTTCTTTTCAAGTAAAACTTAAGCAATTTCTTAAAAACTAAACCTTAGGGAATCTTACTTTGTTTCCATGCATCACTTGCTACTGAACTTTTTAATTGCATAAATAAACTTACAAAAATGCTTTGCCACGGAAACTTGAAGCATATTATTTAAGAAGCATATTTACCCCGAGGAAAACACTTTACTTAAAATTCAACTGATAAAATTAAAGTATTTCTAAATTTGTCACTTCTGGAAATTTTGTAAAATATCCACATTGGCTTTTTAAAATAATGCTTTAAACTGGACACGAAAGCATTTTAAAAACTAAAATGAACGTCGAAAACTATTGTCTTTAAGTTCTGTTGATTGTAAGTTAATCCCACAATTCGCAACCAAAGTCTCACGAAATTTATATATTATAGAAATGGCCATTTATTGTGACATTTATTTCTAACACCTGAAAATTTCCCCATATAGCATATCTTGCTGAAAAATTGCAAGATATGATGGTTAAAATCTCTTTGTCAATCATTTTTGAACACGTTATCGCATATTTGGATCATTTTTCAAATAGGGATCATACCATGATTCTCAATTTCAAGGATATAATATCCATAGGATTTGCGATATCAGAAATTTCCCAAGGTAGATGTCTACCTCGGTAGGTTTTCGTGTGACCCTTACCTCGAAAGTAGGTTTAAAGAATACGTTTGGCATCATTTTTCAAATGAAGACTTTACAAGATGTCTGAAGTTTGTGATATATATCTTCATAAATCAAAATGCACTTTCATAGGTTTTGGGAAAAAATGCAGATTTGTCCTACATGATATTTCATTTTATTTATGAGATAAAACAGAAGTAAGATTATTTTTTTATATTTAATATCCCACGTGATGGTGTTACTTAAAATATGAAAGAGGGAGGAACCACTTGACTTTCTCACGTATTCATATTCCATATTGTCTGGAATCAGCTTTATTAAAAATAGTTATGAGCAAGTTCCTGGAAATCCCCATTGTCATCTGAAATCTTTCCAGGAAATATTCTCTGGAGATATTCTCTAAAAATATTCCTAGGAACTATTCTTTGAAAATATTCCCAGGAAATATTCTCAGGAATTATTCCCATGAAAGATGCCTAAGATATATTCCCCGCAATTTTCCCCAGAAAATAGTCTCAGGATCATTCTCCTGAAATATTCCATGGAGATATTCCCAGGAAATATTTCCAGGTTACTTTCCCAGGAAATATTCCCAGGAAATATTCTCAGAATTTATTCCCAAGAAATGTTCCTTGGAGATATTCCCAGGAAATATTCCCAGGGAATATTCCCAGGAAATATTTTCAGAAATTATTCCCATGAAATATTCTTTGGAGATATTCCTAGGAAATATTCCCAGGAAATATTCGCAGGGAAAATTTCCAAGGATTATGTCTAAAAATTTTTTTCCTGTGAATATTTCCCGCAAAATTCCTATTCGCGAAAATGTTAAAGATTAATAAAATTAAGTAGGATGATTGAAATCACATTAAAAATTTTGTAAACTGTGTTGCTTTATTACTGAAACACATGAAATAATTAAATATTGACACACATATCTTAATCATTAAATAGAAAACACATTGTACAAAATATAATGATAATTTAAGCAATGTATTTAAGCACAAATAAAATAATAATGTTGCTTACAACTGTAGATACGTAGAAGATACGATGGATTCTCTTTGTCGGTGCAAGAGAATCAACAATTCCAAAGTCAAAAATCTGATGTGGGCAGCACATGACTTTCCTTATGTAATACAATGAATTTACTACTTTTACAGTTAAAAATATTATTCTTATAGTAGATACTTATTTTCTTTCCAAGATATTGAATTTTCTTCAATTAGTCGTTATTTTCATTGATTTAGGTCATTTTTATCCATTTGGGGAGATTTTCGCTAACTTGGCAACATTTAAAAATTCCGCCAAGTTGGCGACATTCCGCTAAATTCGTCGCCAAAATCTCGCCAAGCATTATGGAGGGAGAAATAAGTTATTCTTACAGCGGATAAATGACTATTGGCGTTCAAATACAAAAGTATTACTCAAAGTAGCTTTTCTCGTGAATGGAACAAATTGGATCCACGAAAATGATGTCACCAAATTTATCGCATGATATTACATATGAAAAGTGAACATGTTTCTTAAAAGTTAATATTTTTTTTTATAATTTATGGAATTTTTTGACAAATTTATTTGACATATGTGCAATATCTCGAGAATGGTTCATGCTACCGTTCTAAAGTTTATATCAATCGTTTAAGGAAAAATTACATAAGAAATGTCTATTTGCGTAACTTTATTAAAGGTTTTGATTTTTTGATGATTTTTTCAAAATTTCACTCGAAAATTTAGGGGGCTTCTGAACATTCGATTATGTTTTAAAACAACAGGCTTCCAGTATTCATGGATTGTGATTTTTATACCAAATTTCATTCAAATCGCTCCATTCCTTCGTAAGAAATCGTCTCCACAGTCTCACTGACACACACACACACACACATACTTTCACACACACATACACACACACACACACACAGGCATCACTTCAAAAATGTTCGATTCGTGATCAGGGATGTTTGAAACGTGCTCTCCCATCATAAACTCGAATTCGAATTTTCGACCACGACACAATACTTTCCTTATACATTATGTATATAAGGAAAGTAAAAAGACTACATGGGAGACTACATATTCCATTTAGTCTTTCTGAATTCGGGTTTGTTGATTCTCTTGCAAGTGTATCTTCGGAACAGCTGTATGATTCATTATTATTAACATATTTTATTGCATTCATATATATATTGCATTTGATGGCATATATATTGCATTTGATGGCATTGTAATATACTCTGCTATGTCCTAAAGGATTGAAATTCGGTATACAACTTATTCCTGTAGGACATTTTATTATGTTAAAATTTGGAGGATGCTCGAAAAACAGAACCAGTATTTTTTCCTTATTTGCATAATGGACTGCTAAAAATATCCCCTGTATAAAAATATATAATTTCATGTTGTAAAATAGTTAAAGAAGAGCCCAATATGCAGCTCATATATACACTCACACACACATACACGCGCGTGTACACACACACACACATATATATATATATATATAAACCAATTGTTGTAAGACATAAGTTGGTATCACGTCTGATTTCAAATACATGAGATTAAGCACAAAACTTTGATAGTATGTCTTTTATTACACTTATAAGACGTACAAAATAGAAAAAGGTCTTTTTCCATTTTGTACCTTTTATAAGAAGTGTAATAAAAGACCTTCTATTAAAGTTGTGTGCTTAATCTTATTGTTATAAGTTATCTAAAAATGAAAAATGAGTCTAATATACAATTAATTACTTCATCGTAGTTAATTATTCCCTTAGTTAATTATTTCTACAGTTAATTACTTCCTTAGTTAATTATTTCTTTATTACAAAGTTAATTACTTCCTCTTTTATAAAGAAGCTTCGCTTCTTTATAAAAGAGAAAGTTTCGACAAGTGATACTGCCCATGGCGAGTTATGAATAAAATATTTCACCCCAAAACGAAGTTTTTATATTTACTTGTTTTGGTTCTGCCCAAATGCACTGTTCACGTTTTTCTTAGAGGTCTTAATGTTTATTTTTTCTTATTGAGATTGTTTGCAAATCTGCGGTAACGAAGAAATGTTAGATTTGATTTGACAAAATGGCGGAAAATCGTGATTTTAGATTTCATAACTTTGAAACTAATTTGAATAAAAAAAACTGATGAAGAGGTGCATCTGTGTATGTTGATAAGTGCCAGTGTACCAAATATCACGTACGATATTTAGATTTCCTGGTAAAGACTGTAGACACAGGCAGCCAGACAGACATTTTTTTTTATTATCTAAGAAGGAACATAAAATTCACAATTGAGAGTGAACTTTTAGTATTTTAAATCTTTCTTTGAAATCTTCATATAAAGGAGAGAGGTGTGTTCTCCTGTTCTGCAATAATAAGCAGACAGATAAAATCACAAATTACTACTTTATTTATACAGATAGCGACAATTTTATAATTAAAAATAGCATCTTTGTAAACTGAGTTTCTTGACTTCTTATTAGGGGCCAAAATATAAAGATTCATTTATGTCTTTTGAGGTTAACATACTTATTGTTTTCACTTGTTTATAAAGCTTCCATAATTTTAGAGATGGAGGCACAAACAACGATCGAGTCATGTTACCATATTTCGAATTAGATTTATTGTAGAGAGGCTCAAAACAAGATTAGCTCACCTTAGTTTGGCTTATAAAACGATTGGGGCACGCTCAGAGTAAAAAAACAGCCAGAAGGGCATGAAGTCAGACAGACAGATGGATGCCTAAATCTTAAGTGGGATCCCAAGTCTACCCAGTAAAATTTCATGAAATTCGGTACAGCAGTTCTCCTGTGATGATGAGACAAATCCATGAATTTTCAAATTTATTCACATAGATAGGATTTATTAAATGTAACATCTGTACACTTAATAAAAGTTCTGAATATCAAAAACCGTTTCAAATTTAAGCACAAAAATAGCGCATATTTTAAACTTCTATTAACACTGAAATTGCTATATGTAAAACAATATTTTATCTTTAATCATTATAAGTTGTTTTATTTTTAACGTTTTTGGACATTTAAACCAAATAGTCAATTCATTATAACATCATTTTTCAATAGCTTGTATAAAAGAATTGCCAGCAGATGATTTTGGTATTTGAAACATAACTTTGCTTTCAAATGGAATTAAACACAGGCAGACACATAATCACATAAATGTGTAAATATATTATCACATAACATTTATTATCACATAAATGTGTAAAAAAAAATCATCAAAATATGTTTAGTAGTTTTTTAAATAAAAATTGAAATAATAATTACACTCATATTATATGAAAAGATCACGTGACTCATTGCAAAAACGCCACTCACTTTTTTTTTCGCTTAGTGAAAATGGTGATTTTGTAGGAAAACTTATATTTATTTATATTTAGTGTTGTATCCGTCTCAAAACCGCTTTATTTTTCATAATATCTGTGTATTTAAATTATGTGCCTACACAATTACAATATTTTTTATTTTAAATGATAGCTATGATTATTTCTACAACAAAGCCTAATGTTAACATGTGCAGAATATAAACAATTCAAGCCATTGTAAGATGAGTCGTATAAGATATGCTAATTTTTTTAACGCAAAGTTATTTAACTCTGGAGTCTAGAATATAAGTGATATGGATGAAATATACATTGATTTTACACAGAGAAGCAGACGATTTTATAGCATTGCCTCTTTTGATGACGTTTTAAGTTTCAAGTAAAATAAATTATTGTATTGTGATAATTTAAAAAATATCACCACTGAATGTATCGCAGTTTAGAGAAGTATTTTAAATAAAGTTGCATTTCAGTTGGAAAGCGTTTCATAATCAATGCTTTATGCGTGATTAATAATCCTTGTTTATTAATGTTTCAATAACCCTTGGTCCTAGAAACTCGAAACATCAACTAAATTTCAAATGGGGCTATTCCAAGTCTAACCCGAAAATTTATCGAATTCGGTAGAGTTTTCCCGTGATCATGAAACAAACACACAAATAAACAGATATGTAATCTATATAAATAAAATTAAAATCTAATTTCCAAGTTACAATAGATGATTTTCCAGCCATATTAAAATTTAAGGCCAAACAAACTATTGATTTCGAATATTGTTTAACCTAAAATTTTTAATCCGAAGATGCCGCCGTTAACATAAATTTCTTCACATTTTTCTCACTAAGAACTTAAATTAATCTCTTCTAAGTCCAGTTTTCCTTTTTATATGATTAAAGTAATGCATCTAATTTAAAAGTTACAGTAAGAATTTAAAAAAAATAAAACCTCAGGGTTTTCTTGAAAACAAAAGCTGTCAAGGAAATTCCTACGATGTACACAGAAATGTAGGTATTGTGAAATTAGTTTTTGCATCGTAAATTCATAAAAAGAACAATTGAGATTGATTGCTAAAAGTTTTTCAGAAGCATTTTTTAACTGCCCGTTTTCTGGAAGGATTTGTATTCAAAGTAATTGTTTTTGCAAGTTTTCACTTTAGATTTATAAAAAAAAACATTTTTTTTTGCATACGTATATATATATACTTCAAAATATTTTCTGCTGCATATATACAAGTCTGTAAAAGAAAAAGTTGTACTTTAAAGTGCTACATTTTTATATTATATTTAATTCTCATTCTATTCGAGTTAAAGCTTTCTACAGGGTGTTCCAAGAAGATTGAAATGCGCTTTAATTCTTTAACTGTTGGATATAAGTGGGCACCGTAAATTGCAAAAATGTTGAAAGTAAGGTAGGAAATAAGATTACGTTAATGACATAGTTGTCCCTTTCATTTGTAAAAAGTTACACTTTTTAAATTTTTATACGAACCCCTTAGACAAATTTGGCCAATCAGAATTTTTTTATTTTTAATGCAAAAAGCTCATTAAAACAACCCGCATATCTGTATCTTTAAAATCAACTGAATTTTTTCATGACTTATGCCACTTTTCCGTACCATGTGAAAGGCTGTTTCATCAGTGAAACTAGGGATCATAAACAAATTGACGATGGATATTGTTTAGATCAAAAATACGTTAATATGTGTTAAAATTTTTTATCACAAATGCATCTAAATAAAGCATTACACAGACAGAAATCAGATAAAGCAGTGGTACTCACTACGCGGTTGGGTATCCTATGCATTATTATCCAGTTTTATCTTTTTTGTGATATGTGACAAATTTACATTTCTAATTTTTGGTATATCATCCTCATTCACAATGTTCAATTTTCAATCAAATATAACTCTCTCAATTTTACAGATACAGAATTGCGGCTTTTTAATGCTCTTCTTGCATTAAAAATAAAAAATTTCTGTTTGACCAACTTTGTGTAAGGGGGTCGTGTAAAAATTTAAAAAGAGTAACTTTTTGAAAATGAATGGGAGGACTATGTCATTAACGTAGTCTTATTTCCTACCTTACTTTTAACAGTTTTGCAATTTACATTGTCCATTTATCTCCAGGTAAAGGATTAAAGCGTGTTTCAATCTTTTTGGGCCACCCCGTATATGCTTGTATATATGCAGCAGAAAAAAATTTCAAGTCTGTAGAAGAAATAGTTGTATTATAAAGTACTCCATTTTTATAGTATACTAGCAGCATACCCGTTCTTCGTACGGAGTATATAATATAAAGAAACTTGAAATTCATAATCATGCCCAAATTCTTATAGTATACTAAATGACATGTTTAATCAAAATATTCTGTTAAAATATTTAATATAATGCTCCTAAAAAGAAATTTAAGAATCTCTGTAATCTCTGTTCTCGCTATATAAAATTATCTTCATGGACATATCTGAAGAATAAAACATCTTGGACCCCTTATGTAAGCAAATATAAAAAAAAATATGGAATTGAATCAATATATGCAAAATAAAAGCGTTAAAATTGTATGGGACCCGTACTAATTATATACGCGAATATTAGAAAATATAACTTGTATTAGTAGATTACATGTATAAATTGAAAATACCAATAAACCCGTAATCTTTAAATCTGAAGACAGTCATTTATTCCAATATATGTCAAAATTAAAGTGCTAAAATTATATGGGAAGATATACACGTACTACTTATAATGTCCGATTATTAGTAGAAGATTACCCGTTTTGCAATATGAGTCACAAATGTTTTTTGGTAAAATACAACAGACGACGTAATAAATTGAATATATAATTAATCCCCTTAATCTTCATACCAGAAGACTGTGCTTGATTCCAATATATATGCCAATATATGTCAAAATATATGCCAATATACCTGTACTACTTATATTCTCGTAGGTTAGAAGATATACCCGTGCATTCCTAGAAGATTACTCGTACAACGTACAATATGCGTGTGTCAGCAATTTTTGCCGCAATAAAACAATGGCGTAATAACTTAAAAATATCAATAATCCCTGAATCAATAATTCCGGAAAATATCAATAATAATAATGTTTAAACCTGAAGAGTATAATTGATATTATCCAGTGCAAAATGAAATGGCAATGAAATTTATTTTATATACATATCTTCATTATTCAAATCGGAAAGGATTTAATAAAAATCGCCTGCCGCATAAACACATTGGATTTAAATCCGTTGCTAAGCGACATGATATCATTTGCTTCAAATAAATTGGTAGAAAAAATATCGTCTAAATAGTTATATTTCTATTGAACATTTGGCGACAGTTTCGTCAAATTAGCGACATTTTAAAAAATCGCCAAATTTATCGCCAAGTGGGACTATAGAACTGACAGTTCCACTTTGCGACAAATTGACGAAATATCATCACAATACTATCCCCTAACAAAAAACAATTAATATCATTTATGTAGCGCAATTTTATCAATTTGAAGATATTTTTATAGATTTGAAAACATTCTTATCAATTTGGTGACATTTTAAAAATTCGCTAAATGTATTACTAAGTAGGATGGTTGGTCTGACAGATAAATGCTAACCAAACATCATTTCAGTACTCTCTTCTAACAAAACAAAAAAAAAATTCATTGATATGCAGAAGACCCAAGCCACACGACCAACCCGAAGGTTTATGGCAGCTGTTTGTGTGTCGTTTATATCAATTTGGCGACATTTCCGTCAATTTGGCAAAGTTTAAGAAAAGTTGTCAAATTAGCGATATCCCTCCAAATTCGTAGCTTTGAATTTGCAGATCTGAATGAAACATTCTTATCCCGTTTCAATATACTAAATGAAAACACTACAATTGCATTAGAAGATATACCCGCTCTACTCTTTTTCTGTTTCAACGATCGGCTATATGAATTTATTGGCTAAACACAATATATGAGTTTAGTAGCTAAATACGATATAAGCTTGAAAACTCTTTGCCAAAATAAATGAAATTGATGTACGCAGTCAGCAATTAATATAATTAAAAGAAAAATCAAACCGTCCATTCATAAGATATACTTTTATATCCATTTATCCATTTATTTATTATTTAAATCGAAAAAAAATAATAAAAACATTAACAAACACATTTAATTTAATTGCGATGCCGAGCAACATGATATATCCTCCTAAAATGTTAAAATTTATTAACCACTAACAGCACACCCGTTATTCGTACGGAGTGTATAATTTAAAGAAACTTAAAGTTCGCAATCATGTGCAAATTCTGTTAAAATATTAAATTTATTGCTCCTAAAGAGAAGTTTAAGAATCTATGTTCTCACTATGCAAAATTATCTTCACGATCAGATCTGAAGAATAAAACATCCTGCCCCCTTTTGTAAGCAAATTTACAGAAGAAAAAATAGGAATTGAATGAATATATGCAACCCCGTACTAATTATATTGTCGCAGATCAGAAAATATGCCAATGTGTTAGTAGAAGATTACCCGTATTACAATATGCGTCTCAAAAATATTTGCCAAAATAAAAGAGATGACGTAATAAATTGAAAACATCAATAATATCCGTACTCTTTATACCAGAAGGTCGTAATTGATTCCAATATATGCCAATATATATCAAAACATATGTCAATATACCTGTACTACTTATATTCTCGTAGATTAAAAGATATACACGTGTATTTGTAGCAGATTCGTACAACATACAATATATGAGTTTAAACAATTTTTGTCATAATAAAATAATTGCATAATAACTTGAAAATATCAATAATCCTTGAATCAATAATCCCCGAATATATAAATAATAATAATTTTTAAACCTGAAGACCGTAATTGATATTATCCAGTCAAAAATGCTATAAGAAAAATCAAATCGTTCTTTTCTAAAATATATTTTTATATCCATTTATTTATTATTCAAATCGAAAAAATAATTATTAAAATTAACAGACAGATTTAATTTAATTGCGTTTCTGAGTAACATGATATAAGATAGAATCTTATAACATGTTAAATATGTCATGTCTTATAACATAAACTGCGAAATTAAATAACGATTTTGATTTCTCTATACTTCTCATTGTTCCGTAAAAGCTTGTTTTAAATAAACCATGAACCATGGAGATAGATTTCCCCTTTAAATCATGTTTCAAACAATTCATGTTTTCAGAAAGTGACTAATTAACGCAAAAAAATCTCCCATCAAACTCGGAGATTAAATTTTAATTCACTTTCAAACGATTTTCAAGCTTTTCGTTTGGATAAACCACGGAGTTAGGGAGTAGAACTCCTAGGAAAAAGTTCCGTTTTTCATTAATATCTCGACAACCCCAGGTCTTAGAAACTCGAAACTTGGACAAAATTTATGGGGGGATATTTCACGGCTATTCACCAAATTTCATTAAATTCGGTTCAGCCGTTTTTCCGTGACGATGAGACAAACGAAAATTTCGTTTTTTACTAATATCTCGAGAACCACTGGTCGTAGAAACTCAAAACACGGATATAATTTTAAGTTCGGCTATTTCTGGGCTACCCACAAAATTTCATCAAATTCGGTTCAGCCGTTCTCCCGTGATGGTGTGACAAACAAACAGACAGACAGACAGACAGACAGACAGACAGATTTTCATTATTATTTATATAGATTTAATTCTCATTCTATTTGAATTAAAGCTTTATATATTCATAACTATTATTTCTCAAGCAATGTACAGTACTCCTGGGAAAGCCCTTAAGCACTTCAATAACTTTGCAAGGAAAAATCCATAAATGTGCATGTTAGATCTATCTATTGTAAAGCGATCATGCCAAATCGAACGAAAGTATGTTGCGGACAAGAAGTATGTTACGTATACTTATGTTGCGTATACGTAACATACTTCTTGGTATGCCGTTACTCAACAAGGAGAAAACACAATCATAAGCAACTATTACTTTATTTGAAGAAACGGGTTGCTAGACTTTTGTGCTAAATTTCGAAATCTCGCCAACTTGGCGAGTTTGGCAAGACATTGGAATTTTCTACATTACTTTTGAAGATACGCCGTCTTTCTCTAGATTTCTATGGATCGTATTGTTTAGAACGTATAAAATGCTTTCACGACTATTTTATTCTCCACAAGGGAAAATCACTTTTACAGACAGCCATTCCTAATATGTGAAAGTAGAGTTGCTAAATTTAACGACATACCACTAACTTGGTGACTTTTGGCGGGTTTTCGAATCGACTAGAATTTCATCGAAATATCGTCTGATTTTGGATATTCGAGCACTTTCTAGAAGTTTTGTGGAGAGTATATAAGGAAGTCATCGTTCAGTTGGGAGTGTAGTTGACGGGATAGGAGCGAAATTGAATTGGGAGATATGTCAGTGTCTTGAGAATAGTATTCGTCCTTTTGTGAATTAGATGAGCATTTAATTGTTGTTCTGTTGTTTAGAGCCAGTTGTCTAGAGATCCTGTAAGATGGTTATAGAGCTATAAGCTGTATATTGCCCTTGTTTACTCTTATTAGTGATTGTAAATAAACGTGTTAGTTATCCAGAAATTTGACCCATTCTTGATCTTGAGCGTACACCAATGACTGTAGAATATACTTCTTAATTGTATATAAAGAATTCAATGTCGAATTGAACAGAGGTGATGTAATAAGAGTCAAATTGTGAATGGTGAAGTCCTTTAATGTTTGAGAACATATTCTGCTGTTTTATGTGTTAGATCCAAGTTATCTGCAGTTTTATGTGTTAGTGCAATAAAACAACATTTAATTGTTGCTTTATTGCACCTGATAGTTATTTAGTGATCTAGTAAAATAGTTTTAGCATTATTAGCTGAATATTTGTCCAGGTTGCGCTTTTGGGTACTTTTAAATAAAAGTGTTATTTATCCAGAAATTCGGTGTCACTTTGCATCCTGAGAGTACAGAAATCCTGAGAGTACAGAGATTCTGAGAGTTAGAAGGGATACGGCGTAACAATATCTTCCTAAAAAGTTTGAAGTAGGTTCACGTGCCCTATATCCATCAAATTCGCAAATTGGAATTTTTCAGGAAAACAAGCTTTATATATGCAGATAGCTTACACCTTCGGGTAGGTCAGGCGGTCTGGGTCGAAAAAGAAGAAAACTTTATCTATAATAATAGTATGAGGAAGTAAAATTGCAAAGAGAAAAGGCATCATGTAAATGCATTATTATCGCAGGTAATTAATGGAAATCAATGTTTAGGTCTTCAACACACATTTAAAAAATCTGATGTGGGCAACACATGACTTTCCTTATATGATGCAATGAATTTACTACTTTTACAGAAAAAATATAGTTTTCTCTTATAGTAGATACTTATATTCTTTCTAAGATATTGAATGTTCGTCAATTAGTCGTCATTTTCATTGATTTAGCGTCATTTCTATCCATTTGGCAAGATTTTCGTTAATTTGGTAGCATTTTAAAATGTCGCCAGTTTGGCGACATTTTGCCAAATTAGTTGCCAAATTCTCGCCAAGCGTTACAAAGGGAGAAATAAGTTATTCTTATAGCAGATAAATGACTATTGATGTTCGAATGCAAAAGTATTACTCAAAGTATCTTTTCTCATGACTGGAGCGAGCTAGATCCACGAGAATGATGTCATCAAATTTATCGCATGATATTACATATGAAAAGTGAAAAGGTTTCTCAAGAGTCAATATATTTTTTTTTGATTTATGGTATTTTTTGATAAATGTATTTAAAACATGTGCAATATCTCGTGAACGGTTTATGCTAGCGTTCTAAAGTTTATGTCAATCGTTTTATAAGGAAAAATTACATAAGAAATGTCTATTTGTGCAACTTTATTAAAGCTTTTGATTTTTTGATGATTTTTACAAAATTTCACTCGAAAATTTAGGGGGTTTTGAACATTCGATAACGTTTTAAAATAATATAGGCTTCCAGTATTCACGGATTGTGATTTTTGTACCAAATTTCATTCAAATCGGTCCATTCGTTCGTGAGATATCGTCTCCACAGGCTCACACACACACACACGCACACACACACACACATCACCTCAAAAATGTTTGATTCGTGATCAGGGATGCTTGAAACGTGCTCTCCCGTCGAAAACTCGAATTCGAATTTTCGACCCCGTCACAATACTTTCCTTATACATTATGTCTATAAGGAAAGTAACTAGTTATCTTTAGTAGGAGAGTATACAGTTTCAGGTTGACAATAGTTCTCCTGAAAGGTTTGTATCACTGGTACTGTGACGTTATGTAAAATACTTCATAGCCTCTTAAAATCTAGAAGGTCATGATCAGGATCTGTGATGCGAGAAGTGAGCCAATATATCTGGTCAGGCTCAAGCTATCTAAATCATACACTTGAGACCGATTGACTATAGGATGACTTGTGATGGTAGAACCTAAGAAGGTAGAACCCTAAACTGTTGAAGGTAGAAATTTAATGTTTTGCATACACGTGGGACTTGATCTATAAACAATGAGAAAATTTAAAATCTTGCCATTTTGTTCGAAACATTTATATTTCGGGGAATTTTTTTGTTCTAACAAGCTTTCAGTTATAATTCGGCTGAACACGCAAAATGAACTTTTACATCATCATGCACAGTCAAAAATAAATACTAATTTTCTTAATTAAATTTATTGGTGTACAATCTACCATTGGTGAGATATTTTAATTCATATGTACAGCAGACTGTTTTTTACACTTTTTATCATTGCAGTTTTTGATTCTATCGGGGAAACTATACGGTCATCAAGTTACATTTAAAATACCAAAAGCATTTTTTGGCAGTTTTTCAAATCACACTCTTGGAAAAAAAAATGATTTAGGCAGAACATGACATTCTCTTCAAAATACAAGTACTTTACTTCTTCCAATACGAAATAATGGACATGATTTATCTCACAATGCTTATAACGTTGAAACTACACCGGCATGTAGCGTTTTTCTGTATGACAACATGTAAAATTATTTTAAAGTACCAAATTAATATATATTTTGCACAAATATAACTTGAGAAGCGGAATTATCATTTGTTAAGTAATATACTATGTTATATTATAATAACATACGTTTAATTATTATCAATTCATCTATTTGGCGTCATTTTCGTAACTTTGGGGCCAGTTTTGCCAATTTGGCGATACTTCCCCCAATTTGGCACTATATAAAAAGTAGCCAAGTTGGAGATATTTCGTCAAATTTGTCACAAAGTCTTACATATTTGATGATATTAACTACTATTCACTTTTATTCAATTTTTTAGATACATTTATTTAATAAACAGCTTTCTAAATTTCAATTCATTCGTATCGCATAATATTACATACGAAGAGTGAACAGATTTCACAATATTAATATTTTTTTAGTAATTTTATGTGTTTTTTTTTATAAATGAATTTGAAAATTGTGCAATATCTTGAGAACGGTTCATGCTAGTGTTCTAAATTTTATGTCAATCTTTTCTAATGAAAAATTACATAAGAAATGACTATTTACGTAACTTTATTTAATGTTTTAATTACACAAGAATGCTTTCATTTCGTGGATGATTTTTTTATATTTTATTTCAAAATTTAGGAGGATCTGAACATTCGATTGCGTGTAAAAACAATGAACTTCCAGTATTTACTGATTGTGATTTTCGTATCAAATTTTGTTCGGATAGCTTGATTCGTTCGTGACATATCACCTGCACAGAATCACTGACATACACATACACACACATACTTTCACAAACATGACCTCCCGGCCGTCCAAATAGTTGCTCTTAGTCCTTTGGACGAGTCGAACGGTCTGGGTCTTCAACAAACATGACCTCAAAAACGTCAGATTCATGTTCAAGGATGCTTGAAACGTGCTCTCCAGTCGAAAACTTGAATTCAAATTTTCGACCCCGTCACAATACTCTCTTTATACATTCTACAACTCCAAGTCAAAATATTAGAATAAGGCATTTCATTTGTAATTTGAATTGCATTTAGCTTCATTTCAGCATAGTAAATTTGAAAAAGAACAACGGTTGATGTTTTAATAAATGTACACGTTATTAAAGTAAATTAAAACTTCAAAAGTTTTAATTTCTAGCAAATATTGTAGATTTTAACAATGATTTTCATTATTCCAAATATTAGAATACTAAAATAGGTGGTTAAAAAAATTAGAATACTTATGAATTTTCCTGAATGGTTCAGAAAGTTGCATACATTAAGCATAAAATTAGCTTCTGCCGGACTTTCGTGTTTTTTTGTTCCTTTAGTGTGAAACATGGGTCGTTCGTCTGATATAATGGCGTTTCCAAAGAATCGTATTATTGACTTGCATACATAACGCGGTAATTAGTAATATATCACCAGTTACATAAAATATTCTCAATCAAGTGATAGTAGAGCAATAAAGCAGTATTTTAACGATGGGTATTTTGAAAACAATCGTCTGAATAGTGGACGAAAAGCCAAAAACTACTCCGAGAGATGATAGAAAGCTAAAGAATATTGCTAAGAAAAATCGTTATAGAAGTGTATTTGCATCGGAAGTGGAAAGAACACGGTGTTGTTGTGTGTAAATCTACAACACTAAGACGACTCCATAAACTTGGATTTCATTCTCGTGTACCAAAGATAAAGTATCTCATGACTAATAAACAGAAAAAAGGACAGAGGGAAGTGGTGCAAAAAATACTTTTATGGGAGTGTGACTGATTGGAAAAAGGTATTTTTCGTGATGAGTGTCTGTTCTGTGTATCATATGGTGATCAAGGTGTTTGTGTATGGCGAATGAAGCAAGAAGCATATTACAAGGAATGCATGAAGCAATCAGTGAAATTAGCAGCCAACTGGAAGGCTATGTGTCACTTATAACTCTCAGATATATCAAGAAATCCTTGAAAATTTCATACCATCGTTGGAAGATTTGTGTGGTGACGATTTTTTTCCAACATGATTTAGCATCTTGCCACAGGTCATTTTCCACTACGAACTGGCTTACATAACACCAAATTAACGTACTTCTCTGGGTGGCTAATTCGCCAGATTTATATCCAATCGAGTATTTGTGGAGAATAAAGAAAATATTTCAAGAAATTGGGACAAAAAACAAAGTTGATCATATTTTTGTCCAGCATAAAATCGATACGGTCATGTCTGGGCAGAAAACATTGTGAGCCACTTGTAACTAACCTGCCAAATATAGAGTTTGTGCAGTTATAAAATGTACAGGCGATGCTACAAAATATTAAACAATCACTGTTTTTGATTTTTTTAAAAATAAGGTGATTTACAAAGCATTATTCTAATATTTTGAACTAAGTAAATGTTATTACACTATTTTGATTTTTCCAAGTGTGAATAATCATTTTAATTTTTTGTATTATATTCGTTAATTTTTATGCTAAAATATTCAACAAATTATGTAGATTCTTACATCATTGAAATTAGCATTGAAATTACATTATCGAAATTAGTTTTCTCCTGTATTACTTTTGTATAAGCGATACATAAAAAGCCTTTTTCCAAAATTCATTTTTTTCAATTATTCTAATTATTTGACTCCGAGTTGTATATAAATTTGAACTATTTTAATCTTTATGTTAAAGACTGTTTTAAACTATTTTATGCTTTTATCAAACATCTTCATCTCCTTATCAATGCAATACATGTGTTTTAATGTTTAAGTGTTTTAGGCAGTCTCTTAAAACTTATGTAATTTTAACTAAATATTGCGTTTTAGATACATATTAAACGCAGATATATATAGAAAGTTTAAACCATTTCAAAGTTTATGTTAAAGACTGCTTTAAACTATCCCGTTGATCGGAAAGTAATGTAGGATTTTAGCTTACTAAAAATTAAGTGCATGACAGTCCGTTAAATTGATTCTGTGATAGCAAATTTTATAATTGTTATAATCTTGAGCTCATCCCCTTTCTTTTCACACTTCATTTTTCATATAATTCATTTTTCAATTCATTTCATTCATTTTATAATTCATATTTGCAGAAAAATGATGTCTTGTAACAAGCTACATATCCGCCATATCATGCTTTATGAAGTTTGGCTTCATGGAAATGCTGGAGAAACCACTCGGAATATTTATTCAGTATATACAAATGCAATCAGTGACTGTCAATGCCGACGATGGTTTAAGAAGTTTCAAGAGGGAAATTCCAATCTCGACGGCGAGCCTAGATGTGGATGGCCAAGTCAAGTTGATGATGATGAATTGAGGATAATTGTTGAGTCAGATCCACGTATCACCAGTAGCTGAGAGGCTTCATTGTGCACAATCAACAGCAATGGGACATTTGAAACGAATAGGTAAGTCTTGTCGTGCTGGTTTATGGGTCTCACATGAACTCTCAGCTAAAAATCGTCTGCACCGAATCTTTGCACTTCGCCGGTCGCACGAAACGAAGTAGGGCCTTTTTCAAGGTGAATTGTGATTGCTGATGAAAAGTGGATCCTTTATGTTAATGTTATACGAAAAATGCAATGGTTGAACCCAAAAGAGAAACCTACTCTCACAGCAAAACCAGGATTGCATCAAAATAAGGTTTTGCTCTGTATATGCTGGGATATGGAAGGTATAGTCTATTATAAATTGTTAGAAAATAACCAAACCATTACTGCAAACATCTATTGTCGTCAGTAATATAACTGAACTTGAAAGAGGTTTTAACCACCAAACAACCTGCAATAGTCAATCAGACATAACTTTCCGATCAACCCAATAGATTATGATTCTATCAGACATCTTTATGCGACATTTTCAGACGCACGTGACTATTTTAATACAATAAAATCACTCCCAAGTCAGCCATTAATAAAATCAGTAATCTTACATAATGGTAGAAGATGTCTGTGTGTCTGTCTGTCAGTCCGTCTGTCTGTGTCATCTGTAGCGGAAATATGAAGCTTTAGGCAGCGGTGAAACTCATTGTAGAGGTATTTTAGGTTGCATAATAATATATAAAGATTTTTTTAAATGTAGAATTAGTTTAAACCTAATGAACATTTAAAGCCGAAAATCCATCGAATTTCCGTCTTCAAAATCAGTTTTATTCCAAAAAACTGATAACAGAAAGTCAAATCAATAACAGGTGGTCAGTTAACGAAGTCCCAAACATTCGTCTATTTTGAGTGGTATTTATTTGCTACTTTCTACATTCAAGCATTTAAAAGATAAATTTTCATATTTTAGAATATATAATAATTTCAGTGTTACAATAACCTCCCGATTATCCGCGGAATAGGGTGGCGCGATAACCACGGATAAGCTAATTTCGCGGATAATCCGCAAAATAGCTGAAAAAGGACAAAAATCCACACACAAATGCATTTAAACCCTTTTTCAGAATCATAATATAGTAGCACATACTTACACACATAGAGTTGTGACTTCATAAACGGTATCCTTAAGTTTTTACAAAAAAGTCGATTAATTGTTTTTGTTCTTTCATTTCGATGCTCCTCTTCTTTATTTGTGATTGAAGTTTTTTTAGCAGCATCTTGTCGCAAAGTGATGAATCGTCCTGCTCCTCTATGTATTTAATGATTCCATCAATGTGAGTTACGCTTCATCATGGCTCATTTTCATCTGCATCCCTTCTCCCTCATCTTCTTCATCGTTCTCAGCCGAAACCACACCTTTTTCTCCGGCTATGATTTATTCATCGGTAAGATGTTCGAAGCCTGGATCGTTTGCGTCACAATTGATCCACTCAACGATGTTATCTTCCTCCACGTTACTTCCTCCAGGAACAGATTTTGCTAGATTTGCCAAATCAGATGCAGTAACTTCCTCGTCTTCTTCTTCCGGTGGAGACTCTAACGTTTTTTCCACATTTGGCAAAATTTTTCTCCAGGACTTTACTAAAGTCGTTATCTTGACCGTATTCCAAGCAGTGTTGATGTCAGAAATGCTGTCAAGAACCGTGTAGTCCTTCCAGAAACCCTGGAGATCGCCCCCCTCTTCAATCCGTTTTTTCAATAAGTTGGTTCGATACCTTTTCTTCATAGAAGCAATAACTCCCTGGTCCATGGGCTGGATAAGTGCCGTGACGTTAGGTGGCAAAAACTTGACGAAAAAATTTCCATCTTCTGATTTCAGAACACTTTCTCCTGGGTGAGCCGAGGCGTCGTCGCAAAAAAAAAAAAAAAAAAAAAATCGTGGAAGGCCGCGCGGATAATCGGGAGTTTACTGTTTAAGTGATCTCTGACAGTTTGACTTCAATTGGATAAAAACTCGCTGAAATAAA